>RXPK01000129.1:735038-1061874 GCA_004143645.1 Protaetia brevitarsis
ATGAATATTCTGATGTAGAAACTATCAATTTCCTTTTCGGATAAGGAATCTGGTGGTCAAATTTTGGATTTAAATGTGGTCACGAGGGGTCTCATCACGATTCTTCTCAGAAAAAATATGTCTAAGATATCCAGAAGTTGTACAGATGTTATGTGAATTTCAATATACGATATGGTTGGATATCGAAATGTTTTAGGTAAAAATTGTGGCACTGATATGTTCTGCATGCGTAGCCCAAATTGTAGGAGCGACCATCATCACCGTCTCTTTGTTGGTTCAAGACGAATAAGCTCATTGAAAGATCGACAGTTACACGACTTACATCAATATATTTAAACAAAACTAAAATGACACTACATGGCGTTATTCGTCTTAAAGGAGCAGAATAACCACATTATTACCACATTATTATTAGCACTCGGGAGCTCAAGATCGTAAGACACAAGCTTTAAACTTTGAAATAAAATACAGTAATAACATTTTGTTATTATAAATATCAGTTTGTCTTGGTATGGTTTATTATGATATATAAATTTCAAATTTTATGCTTTTGTGTACATGAAGTTGGTAACGATAGGCGATAGAAGGGAAGAGAGCAATGTAAGGAAATTCGACGAATAAATGCTGTAAAGAACTGGGCGTTTTATTGATATCGGTTAAAATAAAAAGCCATTAGACTGCAACCATATTCATAAAATACAGAAGTAATGTATTATACAACCAAGCACGTACGAGTACGTTGTTCTATCTTCTTTCTTTAAAACTGTTTTAGATTAGCGTTAAACTAACTAAATTAGATTAAATAAGAAATGCTTAGCAATATCTCTACAAACGCAATTTATAAAGGCAAAGCGCTATCAAAGAAACATCTCTCAGACTCGTTAGCGTTTTAAGCTGCACTCGGTTCAGAGCCAGTACAGCCATTGCATCACGTACTGCAGCTTTAGACCCCTAGACCCTGTTTTGGACCTGTGAATACTATTTCAGAGCACTTTCTTGCAAGCTTGTTTGCAAGTACGTTGTCTACTATGCCCTTATGACCTGGCACCCACACCGAATGACCTTTGTGTTCTGGCCAGGTTTTGGAGTTTCTCCAAGGCAATCCCAAGTTTTTTCGAGGTTATCTGATGCTAAGTGCTAGTGATAGGATATCAATCCCCTTATGCTTGGATTGTTTTCGCAATTTTTTCGCATATTTTTATTGCTATTATTTACGGTGGTGTATTGCCTCAATACCATGTATTCTTTATATTTCAGGTTTCTTCCACATATATCCAGTTCAGAACCTGCGAATCTTTTGATCCATCTTACATACCAGTTTTATTTTAATCCTTGGTTTCTGTTCGGCTTCCACTCATTCCAGTCCAAGATAATCTTGAGAGAGTTTGTCAAGGGGAGTTTAGGAGTCATAATTGTCACTTCTCCATTTCAAAGATAGAGTTTGCGATTTCTGGCATGCTCAGAATTGTTTTTGGCGTCTCCAATTTCCATCATATTTCCGCTGTATGCTCCAATTCTTGTTTTCCCTTTAATATCCAAGGGGGTAGATTTAGTATGGTTTCTATAGCAGCTATTGGCGAGCTTTTTTGCATCTCCACTAATGTACTGGCAAGTCAACCTTTGTAGGTAAGTATATTGCCATGTCTTTCCTTACACTTATCTCTCGTTATTGTTTTACTTTATAATGTCCAAGCTTCGCTAATACCTATGGTGATGATCATTCGGTAGTAGCATTATTGGTGTTTCAATGCTGTAAAGTCGAATGTTAAAAAAAGCAGTGGCGGCTGGTACTTAAGGCACAAGGGCACGTGCCCACCCACCACCAAGGTCAACACAGAAAGAAATTCGCATGTAATTCAGTGCATTATGTTATTTTATTATTTTTACGTATTTTTATAACGATGGTATCAAAGTTTCCTTCCGCACCGCAGACGCTAGCGTATATGTGAACGTTATGCGTAGCGAACTATGTTCCGGGGCATTATTCTCCGATGTACTATTTGGAGTATGAATCGACGGCTCCGTTATCTTCGCTATATGCGCTTATACGGTCGTTTTGGGGCACGCAATACCGTGTCCCCAGTTAACGTCTTCGTTGCGAATGCATCGTTTTCAATGCGTGAATTTTCAATTCGTTGCGCATGTGTGATTTCAAAGGCTTGAAGTGACGTTTATTATTAATGAAGGGAGTTAATTGAGTGCAAAATCTTAAATAAAAACCCCGCTCTCATTTGAGGAAAAGCTTTAATTAAAGAGAAAAGTAGGCCTATCCATGATCTTCAAATAAACTACCCTTCCACAAGTAAAACTCGAACTTACAATAGAGTATTTAATAAAAATATGAGTGGATGTGCGGATGGTCACTAACAAGTAAACTATTTTGTTTTATCTGCTTAATTTTTAAGAAAGAGGTCAGTGCATGGAATAAACAAGGGTTAAATGATTTAAAGCATATCGCAGAGAGAGCAAAGAAACACGAAAATTCCGTTTCTCACATGAATGCATGCGTGGATTTTAATGTTCTAGGCAAAGTGGACATACGTGAATAGTTAGTCCTTATTTGCGACATAAAATTAAGTACAGCGAAGATGTGGAAAAAAATCTTCATATTTTGCGTCGATTAATTGTGTATAAAAAAAAATGTAAAATCTTATTCTATGTTGGACAGCGTAATATTGAAAAGTGAACTTTCAGTATCTAATTTATGGGCCCGAGGACATATGTGTGACGTAGATGTAGGTGGTGTTTTGCCGCTTTTAGTGTTCATAACAGACAACTTAAAAAAAAATTGACGGAAATATCTAAACTGTTGGATATTATTTGTACAACCTCCATGTCGACAGCAGTATGTGAGCGATGTTTTTCCACCCTCAAACGCATTAAAACTTTTCTGAGAAGCACAATGTCAGAAGATCGACTGAACGCATTTTTACAACAAAGTCATATACGTCTTTTCCAGCATGAAAAATACGAGAATGGATTTTATGTACAAAAAATAGGCAAGTTCTTATATTGCGCCCACCCTCTTTCATAACTCACGAGCCGCCACTGGAAATAAGGATTGCAATGGGAAGCAATGTAGCATCCCAAACTACTTCAGAAAATTTCGAGCCGAGTTTCAGGATTTCTATTAAATAGCCGATTCTTTTGATATTGATTAGCTGCTACGAAATAGCAAGTTGCTTTGTAGTAACCCTTCACCAGCAAATACACTAAATATAAGAAGCTGCTACAATATGGGTCAATAAAACGAGTTCGTACATCTTTAACAACCTTCATAATTTACGATTTCATTATGTACGCTACATAATCTAGTTTTTATTATTGTAAAGCAAAAGGGAGAAAAAATCGGAACGACCACTTAACAGTTTACGTATACACAATGAAAGCATTTTATAGCTTCGAAAGGAGCCTTTCCCCGTGCTCGCACAACAACAATATCAATAAAGAACAGATAAAACACTAGACATAAATAATTCCTCTGAGGACGCACACACATTCGTACAGCCGTAAAAGGGCTCCGGGATACAAAAACTATTACATACGTATCGATCAAACAACGATCTCGCATGAGCGAATCGACACAAAAACCAATCATTATTATATCATCACCGTCGCAAAATCAAGAGGCGAATTAAATGCTTTCGAAAGGAAATACATAATAAAAAAGCGGGGTGAAATTTTTAAGCATTCTCTAGTACCTTTTGTGCGCACCAGATAGAACCGTTTAATGTGATCACCCTTTCATTGTCCGCTTTGCCTGCTTCATTCACAAAGGAATGTCTGTTGGGGCCATTATGTAACAAATTGTTTGAGCCGTCAAATTAGTGTCGAAATCATGTTGGCGGTTTTAGACTTCTTTTGTGATATGGTTACTTCTTTGATAAGCGCGACATGGCTAAATTGAAAATTATTTCTAACTTTAATAATCTTATGACAAAAAAAACATGTTTTTTTTTATGAACCTAGTTTCACGTCAATTCTGTTTGAATCAACATGTTCTTAATTATTTCTAAACAGCTTTGAATTCCTGTGTTATATATTTATTTTTTTGTGCAGACCCGCTTCGCAAATGAATATCGCCAAAAATATTGGTACTTATATTCGTCATTCCAAAAGTTCGGCATTTTGTCTACATAAGTTTTCTGATTTTATTTTTGCCTTCTCAGAAATTGCCAGTTTTCTCGGATATTCACCCATTTACATAGTGTTAATCTCTTTGTAGACGTACTAGTTTGTCAGTATTTTCTTCTTGACGATATTCTAGATTAGATTAGAATAGGATTAGGGTGGCCCACGAACCTGTTTTACTACGACCTTTTTAGATCTATTATTATTCATCCCTTGGCACCCCCAACAGCTTTCGTTAATTACAGGGGGCATCGGCCAGGCCATGAGTTATTATTGCGCCCAAAACGTCTTTGCAATGATTCAATGTTGTTAATATGTATTTGGTAAAGTGATACTAGGTTAATGATGCATACTCCAATTTTGAGCGGATATAAGCATAGTACAACATTAATAAACAGTTAGTGTTTCGAAATCCTTGCAGGTCCTACATATAAATCCATACATTCTATAAGCAGCAGCAACTGTCAAATCAACATGATTAATAAACGTTAGTTTGGAGTCAAATGTAACACCCAGGTCTTTTACCGTCTGATGGCGACTAAGTTGTTGATTGTTTATTGTATAATTAAATTCGACATGATGAATTCTACTCATATGACACCATTTTACGTTTATTAATGTACAAACACCAATCATATATTGCTTGCAGATGTAAATCGCTTCAGTCCCTCTCCACCCTGACATCGAGGTATATTTTTAGATTGTCCGCAAAAATTAAATGTTGATTTTTAATGATGTCAGTGATATTATTCAGAAACAAGACTGGACCAAGATTCGATCCCTGAGGTAATCTTGAAGATGGTTGATACATCGTCGAATGACAGACTTCAAGATATTCGACATAGTGCCTTTTCTCCATTAAGTAAGAACGAAGCAGCAAAATAAGTTGTTGCGAAAAATGAGCTGTAACTTGCACAATAAGACGTAATGATCAACTTGGTCAAAAGCTTTTTGACAGTCCGTATATATGACATCTACTTGATCTTGTTTCTCAAGGCATTCGGAAACATATTGTGTAAAGCACGCCAGGTTAGCCGCTGTCGAGCGCTTTACCATAACTCCGCGCTGGTTAAGTGAAATCAAAGGCCAGACTACACAGTAAATGTGATCGGTTAATATCGTTTCTAATATCTTTGCAAAGCTACACAGAATTGTGATAGGCCTGCAGTTACACATTCTGGATGAGGAAATTTTTACCAGTTTTAAAGATCAGGTTGAATGAAGCTAGGGAAAAGGTCTGCACCATACTGTCGCTCTGCATAACGAAAGGACAGAGAATGCTTACCACATTTTGTGTGAATGCGAAGCTCTGCGCGCAAAAAAGGAATTTTCAGCAAGCTAAAAGGATTACTTCGAGCAACCAGCCAGAGATCTGTGCAGATTAGTGCAGGGTACTAGGATTCTGGTATTTAATGGGTAAAAGAAATGGAGACTAAATACAAAAAGCCAAACGATTGCAGTGTTTTCGGAGGCTCCATGTCAAACGGCTACCACAAGAAAAAAAGAAAAATCGTCAATTGTTCCAGTTATCACAAGATCTGTAGATACTGCTATGGTTAGATTACCCGCGTTACCGCTGAGTGTATTTTAAGTTGCATAGTTTTGTTGTTATGATTACGCCGTTCGTTTGATTTCAATGTTCCGAGAATTTTCACAATAATGTTTATTTTATATAAATTTTAGTTAAAGAGTTTATTGTATGATTTATTTAATTAAGTGTTAAGTTTTTTTAAATTAATTCCATTCATTTATTTGTCTAGTGTTCGCTAGTTTGATTTTATGCGGA
Source organism: Protaetia brevitarsis (assembly GCA_004143645.1). NCBI lineage: Eukaryota > Metazoa > Arthropoda > Insecta > Coleoptera > Scarabaeidae > Protaetia > Protaetia brevitarsis. The sequence goes on from RXPK01000129.1 coordinate 740,956, forward strand.
TTCTATTGAATGTTGGCGTATTGTTTATACGACTGCGTTGTACGATTTTGAGAGAGGGATTTTTGTAAGAAAAACAGTTGTAGAGTTTTGTTAAGCAGTTCCTTGTTCGACTATTGACGTGAGTAGACGTATTTTTCATTCCTTGTTGCCATCTTGTTATCCATTTTGATTTAGTAAATTTAACATTTCTGATTTAATTTTATATAGCCAATCAAGAAATTCTTTTTGTGATAATTGTTAATATATTGAAGTGTGCACATTATAGATATAAGATCATTTATTATTTTTGTTTGGAAAGATACATTTTTAATTTTTTCTTCTCATTATAGTTTAAAGAGTTGATATTTCCTCAATTTTGCTGATTCATTTTTATTTATCAATCACCTCGGTTTGGGTGAGTAGTAGCATTGCTCTTGCATTTAGTTTTGTCATTTTTTTTGTAAATTGTGCATGCTTAAATTATTTTAATTTGTTACCACGTGGGTTGAAATTGTAAGATTTTGGATCATCTTCCTGAGCAAACAAATCTTTTGTTTTGCATAGGAATTAGCATTGCCCTATTTTAATTTAGAATCAAGTGCAGTTTTTATTTTAGGCCAGAACCTCCAGTTCACGGTTTTTTTTTTTCTGCACAAGTTGTAATTTTACCCATTTTATAAAATAAAATTGATTGTTAATTAGCATCTTTGGGTTAAAAATTCAATTCTTTTAATTTTATTTTAACCTTTACAATTTTTCGGAATTTTAAGTAAGTCAGATTTCATTCACTCACATTTTGCTCTTCGCGGTTAGATTCAAGTTTTAATTCGCGAGGGTAACTCTGAGATTAATTGTTCTTTTGTTCATTTTAAATTATTTCCGTTGAGCTAGCTAATTTAGTTTTCTTTTTCTTTGATAAATTCATTTCGCAATTTCATTTAATTCTTACAGTACACAGCATATACGTTACTTAATATGTTTCGTATATTAAACCTTATTCGATGAATTTTCAATAATGTAATGCAAAAAAAAAAATATTTTCAACAAAGCAAGCGCGGGAAATGCATCAGAAATACACATCTTTGTCTTACACCCTTTGAAATTAAAATAAACAAAAAATAAATCATTAGCAGCCTATAAATATATACACCACACATGTAAATCAGCATCCGTTTCCTGAGAAATTCTTTCCGCGTTATTCTAATTAATCAAATTAACTGCGGCAAAAGAAAATTCAATACGGCCCATTAAATTGTTTTGTATAAAGCTCCTTCGCCTATATCTCCGTAGGTAATGTAAAGTAAGTAGGTAGATTTATTCAGAAAGGTATCATAGATCACCGTATGAATGGAGCCATTTACGTCCTGTCATCCGACATCCGCGGCTTAAGCTGTTGAAGAGGCGTTGTCAGCATCTCAGTAGCAGTAATGTGACACCGCAACGAGTACCGGCGTAACACGAGACATCTTGAAAGACTCCGACTCGGACAATGAGAATTATGCAGCATGTTCGGCGGAATAACGTACTGTAGGTAGGTATAATAATATTTTCGTATATTATATATACAACATACGTCGTCCTTTGATGTTGGCGCATTCGGTTTCCTGACTGTTAAATCGTGTTCCACCTGTGTTCATTGCGATGTTAACCCTATTATTTGCGATAATGTTTTGTAGATTGCTTAAATAATAATTAGCGTAAAACAGACCTCATTTTGGTTTTCTTGTATGGTAGAACATGTAAATAAAAATAAAATCTCTGAATGACCTTAGTAGGAGCAATTTGCTATTTATCATCTTAGTGTTAAAATAATTATTTATCGATCAGTTTAAGAATTATTTCTATGTATATTATAGCAAAGAAAAAAAAGATTGTAACAATAAAATAATATTTAATCCGTACAAACAGTTTAAAGTTATTATTTTCCCCCTTTAAGGGATGCATTTTTTTGAGTTGGGTTTAAAGTGCCAACTTTACCTTTTATAGTGTAGGAGTGTATGTTTGGGTTCACTAAAGGGCTGTTCGAACACTCAGTTCGCGAACGGTTCGTGATCACGTGAACCAATCAGAGAACAGATTGGAGCGAACTGGAATGCTTTGTCTGATTGGTTCACATGATCGTGAACCGTTCGCGAACTGCGTGTTCGAACAAACCTTATTTATCTCTCTTAGTTCATTCAGTGAAGTAGAACATACATATAAGAAATGAAATCTCTTTGAGTGCATGATCTTAGTAGCAGCATTTCGTTATTGATTATTTTATGGTTAAAATAATTACTCATCGATTGGTTTCAGAATCATTTGTACCTATACACATTTCAGCCCCAGTACTTACAAAAACGGTGACATATAAAAAAGAATATGAGAGAGGTATCAATTTATGTATCGATTACTTTGTTAGAGTTTAAAATGTGGTTTATTGGGTGGGCAGTCAATTACAACGAAAGTTCTAGCAATTAATTTACTGTCTAAGCTTTCGCAAATTTAATTTTTTGTTTATGGGAGATATTCTAAAATTCATAAGATATAAGTGAGAATGTAAGATAAAAAAAAGGCTATAATACGTTACTTACAATTAGGAGTATTAGACAAACAGTTAGAAACATCCATTGAAAACCATTTCATCTACTTAAATAACGTTAAAATATAAATAATGATCATAGTAATCTTGTTAAAATATATTTAAAGATTTAAATTATGAAAAGCTAGTAACACGTGCCAAGTATCAACGACACGACGTTGTGACAGCAATCGGTAAAAGCCGATATTTTTTCAAGTTAGATTTAAAAATTAAAATATATACATTTTTGTATGATATATCAGACAACATAAACCAACCAAACCTCTGTTAGATATTCGTTATTCCAATAATAACATAATTCTATCCATATTTGTTATTCCAATAAGTTACACATGTATTTAAAGTAGGTATTTGTATTTTAGTTCGTTCTGCCAAAAAATATATATGCATTTGTCATGCTTTTTTTTAATAAAATTGCCTTGGGATGCATCATATCATTCGTTTTAACAGTTTAACAGTTATTTACACGAAAGTGTACTAATCGTCATAGTTTTATAATAAAAATATCTGGACGAAAAAACGTATAAACGATGAAGATGTAAGAAATACTCATTTGGAGCTGTTAATTTTTTCCAGCAGATTCGACGTAGGTTGCAAATCAAGAGAAGATTCCTCAGTTCATACAACATATGTAAAGAATTTATTTGAAAATAAAAAAAATGAAAAAAGTATCCAGTAAACCCATGCATGTATTCCCATACAACAAAACGTCCAATTGGTACTTTAAACTCAACTCAAAACCACCCCTAAAAGGGAACTCTGAACTGCGTGTACGGAATAAATAGGAGAAGTAGAAGAAGTAACGAGTACAACGTAATTTTAAACTGATAAAATTTAACGCCAAATTACTCCAATAAAGGTGGGGTTTAAGATCAAATACCCATAATTCAATTTCTTAATTTATTACCAAATTTTCGCTGAATTTTCTATAAAAATGAAATTACATTAAATTTAGTATATCAAATTGAAAAGTGTACATCAGTACTGGTAGAGAGTCTGTTATGTTAAAATAAAAAAAAACACAAAATCATGTTTGCTTGCTTGTCTTTTTTGTGTATTTTTTCCAGACATTCACAATCATGTTTTTTCCGATTACAGCGCAATCTGTTATGAATCGAAAAAACAGTTTCAAACAAAAACTACATACTTGATGGCGTAGAATCCGAATCTGCAATACAAAATGGGGGTTCCTATTTAAGATTTTAAAGTTGTCCCCCCCCCTCACTCTGAAGGAGGGTAGGGGGAGGAGGTGAGGGGGGATCGAGTTCGGCACCATTCAGTGAGCCCCCTACATTATAACAAATCTTATTAAGATCTTTTTTTTGATTTGATGCAGTGTTTTAGAGATATTCCGTTGTCTAAAAATAAAAAAACTCCTAAAATCCTAAAATAACCAATAGCAAATTTCTTCTACTAATATCATTCAAACACGTTTTATTTTTTATTTACATGTTCTAATACACAGAAAAAATAAAATTGGAAGAAAATATAGAGAACTACCTAAATGCCTATACAGTCTGATATAACAAAGGGCTAAGTTGGCTTAGCCTTAATCCAAAGTCAAAAGGGGAAAATAATGATAACTTTGACTCACTGATTGTGAGTCAACGGAATTAGTTTCTGAATTTTTATAGAATCCCTATAATCAATATTTATTTATATACATACTATTTTTTAATATAATAGCTTAAGTAAGTTCCTGAGAAAAAAAATATTCAATTTTTACAATTTTATTTTTTTTAAGAATTAATTACAGGTTTTATTTAATATGTTACTACACGGAAAAAAAGAAATTGTTAAATCAATGAAATATTCATTGACACAAACAGGTGGTTTGTTTATATATGGGCAAACAAATATTTATTTCCGTCAAGTAACTTCCTTTGTCAGTACCGGATACTCCATTCAAATGTTTACTGTATTTGTTTTAACAAAGGTAAACTGGATTAGGTTAAATATTCCAGAAAATTGTATTAAATGGGCCTACATATTTCAATCAATTGATTTACTATTTCTTTCAAATTAAACGTTTGTTTGCACTAAATAATTACCGATTTGGTTGTATTAATTATATTCATTTAGTCATACCAAGTATTTTGTAGGATTCAATTGATTGCACTGACTTCAGTGGACTACCATTAACCATATGCTGCCAAAGCAAGTTGTTTGCATTCTAACTGTATATTACTACGTTATTGATTTAATAAATTAATTTTTCATAGGAACATGTAATGATTTCTTGAAACTGGATTTTACTTAATCGTTATTCTAAGCTTCTGCCAGTTGCTCTCCACATTGGGATTAATGCGAGTTGCAGCACTAAGGAACACATGCTGCTATTAAGATATTTACCTGGTAAAGAGATACATGCTTTATGAACGTGTTTGCCATGTATTCAAGTTGTTACTATAGTGAAACAGGAGAACTGCCATCTTTACGGCAATGTCTATACTCATATAATATATCCAATGTATTTGCTACTATATGGGTAAAAAACTTTGCGATAATGTTTAGATCAAGGCAAGTAGTTGGGAAAGTTTAGGATGGAGGTAGCTCTAACATTAGAACTGCATGAAATTAACAGCAATTTTGCAGACGGCACCATTTAGAAATACACATGTATATATTTAACGATGTTATGTAGAGATAAATCTTTTTTAAGAAAACATATAGCGATGGTATTTTAAAATTATATTACTTATTAGTTGCTTAGTTTGATTTATGCCCGCAAGTAATACTTTAGCAATAGACAATATGTCAATCAGCCTTCTGAGTTTTTGAACAATGTGATTTCATATTGATTAATTACACTATTATTGATGTATTCATTATTGTTGTTGTTTAGCATTCTTAATATTGTATTACTACAAAATATTTTCTATGTATTAAAAATTACAAAAACAGTTTAAGATTGATTATTACAAATTTTTAAAGCATTAATTTCACAAAGAAAATTATTTATTTTATTAACCCTCCGTTTATTGTATATTTCAAAAATATATCTTAACTATCGCCTGTGTAATCCAATGTCGTTCTATTTTATTGAAATTAGCTAACACTTTGGTCTGTAACATCAGCTTGGCGCAACGAAAAAGTATTAAATGTATCAAATTCAACGAATAAGTATTTAGCACTAACTTGAGACTTAATAAAATATTTTAGCACTTACTGAGATTGACGAACAATATGTTTTCTACAATGTTTTATTATGTATTTATAAATCCTGTGCTACATAAACAGTTTGTAAAGAGAACCCAGTGTTGGCCATATTTCAAGAAAATAGATCAACGACGTCAGATTACACAGGCGATAGCTAAGATATATTTCTGAAAAACACATAAACGGAGGGTTCATAAAATAAATAATTTTTTGCGAACTTAATTGCTTTTATTTAAGAATTTTATAAATAATCTTAAATCGTGGTTTTGGTATTCTTTTTGTAATTTTTTATAGATGGAGAAAACTTTATAGTAATGCAATATTTAAGAATATTTAAACACATATTATATTTATTTTAATGCATCAATAATTAGTGTCAATAGTAGTCAATTAAAATCTGTGAAAATCACATTATCCAAAAACTGAGGGGGCTGACTGACATATTATCTATTGCCTAAACTAATACTCGCGAGCATAAATCCAAGTAACTAATATCAAAGCAGCACTAACGAGTAACATAATTTCAAATAATAAACTCGATCACCACATGTTTTCTTAAAAAAAGAAATTATCTCTACATAACATTAAACAAGTTAAATACATATATATTTCTAAATGAAGCCGTCTATTCAGAGTTCTTTTGTTGTTAGGTATTTTTTTTTTCATTGGTATTTCTAAAGAACGCCGCCACGGAAACTCCGATTTGTTATGTCTATACATAAACTTTTTTCTCTATTATGTTTATTTTTCTGTTTAAATTTCTGTCGTTACCTTTGATTCCCAGAATATACATAATTTAAGTGATTTATGGCTATGATAGTGAATAGGTCCTTCCGAAAGTTTACATTTACAGTCAAGGAATTTTAAATTCTGAATTGCTGGGTGTTCCCGTTTTTTCCTGTGAGAAGTGTACATATGTTATAAATATCACAAATTTAGGTTCATAATTCTTACATATACCTATGTAATCCTCTTTGCTTCTTTTTAAGTTACAATAAATTACAACATTCTGAAATTGTTATTGGAAATAGTTTTTCAGTTTTAATTAAAAAGAATATTTGGCGTTAAGAATTAATGATTTAATTGAAAGGGGTATACTTTTCCCACTCAAAACTATTATAATTATTTAAATGAAATCTTAATACTTTGTTGAATTTAACATTTAATAAATATTTGTTTGATTCAACTAATTTTTGCTAACAAAATATCATTGTATAGTCAAATAAACGAATATTTATTTAGCCCATAAATAAATTATTATTTGCTCTAAATAAATACCTCTGCCAAATATATTTTGTTGCTTTAACAAATCCTTTTTTTTCTGTGTACAACTTTTAAAAGATTTTGGTTGTAGGTATTAGTAGTTATTACACAAGACTTTACGTTATCGACCTAATACCTATTATTATTATCTCTAATATTGCATGAAAGGTCATTTATTTTGCTTAATATTAATTGCTTTATTTGACTGATAAAATTAAATAATCCGCAACTATCTTCAAAACAGATGTTTGTTCTCTCCCGCTCTCATTATGGGCACTAATTTTCAGATAGAATCATTTTTTTAATAATGATCTCTTTTTGAATAGTATTAATTAACATTATCAAAATTGCAAAGAGTCCAAGTTTTTTACAGTGAGAAAATAACAAATTAATGTATTACAGTTAAAAGCAGAAATACATTAATTTGTTACTATCAAAATTACTGTTAATGGCTTTCAATCATTGATAAATGAAAGGAAGTTGGGTACATGGGTCTGTACTAAATCACATTAATGTTTAATCTTTAAACAAATTCTAAATTTTTATTTCCTTTATACGTAGGTAAATTGAGAATAAGTTCGTAGCATAACAATTTAGATCTGCTACTTTATAACGAAACGGAACGGTATAGATAAGCAATTTCAATCCGGAGGAATACAATAAACGATAAAAACTACACACGATTTTATGTGTAAGTATGCATCTTATGTGTATACAGAGGGGTTTACGACAGAGACGCGTTAGATAACTGTGGGAATTCGCGCCATACGCGTGCCAACCAGTCGGAAAATTCGTTTGTGGAAGGAAAATGGGCCCGGGTTTTTGTCGAAGACAAATGATGTGGGGGCCGATCCGCATTCGCGGTAAAGTGATGTTCTTGCGACCGCTTGCACGGGTCTAGGGAGTCCCGGAAAAAGAGGGTCGTTAACGAAATGATGAGATAAAGGGTGGCTCTGCTGATTGTGGCGATGAGGTTGTAAACAGAATCGAGATGTAAATCGATCTTTATCGAGGAATGCAAATTGAAATGTTAAAACGCGCGGAAAACGATCTGGGGCAGCTTCGTAACCGGAAATATACACCGGAATTACATTCCTACATTCTCCTTTACGTAGATATTTCTAGATTAGTTACGTATCTAGCTGTAGTACGTGTGTGGAAGTATGTATTTATATGTGTATACACATACATACATACGTATTTTGTATCTAAGCGAGCGTGTGGTAGCGATCTTGGCGGAACAGACGGTCAAGCTCGTATGCGCAGTTCGCTTAAGATGTCAGTCGCAGATTTCGCCATTCGTAATACAATCTCGAGAGTATAAATAGGGCCAATCCGGCCTGCGCCACGTCATTAGTAGACACAATGGGTTTAGTTGCCGTCGACGACGTCGTAGACTTGCAATAACAAACATTGATTTTGATCAACAAATCTACCCAGGATCCGCAAATACCGGATGTCTTAGATTCCCGCTTTAGTGGTGCTAAATGGAATATGCATTACTGGAGCATTACGCTCTTAACAGCTAGCTAAGTACAGTCAAAATATATTGGAGGTTATCGAAACTAATAATGTTTTGAATGTTTTCACTTACATATAAAGGAAAATATTTATTTGTAGTTGGGATAATTCTCTTAACTTCGTATTTAAGAATATTGTTATTGTTATGAAACTTATTATAATAGCAACATTAGCAATTGATGTTTCGCTAGCTATATTGTAAAAAATTGCAATTTTTTTGTGTAATTCCGGTTTTTTTTCTTATTTTAATTCAAATTAATTTTATATTTTACGTTTCGGAATATTTTTTGTTTCTTTTTCAAACTTCTTAGCCTACAAATATATTTTTTATAGTTATTTATTGTACACTAATAGTAAAACTATTTACCTTTGACTTTGGGATGAAAATGTTTTTTAATGTTTTGGTCATAATTCATCATATAATATTACGTGGTGCTGTGGACTGGCACCCCGGTTTTCGCAAATTCAGATGTCATGTTTTACTCCGATCAGCCTTTGTCAATGTTTCGGGAGAATTTACACAGATTTAAATGTTTATTTTTATATAAGATTTAGTTAATGAATTGATTGCATGATTTATTTAGTTAAGTGTTCAGTTGTTTTATATTAATTTCATTTATTTATATGTCTAGCGTTCGCTTGTATAGTTTATGTTATTATATTTTGAGATTTTGTCCGTTGGCGTACTGATCTGTGCGTTTGTTTTGTACGCAGCCGTCGAGATTGTAAAACTCAGTTCCTAGGTAGACGTTAGCGCGTGAGTACATGTAATTTTATATTGTTTGCTGCCATTTTGATAATACTTTTGATATTGAGATTTGTTTGGCTTATATTGTTTTATTCTGTCCGTCAAGGAACTCGCTTAATAATAATTATTATTTTGTTGTGTACACATTTTAGTTTTAATTCCCTCATTATAATTTTTAAAGAGTTCATTTTTGGTTTTCTAGTTTGCTGTTTCATTTTTATTTTATTAATCACCTCGGGTTTGGGTGATTAGAAGCTTTGTGCTTGTTTTTGGTTTTCATTCTTGTTATTCACTAGTAATTGTCCACGATTAATTTAGTTTTAAGTTGAAACCACATGGATTGAGTTGATATAAAAACGATTATCTTCCTGGACAAATTAATCTTTTGCTTTGATATAGGATTTAGCATTGTCCTATTGTAATGTAGAATCAGTTGCAGTTTTTGATTTAGACCAGAACCCCCTGTTAACAGTTTTTTTTTCTGCAAAAATTTGTAATTGACACTTTTTTTTCTTTTTCTTTATATAATAAAATTCTTGGTTGTTTATTAACGTCATTCAAAATTCTGTTCTTTTATTTTAAATTAAACCTTTTCAATTTTTGGAGTATTTAAGTAACTCAGATTTCATTCACTCACATTTTATTTTTCGTGATTAGATTCAAGTTTTAATTCGCGAGGGTAACTCTGAGATTTATTGTTCTTTTGCGCCCTTTAATATTTTTATCCGTTTTTTTATTTAATTTTTATTTTTATTAATTCATTTTGCATTTTCAATTTCAGTCAGTACACAGCAATACGCTACAAACATAAATGTAACACACAAATCATATACGTTTCTTGAAAAACAACTTCTTCTATCTCAGTTTTTTTTTATTGGCATAAATTAATATTTAATTATTTTCTAAGCTATACAATCACAGAATTAAATTTTAGATATTAGTTTCATTAGGTGTAGATGCAAACGTCCTTAATTTTCTCCTTTTTCGTTTTTTATATTTCTCTTTCAACTTTGTAAAATTAAATGTCACTTTTGTCATTTATTAAAACACAAATTTAAATTTAATGAAACACAAATTTTACCTTACGGACAATAAATTGTTACAAGAGACTCTTTAAAGAAATGTGGCAAATTAATTTGTGAATGTCATTTTTGTCATTGAGGTATTGCGTTCTTATAAAACCATAAAGTCTTGTGGGAATAAGTTCAGCATGTTTAACAACCTCAAAATTTATTTTGACACACGTCACGTGATCACTAGTGTAGCGGCAAATTTAAAAAATATTGCATGAAATGGCAAAAAGTTAGGTTAGAAAGCATAATATTGAAAAAAAAAATAAGTAAGAAAGTTGCTTCTAATTCAATTTTGGCCTTATGAATTGTTTTAACATACTTAAAAAGTGAAGAATAATTTTTTTCAAATATTTTTTGTTCATCTAGTAGTAGTTTTTTTCCTGAAAAAGTTGAGTTTCTAAGTTTTGATCTGGAATAAAAACTAAGTTTTTGTCCTTCCTTCATCTGACATTTATTTCTGTTAGTACACAAAAAAAGTATGAATATTAGTTTTTATGAGCTGCGAAGTTCACAACTGGTGCAGATTTAAATGCATATTAAACTCATAAAACTAATGAATTTATTAATTGGAAATTGATTTTTTTGTTAAATTCTTGGTTCTTAGTAATATGCCGTTTCTGTTTTTAGTGATTTAAAATTTCCTGTTATCACAGTTAGGGCATTGTTCGCAACATTTAGCTGAAGCAAAATCTCTAAATTTGGTTGATATTTAAATAATTTTTCCAATTCTTACCTAACTGACAGAGCTAGAAACAGAAAGTCGGTTTACACAGTATCCAAAAGAAATAAACTCTGGAAAAATTTTTATAGTCTAAACTACATTGTAAACAATACTTTAATTTTTTTTACATTTCCTGCAGCGCTAACAATAAGAGAAAACTTTCAAAGCCTACTCAAATATTTTTAATAGAGTTTAGTTATTTATTTTAATATGCTAAAAGCGACAAACATGGAAATATGTAATCTATTAATATAAAAAGTATTTTCATTTCTTTTAAATATGTTTACAAGAAATTGCGGGCTTAAAATTGTCTTCAAAATAACTTTTTCAAATAACTATTTTAGGATACCATGTCATCTAACCTTACTTTGTGCTGATTCATCAAATACTTTTTAAATTTGCCGTCGTACTAGTGGTCACGTGACATTCTGCCAAATAAAATTCTCTATATTTAACCAATACAAAAAAAAATCCAATTGCTACAACATTTATGCCGGGCACTGTATAATAAACTGTTTCAATTAGATATTTTATCGTTTATTAACTAAGTATAAACCAGTATTAAACGTTTATTCAACTGCTGGGTGCAATATAAACGCTTATTCAACGTTTAGTATATTATTATGTTATTTGAAAAGGAGTCCCGACCGGACTTCGTCAAGGAATAAAATTAGATGTATGGGTAATGCGGTTAAATTTAATAAAAACTACTTTATATCACCTCAATATTTCGTCATTCATTTAAAGACTTCGTCAGGAGGAAATCTATAATATTATAAAAGGATATGAAGCAATAGGAAAGAAAAATATAAAAATTATACTTACAAATTTAATGAAATATAATGAATTTACAAGTTTTTTTATTGTGTTATATAGTTTGTGTTATTAAAAAAATATTTTTATTCTAACTAGAATATCATATGTATAAATAACAAACCAGTTTACCAGTCATAAACATAATTTTATTCCAAACAAAGTGAGTAAAAAGTATAACTAATATTACAAATTATTCATTAAATATTATTAGATTGTGTTGTAACGCTAGCTTAATAATGAACATTTATTGAAAATAACAAAAAAGCATGTTTACCGGCAATGTAAAGTATTATGTGTTGCAAAATTAAATTCTGTCATATTTGATCCCTGATGACGTAATGCTATAGATGCTGTAGGCTATTGCATCTATATAATAGCGTTGAATATTTGTATTATAGATATTGTCTTAAAGACGGGGCTTTTCCTATTTCATTCCAACAATACTGTATAGTCAGCATAAATTTGTAAAATTGTAATTCTTACAATATAACATTGCTAAATTTAATATATCGATGTTGCTGGAGTAACAAACCACATATGGCATGCTTCAATATACTTATATTGTTGTTAAAGAGAAAGTACGTTAATTTTAAATATACAATTTTACAACAATTGTTTAGTACTGAATAAAATACAGTCCTGCTGTCACAGATAGTAATGGAAAATGTAAAGAAACAACATTACCCCTTATTTTAGCAATAAATTTTTCTCCCTGAGTATGCTCACTATAATCAACATACTTTTAGAATGCAATTTGAATGTTATTAACATTTTTGGCATATAAACAGCATTCCTAATATTACATTATAATAACATAATAATAGGAATACGTATAATGCTTTTTCCATTTAAGTAATTTCTCCCAATATGTTTTTACATTCATTAACATAATAAAACGATTTCCTCCATTCAATTGCACGCACAAAACCCGTTACAATTTAAGCAATTACCACATTTATCGTACATATTGTACTTACGTCTATAAGTGCAACATATGATGTATTAAACGACGGCGTAAGTAAAAAGCATGAAATTATCGGAGTGACGTTAATGTCGGAAGGTTTTCTGTCATCTCCCGTTTCGTCCGCCCCACTAGTCAGTCATTCTCCCCCTATCACGGCCGACAGTCTCCCTTTTTCCAAACGTTCACGCCACTAAACAACGAATCGATTAATAGGTAATAAAACAAATTACGTAAAGCGATTCGGTTACACTAATTCAGTTATAATGCGCGTGATGAAAACATATGCGCTTTCTCATGGAAAAAAGGCCGGGGTTTCGTTCGATCATCCTTATTGCTGTTTTCCTCTCTTCCTCGCACTTCTATAAAACGCGTCGATAAAAGGGATACAGCAATTTGCCTCGCTTAATCTAACGGCATTCGCGCGTAACGGGCTGTTTACCATAATCTGCGATCGCTCGCATTCGTCTTGGACTTCGCTTATTTCGAGGGGACTTCCCACTTGAGTGGGGCGTGAACACAGAGTATTCTCGCTGCATAGAAGGGTAACTGAACGATTCAAATGCTTACTTGATGTTATTTATTCAATTATTTATGATTTGAAATAGAAGAAGACGCATGAGCTTCTAAAATATCTGGATTAGTTATACAAAAATATAGACAATAAAATTAAATATACAATTCTTGTATCAATTAGGGTAAAGACGATAATGGCTAGCAGGTAGTCATTGTAAAACTTAAGGGAGGGGGAGGGGGGAGGGGAGTGTATTTTAAATTGTTTTTATTTTATTTGGTATTTATCAACGTACACTGTAAAAAAAATTGCCTACAATTTTACCGGTAAATTTGCTTCATAAGGTAAAATTTCTACCATCTAGTAAATTTCACATGCTGATGTATTTTTCAAAGATTGTACTGTAAAATTCGTAAAAATATTTATATATTTTTTTTTCTTTTAAGGGGTGGTAACGCCTAAGCTATGTGTTTAGCTTGTCAGGCCCCCACAGAGCCAAATCTCCCTCCTAATCACCATTACGACCCCGGAAGAAACCGATTATCGTAATTGACCAGAGCGAGATTTGAACCCCGGACTCCGCACTGATAGCCAAGCGTGCAAGCCACTCGACTACCAGCCAGGCTATATGAACTGTATATTAGCCGAACGCGTACAGTTAACCTAATAGCCAATCACATCGCGGCGTATTCAAGTAAAAATAAATATAAAAGATCCTCAAATTTTTACCCAAAACAATTGTCAATTTTACACTTTTAAGTAAATTTTGATAGTAAACATAAAATTGTACATGTTTTTTCCTGTATTCCCCTTTCGAATTTTTGTTACATCTTAAACTTACATGAAAAAGCTATAAATTTTACCGAAATATTTTTTCTATGTTAAATATCCTAGAAAAAACATGTAAAACAAAATTTACATGATTTATTGTGGTAAATTCACAACGTTATTACATGTAATATTCCTAATTTACCATGGCAAAATTACTGTAATTTTTTACAGTGTATGTAATATTCACATTAATACACTAAATAATATGTATTGCTCTGTGCCCGGGATTTCAAAATTTTATTTTTCTTTATTTCAGTATTATTACTATTTTTAAATTTATGTTTCTAATTATATTATTTTTTAGCTTGTCCGTTTACGATTTTTTCTTTTTTTTTTCAATAAAAATCAATTAAAATATAATAGTGGTTTCAATACTCCCAGCGACCTCTCTGATAAGTGAAAGAATACTGTGAAAAGTGACTTCCTACCTGCTAGGTGGCATGGGACGCTTCTAGAAGCACCAGATCGCCTGTCAAAATCATACTCCGGACGCTTACTAAGGAATAGGCAATTTTCTCACCTAGCGGGCGCATCCTCAAAGCCCCTTCTCGGATTATTAAAATTTGAAAAAAATAATTATCGAAAATCGATGTAAAAACACTAACTGTATAAATAAAAGAAATGTTTTAAACCAAAACAAGCTTAAATGTTTATTTAGTTACCAAATGTTAGGTTTCATCATCATTGAGACTCTTTGATCACAAGGTACGTATGCTGGAATCAGTAAACTATATAAAACAAATTATTTAATGTAAAAATACGTATTCGAACTTCCCTGGCATTTTAAATGACTATGAGGTTATGGAAATGTCAGATTAAAATTTAATTATATTAAAATGGCGCCATCTACCCGTAAGTAGCAAATACTAAATTTATATAGAAAACGATCATCTGTGATTAATAGCTATTTTATCACAAACCAAACTCAGTCATTTTTATATACAACCCTTTAATATTAAAATTCCTAAAATAACTAACTAAAAGGCGGTTGATATAAATCTAACCCCAAATTAACGTATAGTGAAGTAAAATTTTTATAGGAAATCTTGACAATTGCAGGTATTCAGTAAGGATGTAATTATTCAGGAGTTATATCGATACTTTTTTTAGGTAAACACTTCTTGGAACTTTTTTTGAAAGTGTGGCATAAAAATCGTTATAGGAAATTAATTCAACCGTCGTCTCTCGTGGCCACAGGCAGAATGAGGATTCAAACCACGGTACAAATAATACGGTATGCTCGTTTTCAATCTCAAATTCGTCAAGTCCGGTGAGATGGCGTAATTAAGGAGCATATCGAAAACAATAAAATACATGTATGGTAAATAGCAAAATATTAAAATCCAAATTATTCACAACTACCAATTAATGTAACTCAAATGCAGCTTTGCTTTAAAAAAGCTCGTAAGTTGAAATTTACTTTATCTATCTTGTCACTATCTAGTAGCGCTCGTGTTTATTTCTACAATTGTAGCGAATTTCGTATGTGTTTACAAAGTTTTTCTAGAAAATTGAATCGTGAAAACACCTTAACGTTTTTAAAATATGTTCCGTAACCCCGTCCGGATTTTTTAAACTTACCTTTCGCATTAACAAAACCCTCACGGTCGGAATTGATTTTAATATAATAATATTTATGTATGTGGCGCCATTTATGCTCCTATCTGGTGTAACTTTCGTATGCGCGTAAGCATACCGTATTATTTGTACCATGATTCAAACTAGATTTTCCTGTAAACAGCCTTCGATTGTTATCGGTAACAGGCAGGCCAACCTCAATTTTAAAAGATATCGCTAACCGACATTAAAATACCGTTATTTTCTCTAGTCTGAGGGGAATACGACAAAAGTTACCAAATAGACTTTCCGAAGAATGAAAAACCTCTCAGAGCAAAATATAACAAGAACACATAAAAAATACCAGGTAAGCTTGAACTAACATAGAAAATAAAGTTTACATTATAATAAAGGCAATATTTAGCACCTTCTGCTAATATTGTCCATCTTAAATAGCTATCTTTAACAAATTCATAATTCTCCTGTAAAGTAGGCAACTGAACACACGCCTGACTTTTCAATTACTTCTTCATTTGATTTTGAAACCAGTTCTAAATGACTCTAAATTAGATTCCATACCTTAGATACCATAGCAGTATATATAGAGGGTGCCATATAAAAAACGTGCAACAAGCTGTAACTCTGTTATTAACGTTCCGATTTTCATGAGTATAGTATCAAATAAAATGGATTGGTGAATATTACGTTTAACGCTACATTTACTATTTTTCAAACGCCATCTTTCTTTTTTTTTGCGTTAGTCAACTTTATTTTTTCAAATTACCCGGTATATATTTTTTTGCTATATTGGATAGAGATTTTTTTTCTGAATCCATCGATGTACAATACATCCGTTATAGTTGTAAACTTGGAGCAGGAGAAAATAATTAAAACACTTCCCGATCTATTCTCGTAAAGTCATTTGTGTTACACTGTAGTGTGCAATGGGGAAAAAATAGGTATAGAAAATAAGCCATTGCGCATAATTATGCAACTGTCATTTGAAGTTATTAACGTTTTTGACTACTACGCGTATTTTGACATTTTTGAAATAAAACATGAATTTCAATCAACTTACTGATATGCTACAAGTTTATGTTGAATCTTATAAGAACTCTAGTTACGCGCTGCGAATTTACATGGATCGTTTTTGGGAAAGAGAAGTTCCAAAATGTCGTAATTTCAGCCAAGTTGAAGAAAATTTAAGAAGATTGGGATGTTTCAAAAAATCGAAAATAGTGCACCGAAAATTTTCTGGAAACGTCGAACTGGATGTTTTAACAACTGTTGAAGATAATGCCATTTATGCCTTCTATAGAAAATTCGAATTTAAGCCATTTATTGCCCAATGCAATTCCAAGCAATGGATGAAAATATATAATCCAATCCGAAGAATATAATTTTGTAACTTTTATCTAACAGCTTTGCAACAAGAACCATTGTTTTATCGCAAAATTATTTGAATGGATGAATGTACTTTTAACAATTATGGAATTTTTAATCGCAACATTGTTTGCATTTGGAGCCAAGAAAACCTCAGATTTGTCGTTAATAATAATTTTCAACGTCATTTTAGCTATAATATCACCACCCTATTAGGCAAAGATGTTGCCAGTTTTTTTTTGATGAATTGCCGCATGCGGAACTGCGCGAAGTATATTTTCAACAAGCCGATGCCACTCTCCATAATGCACAAATCAATGTTGATTGGTTGAATCGACATTCTAATGACCATTGAATTAGCACATTCCTGCTAGCGCATTCACCGGATCACCTTTAGATTTTTGGATTTGGGTATATATATTTCCATGATCGGATTTATTACTTTAGCCGTGTCACAGGATGTAAACAATTTAAGAAACCGCATAATTGAAGCTTGTTGGGAAATACCTAATGATTTCATATTAAATGCCACCCAAGGTGTTATAAGGAGATGTCACTCCCAACCAAAATCGTTTGTAATGGAACTAATGACACGGAAAACGCTCCATTTAGGAACGTGTCAGTCAAGTAGACTCTCTAGTAGTTGGAAGACAATGGAAAAAAAGTTCGATTGGCAAAGCAATTTCGGGCGGCGGGCAACACAAAAAAAAGGACGCCTATTGTTTGTTCCTACACCGCCGTCCCGTGTTGGACCATACGCGCTCGTTCCGGGCATTGTGAACCCGTGCGAAGTTAACCCCTTGGTCTTCAGATTAGCCGAGGGCTGATTGATAGATGGCGGGCCAGATGGCCGGCGGAAGTAAATGTGCACTTGACACTTCCGCTAAAACCCTTCTTCCTCTTGCAGTTAATGAAGTGAAACGACGTGTTTCTATTCGGCTCACCCCTTCTTCGCAGAATCTAACTTGCCGTCTAATTCCCGCTGCTAAATGTTTGTAGCGTAAAACTTCCCGGTTCTACCAGTGGCGGCGAGTAAGATGGTGTTTTTATAATTAATTTAAAATTATTGGAATTCCAAAAATTTAATAAAACGCAATTTTGGATACTATAATTATATGGATGGATACTTGATGGATTCACCTATGCTGTTAAGATAACAAAAAGCTGCCGGGTATATGAACAACACCACAAGCTTCAAAATATATATATTGCTATGGCGTTTCCAAACCGAGAGCTCAGAGCTTTTACTACAGGCTTTTAGAAAAGGAATATGTGCTTTTTTTGATGTTGCAAAAGCAATATGTCAGGATTTATTTTGAAAACTAGTTATATGATTGTATCTAGTACGTAAACTCACCCACCTTTGTTTAATTTTTTTTTTGTAGCACTAAATGTGACATGTACAAATTGTATTAGTAAAAAATTAAAGTTCAGGCAAAATTTTGTTATTAGTAAAGTATAATATACTATAATTTAATTTATGCCTTCTTCAGGATGTAATCTACAATATTATAACAGGACATGAAACAATAATAATGACAATATATCAATAACATAATTAATTTTAATTTAGAAATTTTGATTCATTAAAAGAACATTTTTGCCAATATGGTAAAGCTTGTAGATATTATGTAAAATATTATAATAAATATGGTTAAGTTGATTTGTGCCTGTTTTAAAATTAATTGAATTTTGACTGGTGTTAATATGTAGTATTTTTAAAAATAACCGTTTTTTGTAATTATTTTCAACATTCAGAATTTTAGTGTTATCATAATTAAAATGTGGTCTAAATTTTGAAAATATAGACACTAAAGCACATGAACGTTTCCCTATACGTTCATCACTTTTATGTTGAGTTATTCTATTCTTTAACGTTTGAGAAGTTTGACCAATGTAACATAACTTTGACAATCACTACAAGGAATTTCGTCTAAAATTGGTGTCTTGTCTTAATTTTTTTTATAGAGATTGTTCTGATGGTTGTTAAATTGTTATTTTTCCAAAGTCTTTAAAATGTTTAATTACGTTATTAGTTAAATCTTCCATGAAAGGTAGTTTGCAATATTTAAAAGTGGTAGTTGTATCAGTATTTGTATGTTCATGCTTTTAAATTATCGCTAAAAAAATCTTATGTTACTGATCAATGTAACTCTGTTTTTCATAGCGATAAGTGTATTACATTTTTGATTCATAGGATAGTTAGAATAAATGTTAATAAATCTATCAGATGTAGGTTTTTGAGAGCAATCTAATATAACAATGTTATTGTTTGATCTTATAACTTTTAATCTAGAAAAGGTACATAACGATTATTTTTATAATTCAGTAGTGAATTGTAAATGATTATTATAAAAATTTAATATATTTAAAGTAATATCTACCATATCATTAGGTATGAAGTTGTAAATAATGGTAATTTAGGTAGAACATTATCTAGTAAATAATCTATGCAAACCATTGTTAAAATTGAACTAACTGAAGAACTTATTCATAATATTTGTTATTTTTCATAGTGAAAGAAAACTAACAATTATTGCAAAAAAAAACTAATAATATATAATTATCTTTATAGAAATTGCAGCGTGTGGTTTATGTAAAAACTACTTTGGTTTTAAAAAATCAATCATTAATTCGATAGCAATATTTGCAAATAATGAAACATCCAGAGATATTATTACATTCATTGTTGAAAATCTCCAACATTTTCTCCTGATATGTATATTAAAATAATATTTCTACAATTTCTACGATCACAAAATGTTTGCGCTTTAATTTTTTCCTTAACTGTACATTAAAATATTAATTAAAAATAAAAATATTAAAATCAACATCTAAATTATTCAAATGAATTAGATATAGTCAAATTTTAAAATTATAAAATTGAATTGTACAATAAATATAAATTATAAATAAATAAACAATAAAAATAATACTTTTTTAATTATTTTTTTTTGGGTATGACGGTATTTTTATGTAAATAAAAACATATACCTTGTTGCCCTAGGTTACATTTTATTTTGGTTTATGTTTCGATCTTTTTGAGACTCATTTTCAAAACCTATAAATAAATTTTTGTTCTTAATTGTAGCTGTAATTAATTCTTTTATTTTATCTTAATTTAGTTTTTTTTCAACACATTATTTTTTAATAAATAATGATAAAGTTAACATCATTTACGATGTAAGTCAATTTGCATAATATAAAACAACATATGTATTTAATATTTTAACGTTCAAACATATATAAGTTCTTTTTACACTCTTTGCTTTTTTGTTTTTTTTTGGTTTTGTTTTTGAAAACATCGTGCATAGATTTTGCAGTTCTAATCATTAAATTTTGAATTTTATTGCTTTATATGTATGTTTATTTAGTTTTGTTAATAATTTTAATTTATTTAGGTGTAAGCGTACTTGATTGGGTTTTGTGTTTACTAATAAGGTTGTTATAAATATTCCTTAAATTGTTTATGCCATATTTGTCATTAATGGCATTTTTGTGACCTTCTATTTGGCACATTTCTTTAAAAAATTTCTTTTGATAATTATTTTCAGTATTTAAAATCTTTGTTTCATCAAAATTAAATGTATGTCCTTTGTCTATTGCATGTTTTGTTAAAGCAGTGGCATTATATGATTCTATTGATAAATAGAACACAAGGATTGCAACGACCCACGCATTAAAATCTATTATAAATTAAATAAATGAGGTTTGTTACAATTTAGCAAATAAAATAATGCTGGAATTCAAAGGATTAAGTAAAGTATGTACCTACTTAAAAGATACACTCCAGAAAATAATAGTTGCGCCATCTAGTTGTGAGACACTACACTGGTAACTAAAGTCAAGAAAAAGAAAACTATGTGTAGTAAGTAGAATAAAATAAATAAATAATTTCTAATAAAGCTCCGCTATTTATTTCATATGTAGAAGTTATGATACGGTCTAATCTTTAAGTAGGCAGCGTTCTAAAGTCCTCTTGGAATCTTCTCTGATGTTTTGAGACTCTTATCAAAGCCGGCTGGCTATTAAATCCATTCACGCAAATATATATACAGGCGATTTTTAGTATAAGGTTATTTTACGTTTTGTAGTTCTTAATAGGGCTATTCTAACATGCAGTTCGCGAAAGGTTCGTGATCATGCGAGCCAATCAGAGAACAGATTGGAGTTCTCGGGAACTGGAATGCGGTGTCTGATTGGTTCACATGATCGTGAACCGTTCGCGAACTGCATGTTAGAACAAACCTATTACTGTGTTGTTTCGTAACTTATAATAATATACACAGGTACTTTTTTCTTGTGAAATGATCCCAATTTTCGCACACATGTACCATGTGATTCAAAATGATTGTCGTAAGAAAAAAACTGTTTTCCGGAAAAGATTATCTACACTTATTACCAATTTAATGAGCGAAGTTAGCTACATACAAATTTCATACATTAAATGAATTTTCTTGACATTTAGCAACATTGGCGTGCGTGTTATAGTATCTTTCGATTATTTATCTTATATTTTTTTTAAAATCGTTTATATTTACATATAATATCACCAACAATAGTATTTCTGAATACTGTAAGAAAATAAGGAATTTATCTGTGTAATAGCTCAACAAACAGGTAAAAAATCAATATTAACATTAACTGAAATACTTTATTACATTTTATAATTTTATAGGCTTATCATACACTTCACGCAATGAGCTGTCAAAAGAAAGTTACATTTTCATCCCTATTAAAGTTTCTACGGTACAGGAATTATTACCATTAGATCACGATAGGCGATTGGAATATTGTCATTGGTTTAATAACAATTTAAGGGACGATGACTTGCTAAACAAATCGTTTTTCTCGGATGAAGCCTGGTTTTATCTAACAGACTATATCAATTTACAAAACTATTGTATCTGGTCTGAAGAAAATCCACACGAATTTCGAGAAACGCAATTGCATCCCGTAAAAGTTGAAGTTGGTTAGCTATGTCCAGCAATGAATAATAGGGCCAATTTTCTTCGAGGAAACTGTAACAGCCCAACGTTACCAACAATGTGTGGATTGTTTATTGCAAGTTACAAGAAAATGAGCTTGAAGCAGGTTATTTTCAGCACGATAATGCTCCAGCACATACTGCTCGACAAACCCGCTAATATCTTCAATAGTTTTTTTGCTGACAGGTTCGTTAGAGGCACAAAGATGGCCCACCAAGATCGCCTGATCTAACCCCATTAGATTACTTCTTGTTTGGCTATCTAAAAAATAGGATCTATAGAAACCGCATGCATACCATAGAAGAACTGAGAGATGCAGTTTTGTCACTTAATAATTATATTAATTGTATGTTATAATTTTAAAGTAATAAATAAATTTAGTTAAACACCAGTTAGTATGAATTGTAAAATCATAATTTAGTAAAGTTAAATTAATTACATTTCATTTTACAAGCAGAAACACCAATCCATAGTCGTTTATATAATGCGAGTTCAAATATAGGTTACGTTTTCCTTATTTATGACAGATCCGTTTACTTTCTTATGTTCCAACACTGACTTAGTTCAAACTTTCATTACAAACACGCGGCATATACCTACACCCGGTTACTATCTATAGGAGCGGAATTGACGATCATTTTGAATCTCTGTGTAACGCGACGACTTGTAACAAAAATATTTATTACCGTCATGATACTAGTCTCAGCAACGATCGGTCTCCATGTTTGTCATCCACATATGCGTACATTAAATTATAGTAGAAACTAGGAAAGTTTTTGTAAGGCACCTACACATCTCAATCTTAACACAGCAATCTGTGTTAGGTGTCCTCAGGAAGGAGCGCCACTGATTCCTGCCCCGTTTATGGCGAATTTACACACAGACACCGCCGTCACGTACACACAACACCCCGCTCCTAATTGTGTTTATGCCGGTAAAGTGCTTTCCGTCCTCAAATGCAAATTTTAACCTCGTTAAACCCACGGGCCCAACGAGTTTAAATCATCAATGGTTAATTAATCTTCAATTTATTCACTTTGTGTAATGAATTTAACACTCAATTTAGCGGTTATTAATGAAAGTTTTAATGAAGGCTGTTACGGGGTCTAATCGGCGAGGATGAGGCGGGCGGCAGGAGGTGCCGGGGGATTGGCGGGCGGACGGACGAACTTCGAGGACTGGAGCGAGGAGGTGAGACCCCGGCCCTCGGTAACGTTCATCGTTTTGAACATCTGGCCCTCCTCTCAGCGTTTAGTCTGATGTTGTGGGTTTTTTTCTTCTTATGCAAGCATGTATTTGGTGATTATCTTCCACGGAGGTTGTTGTATAGATGATGAAATTGCGTTCAAGCTTAGATATTGAAATAGTGAAACGCGAAAGAAAACGGATTACAATTGTTTGCACAACAATGTTGAAAATGTATTCTTTCATTAAGTCCTTTCCATTCAAATTAAGTAAATTAATTAAAAAGTTTGTTTGTAGATAATATTTATATATTTTCTGTATTTTTATCTATAATTACAAGTCAACATTTTTAGGAATTCGGGCAAGTACTTATAAAACACTTTTCTATTTGGGTGTGAGTCCATGATTGATTGTATGTATAATAATAATAATAATAATAATAATAATAATAAACATGTTTATTGGCAAATATATAGCATACCTTCTAACGCAACATATAGGTAATACTAGTATATGTACAACTGAAGGCAGACAGAATGCAAGCCGCATACATGCTATATGCGCCAGAAAAAACAAAATTAAAACTAGGTAGCCATTTTTATTGCCAAAAGGATCATCATGAGCTAAACCTGAAGGGATCGCTGCTCTTCCTGATGACCCAACAAAAAATAAACATGCAAACACCTGACATGTCAACCCATTGCAGAAAAATATGACCCCACCCAAACAAGACATAAATAAATTTACAAATCACTCCTAAATTAATTTATTTTGTTCATCTACAAGAAATGTTGTAATTGTGTGTTTAAACTGTAGCAGCGAGAGCTCTTTGATGTGGCCAGGTAACTCATTCATTGCTTGTGCACAATTATAACTGAAACCCCTTTTAAAATATTGCGAATGATGCACAGGAATATCTATTAGATCTTTTTTCCTGATATTTATATGGTGCACATCCGTCCTGAAACTAATTTTTGCAACCATATACGGTGGGCTATTCGCCTTTAAGATTTTATAAATGAAGCATAGGAAATGCAATTTCCTATGATTAGCCATATTTAACCATTTCAAATCAGCCAACTTATAGGAAATATGTGCCCGTCTTCGCATATTAAAGATAAACCTCATGCACGAGTTCTGAACTACCTGTATCCTATGTCTGGCAATAGAATCCAAACATGTCCCATACACCGTATCGCAATAATTAAAATGTGACAACACTAGAACGTCACATAGCAGTTTTTTTATTAGAGGTGTTTAAAATATACCTGTGAAGATAAATTAGTTTCAGATTGATATATGCCCGTTTAATATTTGCAGTAGTATTATGCCTAAACCGCATCTCACTGTCAAAAATTAGACCCAAATTTCTCGCAGAATCCTTACGAGTTAGCTCCGTTCCATCCATTCGAAGCCTGACGAAATCATTACTATGCATCCTATTTAATGAACTACCAAACACCATAAACAGCACTTATCTTTATTAAGACTCAAGCAATGCCGACGCGAAACCTGCTACAAATGCCTATTAATTGCATTTACAGCTGCATCGGTTTTAGAAGGAGAAAACGATGCATAAAGCTGAGTATCATCAGCATAGAAACAATAAGAACAAAAAAATTATGGAAAAAATAAAAGTGCGAAGTGTAAATTGCATACAACAGCGGACCCAAAAGAGAACCCTGTGGAACGCCTGATTTTAAGAATACAAAGTCCGCAATACTATTATTAGCACACACTTGCTGATTTCCACAATCCAATTAACTCAAAAGAAGTTGAACTGCACAAGCATCTAAATCGATATAATGCAATATGGATACCAGTAGAGGGTAATTAATTTTATCAAAGGCCCTGAAGAAGTCCAATAGCACCAAGACTGTAATACTACCCAGATCAGTTGCTGAAATAATGTCATCTGTAATCTTAGACATCCTGACATCATCCTGACTGGGTAGTCGGTAGAATATTAAAGCTATTAATGTGACATCGCAGCTGCTGCTCAATAAGTCTCTCAAAATTTTAGACAAAATGGGCAGCAAGCTGATAGGCCTGAGATCGGAATAAGTCGTTGGATTACACTATGTTACAAATTAAAAAAAAAAATTAAGTACCCACTTCAATTTTTCCTGTTTATTTATTTATACAAATCGCTTAATAAGAACACCTATGTACTTTTTTTCTATCACGTACTGTTTTTTGGGTACGGTAACTAATAATTATTGGTAAAAACTTAAAAAATATACACATTGCTTTATTTAATTATCAATAATTCGATTAAATTAACTACAAAATATTAAAACTAACGACAAAACTTATTTTGTTTTGTTAATTAATCCCAAGCCTGGTGAAATGCGAGGGGAAAGGTGGCCGGCGCTTCGCAATACGAATCTATCATGAAAAACTGGAAAAACGCTAATAGCTCCTTCACCTCTGGAGATAGACACAATGACACTCGTATAAAATCGAAAGAAAATCAAATTTTACATCTATTTATGTAAAAATTGCTATACCATTCAATTTAAAAAAAATCAAGTTATCCATGATTTTAGAGTTAGAAAATTACAGAGCCCTATTTGATAATTCTGTAATGTAAACGCAACAATTTTAAAATAAAAGACGTGTGCTGTTTCATGGTTAAGCGAAAACTGAAAACCGCATCTTTCTGACTTTCGTATTTCCGGAGATATTTGCAAACACCGCAGACATTGCAATGTCATTTTTTTTTCGAAAAACGTCATGTAATTCGGAAACGGTACAACTTAGTCCCAATGTATGCCTAATGTATTGTTATTTAAATTTAACAAGGAATCCAAAAATACAGTAATATACAGGTCTTTTCCATTTAAAATAATAAAGTATCTACTTCCGGTACAACCGGAAGTCCGCCATTACTGAAACTAATTTTAAAATGTGTAGAATATGATTCGAGTCAACATTTATTTGAAACATTTTTTCAAAAAAGCAATAATAAATCTGCTATGGACCGTCGCATCTTAGGCTGGACACCCGGTATGTATATCAGGTAGAATATTTCAATCTGTCGCTACGAGCACGAAGTGACATGTAAATATGCATATTGTATCTATGAGGGGATAAAATATGAACTCTACCCCCATTGAAAATCCCAAGATTTTGTGCCAGAGTCGGCATAGCCTATCTAATGCCATCAGTGTATATTTCAAAAACAAGACGTGATAGAAACAAAAAACATCCACTGCTTACATATTGTAACTAAGGATTTAGCGGTTTACCGGTAAACCGGTTAACCGGTAAATTGACCAAAAAACGTTCGGTAAATTTACCGGTAAATTTACAAAATTTACCGGTAATTCGGTAAATGAAAAATCCATACCAGAAATTTTTATCTACGAAATATTGTGTTTATAGATATGTATTTAAAGGTCTAAAGGGACATTGAAAATACAAAAAAAGCAGGTACACTTATTAATTTTATGGGAGGTTTTTTTATTTAATTTTAATTTAAACTTTTTTGAGATTGAGAACCGCTGTAATGCCCTAGAATAGAGAGAAAATAGAAAAGAAACTGACAAAAAATTTTGATTAGAAACGTATAACCTCCATTCCACCGAGTTAGTCAGAAAGAGAAGGAATCAAAAAATTCTCAACAAAAAAGCAAAAAATTTAAATTAAAAGAAAATAAGAATGGAAACAAGATGGATATCAAAAAGCAACGCAAAGAAAAGCGAGATTAATGTTCATTTGTTGCTAGAACGGTAGGAAGCAAAACACCCCACTTTTCCTACCTTAGAGAATTTCAATTCTCTCATTTTATGCTTTTTGTGTGGATTTTATTTATCTCTCGAAAAAGTTGAGTTAGCATATGTGATTTGTGCTCTGGAGTTTTTTAAGATTTTTAAAAGTTTAAAATCGTTTTTCTTAAAGAGTAAGTGAATGTCTCATTTTTTAATATTTAAAAATAATAATATATAAGAACAACATTTCACGTATTTAAATTAATAGCAATTTTGAATACACCACATTATGAGAGAACATTAATGCAACATTGTTGTAAAATAACATTAAAATTTGAACCTTAAATATTTTGTTTTACTTCTTGCACCTGTTTAAAATAATTAAATACAAATATTTATTACAAAATTCTAATATTTTGCCTTAAGATGGTGTAAAATATGTATTATTCTAGCCTAACTTCTAACCCTATTTCCTTGGGGAATCCCTATTAATGTCACACATGAAAAAAAAAAATTACCGGTAAACCGGTATTTTCATTTTCATTTACCGAATTACCGGTATGAAAAAATCGGTAAATTTACAATCACTAATTGTAACTAATTGAAAACCATAATAGTAATCAGTTTTCGTGTAAAAATCGTGTCACGCAGTGATTATTCTTTGGTACAGGAATCACACGTGCTTGTTTCCATATTGTAGGAAAAATAGAATGAATCAAACAAAAATTAAAAATTAAATACACGTGTAAGAATTGGGACAACAGTAGAAAAGCATTTTTAAACTTATTTCATCACAACCACAGGAATTAGATGACATCTTACTAATTGCAGTTTCAACCTCCAAATCAGTTACTTCCCTGAAGGAAAAGGAGTCAACTCCAAGCCTAACATTATTAGAATAAAACATAAGATATTCATCGTTCGCCACCGATTGCGCAGAAGATGCCCTACCAAATTGTACATTTAATTCATTAACTTCAAGTAATCCTTTAGGTACAGTAACAGCTTTTTTACGATAAATATTCAAATCTTGCAAATCTTTCCAAATAGTTTTTTTTATTAAAATGTTTCATTCTAGATTCATGATCATCTTTCTTTTCACGCTTAATTTGTATTTGTAGTGTAGTTCCTTAAGGACTTGTAATAATTCCATTCAGCAAGTAAGTTAGTTCGTTTAAATTTTTTAAGGGCTTTATCTCTTAGAGATATTAACAGTGTAACATTATGTATAATCCAAGGTGTAGACGGACGCGAAAATTTACAAGTAACTAGAGGAGCATGAATATCAAAAATCATGGTAATATAATCGTTGATAAACAAAACTTTATCAACTTATCAATGTTATCTAACAAAAACACATCATACCATGGAATTCTCTTTAAATAATCGAGAAATAAATCATAATCAACATTTTTAAAGTTACGAAATGTGCGTACCTGGGGAGTAGGCCTAATACAACATACCAAGGAATGATCTGACAAATTATGAGTGTCAATAACATTACATTCTGTATTATCTAATGAGGTAAAGGCCACAACAACATCCAACAATGATGATGCAGTTGCCGTAATACGTAATAAATAATGTTCAACGTATTGATGCCTTTCTTTATTCTCCTACTGGAGTTTATACATACAATTAATTACTCACGGTCATTCAGTAAACCAAATAAAGTTGTTAAAACAAAACTGGTGTCTTCTTCATTGATTTGATGAACTCGTTCTTTGACCAATTTTAAAGCATTAATTCATGTGAACAATGAATTCTTTCATTGTTTCAGGACCAATTTTTGGTGCAGCGAAGTATTATTCATAAACAATCGAAACGAATGCAATATTTTAAATATAAAATTACACTATTTATGTTTTATACGTAATTGGAAATGATATTCACATAAAGAATATCGTAATATCGTATCATGTACGTTACTGCAGATAGGTATATGTGTATTTTGTATGGTGTAACCGACCCTGTCCTTGATTAAGTACGAACCTAATGGTAATCGCGTGACAATCGGCCCGTTATTAGACACGACATACGAAATTATTTTATCAGCGTCTGAGACGCACGAGGACCCTTATTTCCTGCCATTTATTAGCAATCACGCGCCGTACTGGCCTTTTCTACCCCGTGCCAGCTTCGTGAGCCGGTTAATTATGCGCGAACCACCCTTACATGCCCCTTTCGTTCGAACTCCCGCCCGACTTGGAAACGAACTCGGAGTTTCGGTTTACCGTTGTTAGTTTAGGGACCGGATCGGCGTCTCCCCGGTTTTCCGCGCGTCGAGCGGGGCGCCCCCTTCCGGGGCCCCCTTTCGCCCCCCTGCACGCCCCAGTCCCACTCCGCACCACTTTGCCGTATCCGAAATCGGAACCCTATAATGTAAGATAAATTAATTTTATTGCTGACTAAACAGCCAAAGATTGTTGTCGAGTCGGCACGCAATGTGACATGTATTTATACTTGGCTCACACGAACACCTCCGCGGGTTCGCTCTACGCACAAATACACGTAACCGAAAAACGGGGAAAATCGTTTCGTGCCTCCCTGGGGGAAACGTCTGGTGTACAGTTTTTGTGTTCTACTTTTTAAAACACGTTTCCGTGTCGAATTAATGGCATTATTGTACATTCTATTGTTATTATTCACTCCTTGTGAATGTTTTAAATCTTTCTCGTTTTTTTTTTAAGTGTCAAGGGTAAATAGAAATTTATTACTCAATTATAATCCGTTCCGATAAAAAAAGAAACTAAATTGAAACATAGCTAATAGGTAAATGTAAAAAATACATAAATATCGCGGATTGAGAATAATCATTCACAGTAGATCGTACTGCTGTGTAAAGAATGTAATTAATGAAAAGGCAAAATAAATATTAAAAATGAAAAATTAAGGGGAGGTTTACATATACACATCAGAAAAGTCCAAAAACTTTGAGCTTTTTTTTTCAGACAAAGAAAAGATATACGAAATACGGCTTTTTCTTAATAAATATATTAAAAAACTTGGACATTAAAAAAATATATTTTCTTTAATGACAAGACCACTATAACGTTCGCTATTTGTATCTAGGTAGCAATGTGCACAGAAAACACGGTCAAACTGCGTAAACTCTAGCATACGCAAAAGTGATCTGAAATTGAAAATAAAAAGAAGAGTTAGAAATATATTAAATTTGTTGGAGGTTATACCTAAATTTAACCAAATAAGTCGAAAGCAAACAATGTGGTAGATACCTGGACTTTAATTTGATTATTTTCTATTCCTTTTTTGTATGTATGTGCATATAAAAATGTGAAATATTGCAATTTTTAGTATATTATAGGTATAACCTCCAATAAAAACGGTTTACATTAAGAAAACAAAAGAATTAAGTTGATATATTGAACACTTGAAGAACTAGAACTTACGCAGATTTGAAAAATCATGTTTCGAGAAAAACGCGTTCAAAGTTTCTCAGCAAATTTTTTTACAAATAGTTCAACATGCACTTAGTCAGCTATTCCAGCACCATTAATCCTTCTTCTTCTTCATACTTCTGCATTTGCAAAATTTGTTGCTTCCCTTTAGACAGCACAGCAAGTTTTGCAGCGCTGGACATATTCTGCTCTGTTCGTTGTATGCGCTGACGATCAGAATTGATGACGAAATTTTTGGCATCAAGTCCTACTGCAATTCCCACCGCATTCATTATTTGTAATACAGAAAAGTAACCTTCATTGAATAAATTTGCGGCAATGTAGGTAGCAAGTTGAATTGTTTATGGGTCGCAGGGTAAATCTTTTGGAGCTAGTTTCTACACACATGAACTAAACGAGTCGTTTCAGTTTTGACATTTTTTTCCAATGCATCTTTGCAATAAATCACTCTAGAAAAAACTTCATAAATCGGCCTAATAGCATTTTGATTTTTTTTTTGGAAAAGAGGGTCATGTATGAATGAAGCAAGCTCAACCTTGGCTTCTGCAACCCGCCACTTACACAGGCTGTCTACACCTTTTGGACAATAAATGTGTCGTGGATCCGCGTCGGTTGAACATTTATAATGAAATGTAGCCCAAATAGCTGCCTTCATTTTTTTATGCAGAATCTGGATGTTGCCTAATTGCCAATCCATAGTACACTATTGTTAAATTATCAATAACTTTGTCAGTCAGTTTACCAGCGCCCTTTCTTCAAAGTCTACTCATTCTTTTTTGTACATCTCCAACGCATTCTCTCTTTTTCTTGAACAGTAACATCTTCGTACGGCTAAAAATCACAAATTGCTTAAAAAGTTGTCTTGTCTCAGTCGCCTATCCGAAATCGTGCGAAAATTTCTTTTAAGGCATCGCATCGACTTCCATTTTTCCTGTGCTACTCTAATGATCCGTAGTGCGGTTACCTTTGCCATCATATTCTAGCCAGCTTTTCTAAGAAATTTAGTGTAAGTAAGTGCATCAGCAATAAATTGATACATTTTATAGTAAGTAGTTTTCTAAAGCGTGGGAAAGTGTGTTCTAAGTAAAAGAAATATTGTTAGATTAGTTTCTTCAAATGTGCGTTTTATTTCAGATCTAATTGCTTCATATTATTGTAATATAAATATCTACTCTGTCGTTTATTTGTGATCCCGACTGCAGTGGCATTTCTAATCGTTAAAGACAACTATACATACACTAACAACAAACAATAAGTATGATATTTCGACCCGAGTAGCCCCGAGTCGAATATAGTATTACATCTAATATGCTCCGTTTGTGTTCGGTACACCTGCTCTTTTAACAAGCCGTAGCGGCTTAAACAATGCGAATATTACGAAACCGCTTTAACCATGTATGTTATATATTTGGAGCTTTCAAAAAATGCAAAAAACCAAAAATCGATTTTTCCAGTCATTACATGTAACCTCCTTAATAAGCAGCTCAACGGATAAAATTTAAAGGGCGTTCAAAAACAATACCTCAAAGTTACCCTCGCGAATTAAAACTTGAATCTAACCACGACAAGTAAATTGTGGGTGAAAGAAATCTGACTTTCTTAATTACCCCAAAAATTGAAAAGGTTTAATTAGAAATAAAAGAACAGAATTTTTAACCCAGAGATGCTAATTAACAATCAACTTTATTCAAAAAAAAAAAGAAAAAAAAAGTTAATTAAAATTTGCAGAAAAAAAACCCTGAACTGAGGGTTCTGGCTTAAATTTAAAACTGCACGTGATTCTAAATTACAATAGGACAATGCTATTTCCTATATCACAGCAAAAGATTAGTTTGTTCAGGAAGATAATCCCATATCTTTCAAATCAATCCACGTGGTATCAAATTAATACCAACTAAATTAAGTGTGGACAATTTCTAGTAAGAAACAAAAAAAAATTAAAAGCACAAAGCTTCCACTCACCCAAACCGAGGTGATAGATAATTACAAACGATAAAATAGAAAAACGGAGAAATTAAACTCTTTAAGCTAAATTGAAAAAAAAAACTAAACTGCTAAATATCTTCCCGCCCAAAAATAATAAATGATCTTATATCTATAATGTGCACACATCAATACAACAACAATTATTATAAAGCGAATTCCTTGATGGACAAGAATTTCAAAAAACAAATCTCTATCAAATGAATAAACAAAATGGCAGCAAAGATTTAAAAATACATGTACTCACACTAAAGTCAACCAAGGAACTGCCTCATAAAATTCTACAGCTGCGAACAACGCAAACGCACAAAATCTCCGCCAAAATCTAGTAGAATAAACATTAAGCAGAACTAGCAAGTGCTAGACATCTAAATGAGTGAAATTAATTTAAAAAAACTTAACACTAAATTAAATAAATAATACAATTAACTCATTAACTAAAATTTGATACAAACTAACCATTATTCTGAAAATTTCTCGGTACAATGATTCAGCAAAACGGAAAAACATGACAAATTAGGCAGCTTAAAATACACTCGCGGTAATGTGGGTTGCCACAGCAGTACGTTTCATTAAGCACTGTATTTTATTCATTTCATCCACTGTGTGAATGAAAGGCTTGTGCATGAAGTAATCCTTCACACTGTCTTTACAAGAATAAACGAGTTGTATGTAAATAATTTATTATTAATTAGTGATGTATAAAACTGCTGCTTTACGTTAGCAACCTGCTTCTGCTAGTTTTTGTTGCAGTTTTCCTTAAATAGCGATATACGTACTGCTGTGTATTAATTGAAATAAATAAAAAATGCTAAAATGATTTTAACATGAAAAAGAAAAAGAATATTAGCTAGCTCAACGGAAAAGATTTTAAATAAAACAAGAAACTATTAATCCCAGAGTTACCCTCGCGAATTAAAACTCTAATCTAACCACGAAAAGTAAATCGTGAGTAAATGAAATCAGACTTTCTTAATTACACGAAAAATTGAAAAGGTTTAATATATGATAAAAGAACAGAATTTTTTAACCCATTGACGCCATTAAACAATAAATTTATTTCAACAAAACAAGTTAAATTACAATTGTGCATAAAAAAAGCCTGAACTGAAGGTTCTGGCCTAAAATAAAAACTGCACTAGACTCTAAATTAAAATAGGACAATGCTATTTCCTATGCAAAGCAAAAAAGAAAGGTTTTATTTGTTCAGGAAGATTATTCAATATACAAAACCTTTGAATTTCTATCCACGTGGTTTCACAAATTAAAATAATCTAAGCGTGGAGAAATGCTAGAAATTTACTAAATATGAAAAAGTTAAATGACAGAAAAATGCTTCTACTCACCCAAACGAGGTGATAGAAAAAATAAAATGATGCAGCAAAAAAGATTAACAGAAAAATTAACTCTTACAAAATATAAATGAGTAAATAAAACTAAAATAAATCTTCCTAAACAAAAAATACTAATTGATCTTAGATCTACCAAGTGTACACTTCAATACATTAACAATTATTACAATAATGATTCCTTGATTGGCTATATTAAAGAAAAAACGTTAAAATTTTACAATACAAAATGAATAACAAAATGGCAACAATTATATTTAAGAAATACGTCTACTTACATCAATAGAAGAACGAAGTCCTCAACCAATTCTTTTACCTACAAGAATCCTTCTCTTAAAATTCGTACAACGCAGACGTAGAACATTTCAATGACAATATTTAATAGAATACGCATAAAATCAGCACAAATGAACAATAGACATTTGAATGATTGGATTAATTAAAAATCTTAACACTACATAATTAAAATCATACAATCAACTCTTAAACTAAACTTATATGAAACAAAAGAAAATTGTGAAAATTCTCGGTAAATTGAAAATCAGCTGTACGGACAAAGAAATCACAACAACCATAATATACAACTTAAAATACACTTCAGCGATAAAAGGGTTGTATGGGTCACGGAGTCCAAACCCACAGCAGTACGTTAAACAGATAAACTGTTTCTACAATTTTGCACAACGTCCTTTGACGGTGGCGCCTCTATTTGATTCAGTAACGAGTGGAGATACATATACTTAGATACGTACTGCTATGGACAGGCATCCCGTTTCTCGCGAGTGTATTTTAAGTTGCATAGATTTTGTCTTGTTTATTCCGTTTTGCTGAATCATTTTACCGAGAGAATTTTCACAGATTTAGATTTTATTTTGGTATAAATTTAGGTAAAGAGTTTATAATTTGATTTAATTTAATTGAGTGTTAAGTTTTTTTAAATTAATGCCATTCATTTAGATGTCTAGCGTTTGCTAGTTCGGTTCAATGCGTTTTCTACTAGATTTTGTCGGTGAATTGTACGACTGCGTTTGTAAGAAAAACGATTGTAGAGTTTTGTCAGAGAGTTCCTTGTTCGACTGTTAACGTGAGTAGACGTATTTTTGTATTTTATTGATGCCATTTTGTAATTCATTTTGATATTCGAAATTTTCGCATAAATTGAATTTTTATAGTCCAACAAGGAATTAATTCGGTAATAAGTGTTAATATATTGACGTGTACACGTTGTAGATATAAGATCATTTATTATTTTTGTGCAGGAAGATATATTTTAGTTGTAATTCTCTCATTATAGTTTAAAAAGTTAAATTTCCGTTATTCATTTTTGCAATTTCAATTAATTCAATCAGTATACAGCAGTACGTATGTGAATAACTTTATACATATACACCTAGGTATTTATATATTTTCGTAACTAATGATCTAATCATTGGGCAAATTTTCCGGCGCCGCAGGCACGTATTTAGAGCCTGCGCTCCAATTCATGTACTCCAATAAAGCAGATGAACCGTAGAGTTGCAAATATTCAGCTGATCTTTATATAAGACGGACGTATAATTATCAAATATGTGCGGAAGGGAAACAGGAGACCATCGCTTGATGACGATATGTCAGATGGAACTTGCACAGTAGCATCTGGACAAAATTGCCTAGAAATCTAATTTCATTTTGGAAACTCCATAGTTGGTGGTCACTGACATGCATACTGACCAAAACATTGTTGCTATGCAGGTTTGACCTGCACATAAAAGAACTTCAAAGCTAAGTAACAGAAATAGAGACGCTATTGAAAATTTTGTTCAATTAGATTATTTTGTTTGCTAGTTTCGTGCTACTGCACTACTTGCATCTAGTTTCTTAAGCTACAAAAGCAGAGTCCATTTATTCAGCTATTTGGAATAGTTCTGTAGGGTAGAATGCTAATGCTAAGAATAACATTAGAGTTTCTATTGCTATCTTGTTTTTGCAAGTTTATATGCGAATCTAAATTCCGTGGCTTGCATACTCCATATGCTTTGACTTCTATCTCGAATCGCGAAACTAAAATAAACTCCGGCGAATTCGAGTGCGAGGTAAAGGAAAAATGCGATCAGAACTTTTTCCTTTCAGCCAATCGTCTTTCTTTCGCCCCATTTGCCGTCCCTATCTATCGCCAGGCCAATTCAATATACACTAACTCTCACGGAAAATTTGTCCAAATTGAATAACTTTGGTCTTTTCGTTTTTATTTGCCTTTCGTAAACTGCCAGCCAACCAGTCGAGGGTTTCCTAAGCTGTCGTCTTCGTATATTGGGTTGTGAGGGAGTGCGCGCACGTAAACGTCCACACTTCGCCGTGTGTGCGGAGAAAGCTATTTTGCCGCGTAAAGGACCCACCTGGCCCGCAGCGCCGCCGCCGTCTCGTACCCTTCCCAAATATAAAACGCCAATTGGTGGGGTAGTTGCGTGCAATTCAAAAACGGAAATTTAATTTAAAGTTTCGGAGTTCGCCGGGGAATCGAGGGGATGACGTGTTTTATGTAAAGTGAGGAAAAATGCGATGAGTAGACGGGAGAGTCAAGAGCTTAGGTTATGATGGAATCACGGACGGGAACAGTTTAAATAAAAAAAGCTAATTATTTTGAATTTTTGCTAGCAACAACGGCCATAAAGTATACGCTCCAAATATCTTTTTTTCTTTTAATAAGCGAAAAGAAACTTCCTGGAGATAAATTCTACCTATTTTTTCGAAAGTACTAGAACGTATTGTACATAGGCAGCTAAATACGTACTGCTGTGGTCTGGCACCCCGGGTTTTGTAAATTCAAATTTGTATTCTTATTCATACCAAATTATCTTTATCAATGTTGCGATAGAGTTTCCACAATTTTAATATTTTATTTTTATGTAAGATTTTGCTAATTGATTTGATTTGATTGTTTAATTTGTTTATTTAAATGTTCAGTTGGTTTAAATTAATTTCACTCTGTAATATATTTTTATTTGTTCATGTAGTTTATGTCCTTCCTAGAAGAATTCTTCTTCTATGATCTTTGCATTTATGCGCTGCTTTGGCACGCATCTGTTTGTTATATGTATGCGATGTTTGGGCCCCTGGAGCTCAGTTCCTTGAAAGATTGCGTGTAAGTACATTTAAATTTATTTTCATTGCTGCCATTTTGGTATTTCATTTTGATTTTAAATTTTGTTTCGTTTATTTTGATATTATTTCATCAATCAGGGAACTCACTTATTAATAATTGGCATTATATTATTGTGTACACAAATTAGGTATAAGATCCGTTATTATATTTTAGTTTAAGAGTTTAAATTTTTCCGTTTCTTAGTTTTCAAATTAGTTTTTTTTAGTTAATCACCATTGTGTAGGTGAAAAGAAGCATTGTGCTTGTGTTTAAATTTCAATTTTATTAATACACTTGTTTTGTCCACGTTTGAATTAATTTAGATTGTTTTAAATTTTGTAACCACGTGGATTTTTTGTGAAATAGGATTTTCTTCTAGAACAAATTTACCTCTTTGCTTTGTTAAAGAATTTGAATTGTCCTTTAGTAAATTAGATTCAAGCAGGTTTTGATTTTGGCCAGGACTCTTAGTCCAAGGTTTGATTTTTCCTGTGTAAATTGTAATTAAATGTTTATTTTTTCTTTTTTTATAAAAAATAAATTTAATGATTGTTAACGTCATTCAAAATTTCTGTTCTTTTATTTTTCTATCAACCATTTCAATTGTTAGAGTAATTAAAGGAAGTCAAAATTTTCAAACGCCCACATTTTTCTTTTCATGATAGGTTTTATTGTGAGGGTAACCCTGAAGTTAAGTATTCTTTTGCGCCCTTTATTTTTATTCACTGAGCTAGTTAATTTAATTTTTCTTTTTTTTTCAAATTCATTTTGCATTTATGCTGGTACCATCAGTACACAGCAGTACGTTAAAAATAACAACATCATACCAGATGTTCAGTCAGGCTTTCGGGAGGGGTACTGTACTGTAACGGCTTTGCTGAATTTGACAGACAATATCTTTAGAGCTCTGGATCAAAATGGAGCTTCTGCGGTGGTGTCCTTGGATTTTTCGAAGGCCTTCGATACGA
Organism: Protaetia brevitarsis; assembly: GCA_004143645.1. Classification (NCBI taxonomy): domain Eukaryota; kingdom Metazoa; phylum Arthropoda; class Insecta; order Coleoptera; family Scarabaeidae; genus Protaetia; species Protaetia brevitarsis. The sequence goes on from RXPK01000129.1 coordinate 778,789, forward strand.
TAGATCATCAACTTAGGTATGCGAAACTGCGTTATTATGGATTGGATGCTACATCTTTATCATTCTTTAAAACCTATCTTGTGGGCAGAGCGCAAAGCATTATTGTTGATAGTACTGAGTCATACGTGGGCAGTAGCTGTTCTGGTGTGCTCCAAGGATCAGTGCTGGAACCGCTGTTATTTGTGCTGTATACCAGTGATTTGTTTAAAGTTACCAAGCATGCATTATTGCAGGTTTATACAGATGACACACAGCTATTGTATTCTTTCCAGCCTGCCGACGCTGATGTTGCGGCGATGCATGTAAATACAGACTTGATTAGATCTTGTAAAGAATTTTGCGGTGTGCCACAATTTACAATTAAATCCTGCTAAATCATCTGCTATTTTATTTTGTTCTAAAAGAAACAGATTATATGTCGAATCGAGATTTGAAATTAAAATAAATCAAGATGTCATACTTTTTCAAAAAACCTAAAAATACTAGGAGTGATTTTAGATAATGATTTGAAATTTCACGAACATGTAGCAAAGTTATGTCAGCGCACATACATTCGTCTTAGAGCATTGTATATAAATAAAGAAATTTTAAGCTTCTCTTTAAAAAAAAAATATGTGAATCGCTTGTTATGTCTGTGTTATTATACGCTGTACTAGTGTATAATCCATGTTTAGATTATTGCACTAAAAGACGTTTACAGGTTATTCAAAACACCTGTTGTAGATATGTTTTCTCTCCACAGGTATGACCATGTTAGCTCTAAATATGATCAAATAGGCTGGTTACGTCTTCCAGATCTTAAAAAGCTTATTTTTAGTTTTCTTATTTAAACTATTACAAAATCAATTTCCTATTTATTTGCGTAGAAAACTGACACATCGCAGCGATAACCACAACATAAATGTTAGAAATAACAATATGAATATACCGCATCATAGAACAGCTATGTTTAAGCGGTCTTTTACTTATAACGCTGTGGTCATTTATAATGAATTTATTTTAGAATTTCAAAAACAGATGTCGCTGAATCTGTTTAAAAGGCAGATTAGATCTTTACTGGCTGCCTAGTTTAGGTCACAGGCTTAGGTTTAGGTATGATGTTACTAATTAATTCATTTATAGTGTGGAGTACTTTTATTATTTAAAAAGATATTATTGATTTATTTTCTGCCATTTTTCTTTTTGTTTATTTACTGCACGCATGCATTATGGAATTTTATTTTTATTTCTTATTTAGCTAGACATTACTGTATGTATTTAATAATTAATCATAGGTTAAGTAAAAGAATAGCCAACAGCTAAACTTCGCCTATGATTAATTCACTTTGAGTGTTCCATCATGTGTAAATATTAAATAAAGACGATATTATCATTATTATTATTATTATAAATTATTGAATTGTCAATCTATAATAACTAATAATAATAATTAGTTTGTAAATAAGAACATAATAATTGTAGGACGACGATAAGTCATTAAATTGACGTTTATAGACCAACGCCAACTAATTAAAATTAAAAGTTTCGAAATTCAGTTTCCATTATAAGTTGTATAATTTTCTTCTGTATTTCTTGGTAAATGCTCGTACTAACTTGGGTTCTGAATAGTTCTATATTCTTCAATTCTATTCGATGATCCATTATTTTCGCTGGGTGTGGTAGTGACGGGTTGCTACGAAGCAAACTGCTATTTTGTAGCAGCTAACAATCGTTAGCAGTTTGTAACAGCTATTCCATATCAAAAGAAGTTGCTACTTTTTGTAGCAGTTTCCTGAAATGTGCGAATGTTGTGAAAGATACATGTATATTCGTAGCAGTATATACTGAGTGGCGCAAAAGTAATCTCATAATTTGAATTGGTTGCCATTTTGTTATAAATAAAAAAAAGAGCTCTGTTTTCATAAAAAGTTTATTTGAAAGTGTAAAATTAATGACATTAACTGGAAAACATTAAATCGCTCAAATGGCCACCTCCCGAGTTGATGCATAATTGCGCTCGTTTTACAGCATTTTAAATTGTTGCTCGCAAAACACCTGCTTCTAAATTAGCGACTTCTGCTGCAATGTTAGCTTTCAAGGCCTGCAAGATTCGTGGTTTGTTGTGATAAGCCCCAAAGGAAAAAAAGTATGGTGCTGTTAGATCTGGCGATCTGGACGGCCAGTTCAAATCTCCAAAACGGGAGATCATTCGACCTCTGGAAATTGGTGTCTCAGAATCTCCATAGTTGCCCGAGCTGTGTGAGCGGTTGCTCCGTCCAGTTGAAACTAACAATGATCGAGACGCAATGCAGCAACTTGCAGCAAAAAAAAACTTGTTTAGCATCTACCTGTAACGCTTACCATTTACGGTTATGGTAGTGCCATCGACGTCTTCAAAAAAATAAGGGCCAATCACTGTTTCACTGCAAATGCCGCACCAAACAGTCACTTTGAGGGGATGCAATGGCTCTTCTTGCATTTCATGTGGATTCTCTGTGCCCCAGGAACGCAAATTTTGTTTGATAACATAACCACAGTGGAAATGGACTTCGTCGGTCACTATGATTTTTGATACGAAATCATCCTCTTCTTGCACCAAGTTCAACAGAGTATGGCAGTAAGTTAACCTTACCCGACGGTCAGAAGGCAGCAGTTCGTGAACATTTTACACTTTGTAGGGGAACATTTTCAAGTCTTTCACCAAAATTAATTGCAAACGAACGTCTGCTGATGTCTAATTGTGTGCATCGTCTTCTCGTTGATGTTTGTGGATTCTCTCTGACGCCGTCGGTAACAGCAGCGATGTTCTCGTTCAAACTAGCACTAGGAGGCCGGCCACTTCTTGCGACATCTCTGCTGGACCCAGTTTGCACGAGGCGCTCGGCCAAACGCTTAATTATTCGAGCACATGGAACACGTTGCCCAGGAAAACGACCGACGGCGAAATTCACGCTGCGTTAAAACAACAGACTTAAAATTTGTGAAATAAGCAGTAACAATAATTCCACATTCTTGAAGTGTGTATCGCTCCATGCCTTGTTGACAACTAATCTCTATATATCTACATCATAAATGTCAAAGGACAGTGACATTTGGCGCCATCTGCAAAAATTGCGGCCAATTCAAATTATGACATTACTTCTGCGCCACGTGGTATAGCTGTAAAACAGTGTATAAAATGTAGTGATGTATAAAACTGCTTCTTTACGTTAGCTGCTGCTACCTGCTTCTGTAAATGTTTCTGAATATGTTGTGTAAAGGGAGTATCGTGCGTCGGTTTGGATCGGAGTCACGCGTTCTCGAGCGTGTAAATTTCGTCGTGTGGGGTATTTAGATCGTCTTGATGACTTTGGGAGGCGCGTGGCGCAGAAGGTATTATTTCTTTTTCAATGATTAAGTTAATAATCTAGTGACGAATAGCGGTAATATTTGTATAATTAATTTTTTGATAATTTATTAATTTGTTACATTTTGTAGTTGTAACTTCAATGTTTATGTAATAAAAGATCATTATTTTCATGTAATTATTAAATCGAAGAATTTAGTAAGATTTTGTCAAATATTTTTGAATAGCTTCTCTTATTATTAAATCATATTGATATTATTATAATAATTGACACTAGCAAGCATTTGCAATATATGTTGGTTGCATTTTATTCTAGTAGTAACTTGCAACTGAAAGACTAACAATAATTTGTGTATAGTGTTGCTATCTACATGAATTGGGATGGGTATTGGGATCGGGCATCATAATACAAGGACCTTTCAAAAATAATAGACAATTAATACAAAATATAAACTTAAATAGAGTAAAAAAGTGAATACGTCAAAGTAGAAGGTAAAGATATAAATGTTCTAGAATATGCTTCTCTTCCTTGCTTTTTCAAGCATAATGCAATTCTTTTGAATATACCGGTGTGTATATTATTGATCTTGGAGTTCCGTTGATCGCGAGCCGAGTTGGCCGTACATTGCGTATACACAGTCGTACATACATACACACACAATACATACGCGCGACACACCTGCGCGACAGTGGCGCCAATTTATCGGAGTGCTGAACTAACAAGACGGTCGTAACGAGACAATCGGATTACATTCTTGATCTCGTGTCAGATTGTCGCTTTCCAGCGCGGCTTAGTTTTATCCCATTTAATACGATTGTTAATATCCAATTACTTACGGATTGTCTCTTAATCAATCTAGTTTGAGGAGCGCATCTGACAGGCGGACACATCGGCGTAGTTCCGTCGTAAATAAATAAGCACAGAGACCGCTAATATTGACAGGCGAATCCTAACTTATCCACATAGCTAATTTAACGTAAGTATTAATACTATTGTTAAATATGATGTTCGATATTTTTTTTTGCAGGATTTTAATTAATGTTGTTTCCGCATTAAGTATATGACGTTATTCAATGATTTACAGTTTACTTATACCACTTGCAGGTACGCTAGTAATACATGTGTTAAGTGGCAGTGACTTGTTTTAATTACGGTTGCACTTTTAATATTAATATTTTACATATACTTAGTTTTTATGCCGACACAATAACTTTTAACCTAAAAATAATACTATAGGTACACAATTACACAGAGCTGTTCTCAAGATTCAAGACGATGTGATCGTTTGGGAAACTCAGTTTGCAGTAGGTATATACAATACACTGTTGAAAATTTTAACGCTTTTTAGACTAATTTTATAGTCAGGAGAAGTCCACGCTCTTTTCGTGTTATTTTGTCGGAAACTATATGAGTTTAAATTTGACGAGCAAAGATAGTCAAGTATTGTCTATTGCTAAGGGGTTATTTTGTCCAACTGACACGTGGAATTATAAAATACTTCTAGTCACATTTTAGACTAGACAAATTTACTAGCTGTTTAACTAAATGAATGCGGTCTATATTGGGTGATCTAACACCGTTTTCTAAACACGACGTCTTTTGCAATAATATTCTCTCTTTAAGACGTTTTCTCAATTATAAATATGCAGAACCACTCATTCAAAAGTCTTGGTTTTAACTAAAAGTGCCAATCTTAAAATGATTTTTTGAGAACCATTATAAAATCAAGTGAATGTTTATGATATTTGACTCAAATCTGAACTAATTACGTAAATAGATGTTCCCAATAGATCTTTAAGATGTTGAAATTTTTTATGCACACTGGAATTAACGTTTAATAACACAAGGTTACACTTTGCAGACCAGTACACGTTTGGTGTTTGTTTGGATATGTTAATACGTAGAAACAAACCCGAAAACAGATACACATGCAATGCAAGTGATGCGTATAATGCAATACCGTATTAGATTAGGTGGGGTTTCTATATTTCTATCCGAGGGAAAAATTTTGATTGGTTGACCCTTCTGAATGTCTAGAAAAATAGTAAATCCTTATATCTGAACAAAGAATTCACACGAAATGCTAGTAACTTCTGTTCTACTAAACACACGTAGTCCACTCGTCTGGCAAAGTTTGTAGAAATCAACACTAAAATATTTGACTAGCGCTAAATTAACGCCAACACCGATAATATTTTCAACAGTGTACTCAATATAGTATTTTTTCAAACTATTTAGTGTAAAAGATTGTTTATTTGGGAAAAAATATTTTTATAGCGAGAAAATGAACGCTCCATATCATAGCTAGTTACAGGGGCGTATTTATAAAATTTGAAACAACAGCTAAATATTTTATTCAGTTTTAAAAATTTGAAATGTATTACTAATCAAAATCATCAGTAATACAATTTAATTTCTGGATTGTGTTTCTAAAAATATTCTGCAAGTGTTTGATATTCGTTTATATAGGTAGACTCACCCAAAAAAAAATGATACTGGGTGTCAGAGCCCATTGTTTCAGGCTCATAATTTTTTTATTTATTGATACATATTTTATTTTGATGAAATTGGAAATTTATTATTTTTTACTGCAGTTATAATTATAGGTTTATCGCAAATATCATAAAAATGTAACTGGAACATCTTGTATATTTTCACATATTTGGTTTCTACGTTTCCAAATTTAATATTTATTTTCCAAATTGTAAGAAATATTTTCCTGAGAAATAGTAATATTTTTCTTAGTAATATTACATTGTTAAAACTTTTTTCTAACAGAAATATTTCTTAAAAAAAATTATCAAAAATTATTATGATTTTTACCAAGAAAAATTGCCTAATTTTTTTAGTGTGTAAAATAAGTTTAGTATGTGTTCCTTTGAGGACAAAACAATCAAGAAATAAAATTAAAGTTTACTTTTACATTTTTAATGTGGTTTTTAACTTCACCTTTGAGCATTTAAGAGCTTAAGATTGTCTATGTTTTAAACTTTATTAAAAGCTTTAATACTTATTACATTATAATTTTGAAATCAGATTTAATTACTTATGTGTGATTGAATTTTCCTAGTTTTATTTTAAAGATTTATTTTCTTCATTTATATTTCACGTATTTTTTACTTAATATAATTCAATTAATTTTAAGAAAAATAAATTACATATGTGTTTATTTTTGCTTGTTATTGTTAGCTGACCTGAAGACGTTCCTTTGAGGGCAAAACCCGTCAATCAAATCAATATTTAATTAATTAAAGAATCTGTCAGGAAGAAAAACTTTTTTATTTCACCTTTTTTGCCTATTATTATCTATTCACATGGAGTCACAATAGATTATATGAAACTATACAGTATATGATTTCAACTTTTTTTTTTACAGAACAACCACGGCGGTTCTTAATTCTTCAACTATTCAAGGACAAAAAGTAATAAAAATAACCCCGAAACCGGACTTTTGAGGTTTCCCGATTTTGCCTCATTGGGCGTCTCTGCCAGCAAAGACAGAGTTAGTCTACAAATAAAGAAGAGAGTAAAAGAAATGCCTTGCCTTATTTATTATTAATGTAAATCCCTGTATTGAGATCATGTGTGCGTGGTGGATTTTTATTATACATATCGAATGTTTCACGTTATTTCTACTACGTTCTCGGTTAATAGCAGATTGGAGATCTAAAATAAATTCACTTTCCACAGTAGGACACGCAAAACCAAAAGAAAAAAAAACTTCCCATCTAAAAATGTCAGCTGGCAATAAAGATATCATTCCCATTCGATTTATCCCCCGATAAGGACACGGTTTTTTGATTTTTCAATACATCTTCCTAACTTATTACGACATATTAATAACATCTCGAGCTGAGTGCGTGCTAGCGTCTCATTTTTTTCTTTACGAGTTATTCGAATATAAGAGGGCAATATAACCGGAGAATCCACCGTACGTGTTTAACTTAAATTTTTGTCATGTAAGTATTATAGGAAATACATAACTAGAGAAGCGATCAACGAAAAAAAAAAAGGAAAACGAAAGAAAAGTCTGCATAGCGTATACGCATTATAATAGGGTTATATATCTGGAATTATTCCACATCGTCAAATCGAGATGAACACGCTAAGCGAAGCAGTCACGAATGTTGTATTTATTCGTTTCATTCTGGGTTTCTTTTCTTTTCCCGTTTAAGTTTATTTATCGTTTTCTCTGTTACTTGTCAGGCGACAAACTGCCTTCTGCTCTTTGCAAATTTCGATGTATTTACGGCGATCGTAACTCTAGATTTATCGGCATACTTAACGCACTTTAAGCGAATGAATTATTGGGGATTACGGCGTTGGCAACGCATGTCGTGCGGGTCCGATATTAGTGTCAGTTAATAGGGCATCGTTAATATTAAGTCAAATTTTCGCCACTAAAATTTTTATTTTTTTGGCGCTGAGATTTCGTGTTTAATTACAGAGTTGTATTAAACAAGGAAAGCTGCTTAAACAAAATATAATACCTACTGGTTATAATAAGTTTTATTAATATTTATTTTTAGGTTAAAATAAAATAAAAAAAAACTATACTTATGCTACTAGCATTAATAATATTTTTTAATTCATTCTAAGTTAACGTATGCGCGCCTTACTTATTTTCTTAGCACTTGAAAAATACTAGATTTATAAATGTAATTTTCCAAATTCTACGAAATTTTTCCTAAAAGATATTGCCGACGTGCGGTGGTTTTGGGTAAACATTAAAGATTTTCACATTTTCTTCGTTTTTTATGCATGAAATTCTAAGTAAATACACTGTGCCAGAGCATTTTCATTTCGACGGTATTTTCCTTCTTGTTGGTTGTATGTATGTATGTAAATAGAAGGGTAATGTTACACTGCGACCTAAAAGATCTGTTGTGTCCCCTATTCTTGCTGCTTTACAGCTGGCCTTCCAATCCTATTCCTTTCAGAAAGTGTAGGATGCCAGAGGGCCCCAGTCTAGGTAAGCCTCCCTCTTCGATTTTACATGCTCCCAGGTGCAACGCCCTCGAGTTGCACAGTGCGACGCAGTTTGAGAGGAGGTGGATGGGTGTTTCATCCTGCTCCCCACAAAATCTACATTCAGATTCCTTTTCCAATCCAAGCTTACTCAGATGTCCTTTCAGTCTACAATGGCCTGAAAGTATTCCTGTTAATATGCGAACGTTGTTCTTACTCAGGTTGATGCATTCTGTAAACCTCTTCTGGTTATAAGTTCCCAGAAGAATTTTACTTTGCTTCATTCCTTGGAGATTTTCCCAGTAACTGGATTTTCTCTGCTCCGTTTCTATTTTTAATTTCTTCAGTACGGTACTCCTACTTAACCCGCAAAAGAGTTCAGTCCCTACAAAAGCCATTCCAGCTCCTTTTTTGCGAGATCATCCGTTATTTCGTTTCCTTCCACTCCTGTGTGACCCGGAACCCACAGGAGGGTTACTTTATTCCTTTTGCCTAGCTCATTTAATTTCCCTAGGCACTCCCAGACCATCTTGAAACTGATTTCATATGAGCTCAGCGCCTTGATGGCTGCTTGACTATCAGACAAGATGATAATCTCCTGCTTTTGATAATTTCTATCCATATTGAATTGAACACATCTTTCAATAGCGTGTATTTCCGCCTGAAATATACTTGGATATTTTCTCAAGCTCTCGAAATATGTGGCTCTAGGCCCATATATTCCTATTCCAATTCCCTCTGCCGTTTTGGAGCCATCAGTATACCATTTGAAGGCATTTCTATTCAAGTTCAAGATGGTGTTATGATCCCACTCGTTCCTGTTACTGAGCTTTATGATGAATTCCTTCACAAAGCTGAATTTTTTTAACATATCATCCTGAGGCATATCCCAGGTTTGATCACCGTCAGGAGATTGAGGCCTATGCCTAATGACGTGCGGTGGTTTTGGGTAAACATTAAAGATTTTCATATTTTCTTCGTTTTTTATACATTAAATTCTAAGTAAATACACTATACCAGAGCATTTTCATTTCGACGGCAATTTCCTTCTTGTTAGTGTGTATAATTACTTAATCCGATTTTCCAAGAAATATAATAAAACCGTTTTATTCCCACGATACTCTTGGACATGTAACTAAAAAGGATCCAAATATGAAGTAGTGATTGAATTCGTCCAGTGTTCACATTGAAAATTTACTAATACGACCGTGATATTTGTTATTAGTTGGTAAATAAATGGGAGGAAAAGCTGTGACTCTACAATAAGAAAATAAATCTGGAACCTTTCGAAAAAAAAAATGGTTATATAAGGAAATAGTTGATCACTTAAAGCGTTAGAAAACAATGGTGTTCAATGCTCTGTGTCACTATCAATAAGATAATATTGCGGAATATGTGAGAAAGAAAGCTAAAATAACAGATGCAAGGATTGTGGGTTTATCAAAAAAGAATCAGCGACTGGGATGTAATGAAAGAAGACATGAAGTATTCGGGGAATCGACAAATAGCATATCCGATAGAACAATTAAGCGCCGTCTCAATGAAGCCGTTATTTTGAACGCGACCATGGGCAATAGAGTATAAATTATTGGAAATATGTACTCTGGTCGGGCAGGACAAAAATAAATCTCTAATGGCCGTTTGCACCAACGCGTTAAGCTTGGTTTAACTTTAAGTGACGCTTATATTGTAACATTCACTATTGGCCGGTTGTACCAACGCGTTAAGCTCAGTTTAATTTTAAGTGACTCTTAGAATGTGACACTCACTGTATCAAAAATTAAATTTCCCTTCATCTTCAAAGTGCCGCTTAAAATTAAACTAAGCTTAACGTGTTAATACAATCGGGCCTATATGTATTAAAAATGAAATATCATCTTCAAAGTGCCGCTTAAAATTAAACCACACTAAACACGTTGGTGCAAAAGGGCCTTAGGATTTAATGCCAGACAATATTTTCGTCGGCTGCCAGCAGAAATTACATTGAAGAAGTTTGGGGTGGGTCAATCAGTGTTTGAGGATGTTTCTCTTGGCATGTTGTTGGCTCAATTTAAGGTGTTAAAGGAATTGTGGACCAATACATGTATACTAATATTTTAGGTGTTATGTTACAAAATCAAACTTTTTCAGAAATTAAGTTTTTTTTTATGTAATTTTTCTAAAACTCGAGTGTTCTTGAATTTCTGGAATTTTCGATGGTGCTATGTGAAAGATGGGTATAAAACACCTTGATTCATGCAAAAAATACAGTTTTTAAAATGCGACATAGCACCTTCATCCACTCGTATCTTCAATTATATTATGCTGTTTTGTGCAGATGAAAATCGGCTAGTTGTTTGGAAGTTTCAGTATGATAACCATCATCCAAAACACGCAGCCCAGTCAGTTGAGCATTTACTTGCTCGTAAAGCGATCACAGTGTTCGACTGGCCTTGATGTAGTCCCGACCTAAACCCTATTGAACATCTGTAGAATGATTTAAAGCGAAGAATACGGCAAAAGAAAATAACCAATATAGATAAACTTTGAAACAAAGCTGTGAATTATTCCACATCCTATCCTGGTAAGCTGTGTAGCTCTTGTTGAATCTATCAGTAGAAGCAGCGGACAGATAGGACAAGAAGCGTCACTTGTTGTCTGCACCTTTGATGTTTTGTGCCTATTCTTAGCGGTGTTGTATTACTTTTAACACTAGATGCCTTAGCTCTGTACTTTCATTTACACCAATCATAGAGAGCATATGTCAGAGAGAGAAGTACAATCCCGAGCCAAAATGGCCGCCATTCATTAATTTTAACGACCGCCAAGATCAACGTCAGAATAATGACTGCAGTAGTGCCTTCTATGTAAATTATTGACAGTGCTGCCACAACGCCAAAGATTTACCCTAGGTACAATTTTAAAATGTATTTAAATCCAACACATTTGTATTCACTTTATAAAATAGGTAACAAAAAATAGTCAGATATTGTCAACTAAAAGTTATTGCACCCACGGCACATAAACTAAATTTATTTACCGACATTGGATTATCGTTATGGTATAAAGGCAACATGTTTAAATTTGACATTAGTTTCGCTTATGGTTGAAGCTGCAAATCATTGCAAATACTGCATTTATTTGTCCTGGGCACATTTATGGCAACATCTATAAATATGATACCATTATTTTTTAGTGAAATTAGTCAATTGATTTTCCGATTTCCCTATAAATTAGAGTTTCAAGAGCGATTTGATTATCGCTTTAATGTTAGTGTTGCTTGGCTATTTATTTGTGTGAGAATTTAAAATTTCAAAAAATAAGGTAGCATTCCTTTAATCATTGATTTTGCTAGAAGTAGCATTAAATTTTTTTTATATCACGTTTTTTTTATACTATTCTATTGTTTATTTTACAATCTAACATCTATCTAATATTAATTGTATTTTAATTTAAGTTTGTCGAGCTTTACGTGCACGTTACAATTCACACCTGCAATATGTATGTGGTTTAATGGTAGAAAATTCAATAAATTAATTGACTGTTGGCGTGCGGTTCCTATTTTAGTCAAAGCAATATTAGTTCGCCGAGATATGTATCGGATAATATTGTGAATGGAGAAAAAAGGCCTTTAAACGACGCACTTATTCGGTAGAAACAAATATAAGATCGCATGCAAACTTCACCGGCGATGGATACGACGATAAAACATTCGCATTATACTGTTAATTCTATTACTTCATTTTAAAGTCGCAAAAACATCGTTAGCAATGAAAGAAGAAAGGCGAGTTACACTCTGTAAGGATTGAGGAGCTCTTCTATATATACATCAATTTTTTATCAAATGGCGGCGTTTAAATTAAAACCATGACACCTTCGTGTCAAATTAATCAAATTCAACTTAACTCCTTTACGTACAGCTCTTTTTCGGCGCCATCGCGAATCGGAGTGAGATATAACTATGAATATGCCGCCTTTTAATTAGGCTTGGCCGATGCTGAACTTAATCTCGCCGCAAGACAAATCCATTGGAGTGCTAGCTGCTTTGAGAGAGCCGGTTATGACAGATTTAATTATACTCGGACGAAATTTATAATTTTATACATCTGAAGTATGTTACTTGATTAAAAAAAAAAACGGGTACTAATGAACAGCTTTTGGTACCTAGCTATTTTTTAAAACATCACTTATAAATGGTTTTCGATCTTTCTTTTTTAGAAATATGATCTTTTGGATCTATATTGAAGTTTAATGGATACAAATTGTAATTATGTTGAGATTAAAAATTAGAAAAAGTTGAGTGTAACGTTACTGAAACAATGAGGAGATTGTTATTACTAGAGACCGGATTATATGCAAAGTGCATATAGTTTATTTTTTGCATATCTTTAATTATAGTCTATATGTAGACGTATTACACTAATTGAAGTTGTATAGTGATTGCATATATTGCATATTTAGGCATTTCTATGCATATTTTTACAAAAGTTGCATATATTGCATATTTAAGCTTTTTCTTATCCTTTCTTAATAGAATTCTTACTAATGTAAGAATTCCTAGTAATTCCTAATGTAGATCGAGAACCGACAATTCTCAGAACGATAAATCTTTTACATTGGTTTCTCTAATACTTTTTTCCAAGAACTGCACGTGTTTAATTTCGCCTAGCAGAAGGGATGTGGTAAATACGTTTTATTATTATTAATTCCCAAATAAACTATTCATTCATTGAATACTTTTGAGCGAAACAACATGTAATTGTGTTACGTTTTTAAATACTGGCGTACATACATTGAGTATAGCGAACAAAATTTCTTTATGGATTAAGCCATATCCTGAACTAGTGAAGGATGGCGACAAAATATTTTGTCGAGCCTGCAGTAAACTGGTAAGTTTAATTATACTAAAAGCTTTACAATTGTTTTTAAATTCTTTAACTTTTGATATAAAATGACAATTGTTGTTGTAGGTGTTTTCTGAGAGAAAATACTTGATTGATCAACACGCTAAAACTCTATCACATATTGGAAAATGTGAAGAACTAAAGCGATCCGCATGTGTGCAGCAATCTATACATCAATGTGTAGCACCAACTTCACGAAACTCAGAACAAGAAAAATATAATACGGATCTGTGTAACGCATTAATTTCGTCTAACATACAAAGGTTAAATAATGTTAATTTGAAATCATTTCTGCAAAAATATTGCAAATATAATATACCTGACGAAAGTATCTTACGAAAAAATTATGTCACATCTTGTTACCAGCAAACTATAGCAGAAATTCAACAATTGGTAGGGAATAATTTTATTTATATCATGGTAGATGAAAGTACGGATAAGTGTGGCCGTTATATTGCCCGTTTGTTAATAGGAATTCTTCATGGAGATATTGTAGGTAAATCATATTTAATTTATTGTAAGGAACTTCAAAAAACAAATAATGTGACAATTGCCCAATTCGTTCAAGAAGGTTTATCAAATTTTTTTTTACCTGGAAGTATACCTTGTGAAAATTTTTTGCTAATGTTGCCCGACACTGCACCATACGTCATAAAAGCCGCGCAAAATTTAAATTTTTTTTATAGTGGCATTACCATACCAGTTGTTTAGCTCAAGGGTTCAATCGTGTAGCCGAAGACATTAGGAATTAATTCCCTTTGATTAATGATTTAATTAGCAATGTCAAAAATGTATTTTCAAAAGCACCTTTACGAATCCAATTTTATAAGGAGCGACTTCCCGGTGTTAAGTTGCCTCCTGAACCGATTATTACGAGATGGGGTACAAGGGTAGAGGCTGCAATTTTTTTCGCCGATAATTTTGAAGGAATAAAAAATGTCATTCTTGAAATCACTACTGACTGCATTGCTCTAGTAAACTGTAAAAAGATAGTAACATCAACAGAATTGCTACAAAAACCTTTTGTATATTAAGTCAAATATAGCTTTGTTTCAAGTTCCATTCGTAAACTAGAAACGCAAGGGATGTCGCTCTCGGAATCAGTCGAAATAGTAGACGAATTTGATATGCTATATAAGAAAGTTAAGGGTACAATAGGTAATTCTATATACGATAAATTTAAAAAAGTGATAGATAAAAATGCGGGCTATTTGAAATTGAAGAAAGTTAAGAAAATTTTGGAAGGTGAAACAGTAAACGATTTCGACTTTAATTTTAGTTTAGAATGTATTGCAAAGTTAAAAAATGCACCAATTACATCTGTGGATGTTGAAAGAAGCTTTTCTATTTCGAAACATATGTATTCTGATAGAAGACAAAACTTTCTTTTACACAATTTTAAAAAACATATAGGGGAAGGTGGGGCAAGATGGGAACATTAAGCTTTAGAACACTGCATCAGGGTTACAAATTGATATACAAGGTTCTAAGTACGCTTGTTGTAATCTTTAAACATTTATCTGCTGATGGATGAATTTACAATTTTTCGATGGGTATTCTTGATGTTGTGAGAAAATTTTGAAAAGAAATGTGTAAATACACCATCTTGCCCCACCATGGGGACAAGATGGGGTTCCAGTTAAGAATGGGTCGTACCATAAATCTAGGTAATAGGTAAAAAAAAAATAGATTCTTAAAATATTCTTAGAAACATGCAGCAACAAAGCTTAAACTCTTTAAAGCGGAACTACTTAAAATAAAAAAATACAATAACGATAAGAATATTAAACTTAATCTTCACAATTGAGACAAGAGAAGACGAACTCATCCACGTTATTCGCACAGCCTCCATGTACCCAACCTCGCCATCGATGGCATTGTATCAATACTTCTCCTTACAATACTAAACTAACTCTCCCTCAGCACTTCTAGTTGTCTTAGGGATTCTCCAGACTTCTATTTTCTTGTAGCAATTTTTTTATACGTAGTGCTTGTAAGGATTGTTGTCTTTCCTTTGTTACGCTTTGATTGAACCTGTACTTTATTCCTAACATGAGAAATAGGCATTATGTCTTCGAGAAAGCATAATGGCATATCCAGGCATAACGGATCAGACTGAAGAGTGAGATAATGATGTCCCCATGTTGCTCCATATCAATAGCCCCATCTTGCCTCTTTGGGACATTTTCTGGTTATGTTATAATAACATATTAAATATTTGAAATAAACAAATAACACACTATAGAAAATACATGCAATACATGTCAATTAATAAGCACAAAAAAGTATAGTTGTAAATAATTTACTTATGCTTCCGATACTGGCCGTTGAACTCACCATCAAAATAATAACGAAATTCTGGAAATTGCAAAGTTCACGCACAAACAGCAATAACTTTGTTATTACGACTAGTAAAGTTTCTACATTACAACAAACATAAAACAGCACTTGTCCAATATTAGGACTGCCTATTATTTGATATCTGCTTACTGCGTTTGTAGATAGAAGACGATGTCCCATCATGCCTCGTGCTCATCTTGCCCACCCTCCCCTAATTATAATTGTTTTAGAATATGTTGTGAAAAAATTTGGGAAATAAAGTTAATGTTTAATTTCTGCTCTTATTTATTTATGTAAAATTTTTGCATATTGTCGCAATTTTTTTGCATATATGCCCAAGGTTTATGCATGTTCTCAAAAATCGATGCATATATATGCGCATATATTCCAGTTTTTCTTTGCATATAATCCGGTCTCTAGTTATTACTATGGTCCGGATATTTACAAAACTGTTGCCTGGCTTCTTTGCCTTTCCTGGTAATATTCAAGTTTCTGCTAAAAATGCCTTTTCAGACAAAAAAAAAAAACCGATAAACTAAAGAGATATAAGTGAGAGCAATTGCATGTGGCATTTTATACTAAAACATCTATCGCAGTCAGAATTACAATAAGCGCGAAAGTCATTCTCCGTCAGGCCTATTTTGACAGGAAAGGAAAACGATCTTTGACCTTCCGTTAAACTAACCTGAACTCTGACTTCGGGCAGATTGACCTTCATAGCGAGCTCCTCTCTGCTATAGACGTCGGGATAATGACTTTTCTCGAACGCCCTTTCCAATTCGTGTAGCTGGTAGGTGGTGAAGGTGGTCCTGTTGCGACGGTGTTTCTTCTTGCAGCCGTCGCCCTCCGATAGATTTGAATTTCCCGTTACGCTTTCGTCCTCGGATCCGCTCCCTCCCTGCCCGGTCATCTTTCCGTATCTGAGCTCCGACACTGCGTCGTTCGAGTTACAACTTCCTTCTCCTGTGGAGCGAAAAGAAAAAAACAAACAGAAAAACAGGGGAAATAGTATTAAGGTAAACGTTTCGTAAATGCTACAAAGAAACTTATGATAGGATCTTGTTTTTTTTTTTCAATGTTGATATCAATCTAGACATTTCACTAAGAGAAAAAAAATGATTTTGTCCACTACTTGTCACTCAACTAAACACTTTCCCTTTTTCCCACTTTTCATTCCCAATGCTAGCAATGCCCTCTTAAACTCTAAATTTTTGCTTTTGTACATATGGTGCGTAGGACGAATAATATAAAATGGGGAAAATATGCATACATATTAAGTAAGTATGTACCTATTTAAAATGATAGTTTAAAGATTAAATTAGATAATATATATCTAACATGATTTAATTAGTATCTAAGTTGAGCGCTGTAACTTTTCTATTAATATATCTTCGTTTTGTATTATATTATTTGTAATATTTGTAAGTTGCGAACGTCAACACAACACCTCTATTTATTACGGTGCCGGTGTTATATGATTTAGTATTGTTTATGCGTCTATGGATTAGGTACATAGAATGCATACGCGCATGCGCGTATCATCAACGTTTTCATTCGTTTGTCCGTTACATGTTATAGTTTATAATAGTATACGATTAGGGCAGATTAGGGTTAACTGTGCAATTAATTGTTGCGGTGTGTGTTTTAGTTTTTGTGGTGACTACGAGGTAAGCAAAACTTTGAACATGTCATGGCATTTATAAGATAATTGGAATGCTCAATATCGCTATGTACAGAAATCATTTAATAATATAATTGTAAGGATTTTATGCATATATATGTACTGCATCTACCAGATAAATTGCTAGTTGATTTGCTAAAGAGATTCATCTCGGTAGGTAAGCGTCATAACTTCAAATAGAGGTTAGAATACATTGTGTTGTTTTATTGTTTGTACGTAGAATGTTTTCAAATATTATAAAATAAAGTAAAAATAAGTATCGTAAGTATTAGAATGTAGCTACCACTCCAATTATTGTAAATGCTCCAAACGTATTAGTAGGTGTTGATAATGTTGTACGATGTTTTATTCATGGTATGATCTAATACAATTGGCATTGTTTTAGAGGCCACAAGGAAACGCCATGAGAGCGCCACTACCGAAGATATGAAAAAAGCCATAGGGTTGTACCAAGGCTAAACTTAAAAATGAGTATTTTTCATTTTTATTGGCTTATTCAAATAAAATGATAATAAAAACGTTTGTTTTTTATTTAGAACACTTCAATTAAAAAATAGTGATTAATTTGATAAACCTTCAGTATGCCTTAAACGATGCCAGGATTATGATTATTAACTTGTATGGTGAGTGTGAAAAAACAAGGTTCTTGCTTTAAGACAGCTCTATGTATGTTTCAACTTTCGTTATCGACGTTATACATTCTAAATAACCAAGAAAAATTTTAGTTCATTTTGACAAATTAAATAGATTGTATAAAAAATCTCAATTTTCATATAAATATTTTAGAAAAAATATAGCGCTTACATTAATTTTAAAATATGGAACAAATATTTTAATTGAATATTTTATCTATATTTCGAAAAAAATATGAAAAATGTATTCAAAACTCTCACGAAAAATATTTATAAAATATATTTTTAAAAATATCTATGTAATATTTCTGGCTGTTAGGGTTATCATTACTAAAGTAAATATTTTATTTTAAATATTTTCAATTCAATTCCATTAATTATTCTATTTCGTAACGATATTAGAGTATATTCTACAAACCAAAGAAGTATTTTTGTGCATATTCCTGGACCCGAGATCGAAGGACATTTGATAAAGCAACATCAAACTGCAAGGGCAATCGATGAAACAAGCTGCAGGTTTGCTGCATGCTTAAATATATAAGAAGCATAGAGGAATAATGATGGTTTACATCGCAAGGGGATGGAGTTTTGTTCCCTCTGCTGAGGAACCTGATCGTGAACGAGCTACTCACAGATCACCTAAGAATAGATATTTAACTCAGCCGAAATCCTGTGCATCTGGGAATTAGTTCGGTATCCAGACACCAACGGCGTTTTTTTTAATTTGAAAATGTAATTATTGGGCTTCAAATTATTTATTATTGATAGGAGATAATTTATGGCCAAACAAAAATATGCTACGTAAGGCTCATTCTTTCATTCATCTATATTGAATTAATATA
This sequence comes from Protaetia brevitarsis, assembly GCA_004143645.1. Classification (NCBI taxonomy): domain Eukaryota; kingdom Metazoa; phylum Arthropoda; class Insecta; order Coleoptera; family Scarabaeidae; genus Protaetia; species Protaetia brevitarsis. Next base: position 797,461 of record RXPK01000129.1, read on the forward strand.
TAAACAGAAAAACACTATAATCAATATACCTATCGATGAATAAAAAAAATACGCCTTAAACTTAGAAGAAGACAGTCACAAAGATTTTTATTTTTAATGCTAAAACATTCGGAAAATGTGTATATAAAATCCCTAGGTGCAACAATATCCTACAGAATTATATACACATTTTGGAGATGTTTCAACATTAAAAACAAAAATCATCGTCGTCTCCTTCTAAGTAGACATGTTCTTGTTTAGCAATAAATTATCCACTTTTAACTCGAATATTCACGTTGATCCGTCGATGTAACTTTAATAACATGAATGTTATATTCTATTAGTATTTCAGTAAATTCCAGAAAATTAATGCGCGTGTAACCCAGTTCACACGTAGTTGGGCAGCCATTTTGGTCAGCCTAATAGATAAGGGCAAGGAGTATAGGTGTTTTAGGGACTACCAACTTAATACGCTACGTAAACGTTTAAAAAATAAAAATACTAACTTTCCGATTGTTTGGAGGTAGAACTGAGGGTTTGCAACTCGACTAAGTGCTTTACTTTTCAATGCAAAATCGGGCTAGTTTACATGGCATGGAGCTACTGCTAAAATTGTGCAATAAAAGGCGTAGGGCCTTAGAATACCCAGGGGATCTTATCATTCCAAAATGCAGAACGCAAATAATACAAGAATGCACAAAGGAGACCGGTTTAAGTATTGATTCCTACAAAACGACAATAGCTTTCACGAGAAGGAGGAAACTGGATGATCTTGGGCACCTGAAGTTAAGAAATAAGCGTGTGTGAGAATTAGGTGGTTTTAGACCTCTGAAGTTTCGGAATGAAGAAATACAACTGTCAGAGGAAGAGGAAGAATTCAGATATAGCAAACTGCTGTAATAAATCGCATGGTTAGGAATAACATGAACAATGAAGACTACTGCTACAACGGCACGGATTGTTAGATCTTCTTGCTCTCCATTTGGGTGTAATGGGCGGAGGTAAGAATTAGACATCTCAGATGCAGGATTGGCGCGCAATACTATTGTTCATCATATGAAAGGCAATCTTTTGAAAATGAGATTATTCAACAAAAATTTCTAGGTGGAAATTACCCATCTGACTTCGACCAGTCCAAATTACCAGAAACATACTTGGGGAATTGATACGGTTTACAGACGGATCAAAAACCCAGAACAGGAGAGGAGTTGGCATTTATAGCAAGATACGCTAATAGTCAATAATACGAAGATTGAGTTAGTATCAGAGATATACAATACGCAATACCACATTCTACAAGAGCAATTCATCAGAGGGTTTTTAAAGACAAGCGGATTTGTAGTGCAATAAATAATCTGTTCTAGCAGTGCCTAAAAGCACACCAACAAAGCAGCAATTAAGGATATCGGTCCAACACGAAACACAAAGAACTATGGAACAATACAATGAGCCAAACTTATGGAAAGGCCTTTAATTAAGGTACCATCAAAACAGAAGATTGGAAAACTAGTAAAGCTTAGTAGAAATCATTTTTGCGCAGTAGTAGATCTCCTAATAGGATATTGTACACTGAAACTACATTTACGGAAAATTGGGATTAATGCTGGAGATCCCCATTGGAGACTGTGTATTGAGATGACAGAGTACTGTGTAAATGCGAGACTTTGGACGCAAAAAGGTGGCTAATTTTGGCCACACACACGTGAACAAGTGAACAAGTTTTCGGGTGACCACCACTAAAATAGCATTTTTAAAAAAGATCCCTGCACATTCCTTAACACCCCTATCAAATAAAATTTGAGATGAAAGGTGACGAACGATGTCAAAATAAATAAAGTTTATTTATAGAAATTGCGATTTTTATATTTTTTAGAATGATCTCTAGACATTTTTTAACACGTGTGTGGAATAAAATTTCAGATTAAAGGTGACGAAAGTTGTCAAACTAAATAAAGTCTATGATGGCGCATGCATTTAGTCGGGTCTGTCAACTTTGATTTTTTATAAAAAATGTTATTATATTGATGTATATATTTTTTTGACTGTTTGATTATGTAATTGGTATACTTTTTTTTCATTTGAGAATATATCAGAATAATTGAATCAATTATAAAAAAAGGGATATTATACGTCCGAGGAAAAACTTTTTATTGTGAATTAATTTTACAATGGCAATTCAGCAGAAGTTACACACGATTTATTTGCAATAAATTATCCTGAAAGGTCCATTCTTAGCGCGACTACTATTCGTAACACAGTCCGACGTTTTGAAACAACATTTACATTAATAAATAACAAAAATAAAAATGTCTTAGTGAAAAATTTCGGTGATATCGAAAGAAGTACATTAGTGGAATAAAATCCTAGTATGATATCTAAACAAATTGCTCGCGGATGTAATAATAGTGCTAAAGTTTTAAACCTTTTTGTAATGTATAAGGTATACGTGTAAGTTTTAGTATAAGTTTTTGTATATGTACAGTTTTTGCTATACTTTGAGTAGTGTGCAATACTAGCAATATAGTATATGTGAAACAGTCAAAGAGTGCACATCATTTAGTACCCCCTCCCGAAAATATATCACAAATATATCACAAGAATATTACACTTTTACATAAAGAATAAATATCGATCGTACAAAATTAGCACATCCCAAGAACTTTTATCCGACGATTATTACTGTAGCAAGGAATTTTATGAATTAATGATTAATAAATATTCCGAACATGAATATTTTTTTCAATAATATACTATTTACCGACGAATAGGTACTTTATTTACTATTGTTAGTTTATATTTCAGAATCTGTTTGTCATTTTATTTGATTATTACCTACTTTTAAAACTGCTTTTTATTCTTTTTTTTCTTTTGATGTTGTTTACGAGATCGCCACTGAAATTTATGGTTTACATTTTATCTGATGCTTCGATATATAAAATAAATAATAGTAATAAAAAAGAAGCATTTAGATTTTAATTTATCGATAGTACACTGTTGAAAAATATTATGGTGTGGCGTTAATTTTTGCTAGCTAGTCAAATATTTTATGGTGTTGATTTTTACAAAACTTTGCCAGACGAGTTGACTACGCGTATTTAATAGAACAGAAAGTTACTAGAATTTCGTGTGTGAATTCTTTGTTCAGATATGAGGATTGCTATTTTTCTAGACATTCAGAAGCGTCAACAATCGGAATTTTTCCCTCGGATAGAAATATAGAAAACCCACCTATTCTAATTACGTATTGCATTATACGCACCACCTGCATTGCCACGTGTAATCTGTTTTCGGTTTGTTTCTCCGTATTAACATCCAAACAAACCAGCAAATGTGACTGACTTGCAAAGTGTAACCTTGTGTTATTAAACGTAATTCCCAGTAGGCATAAAAAATTTCACATCTTAGGAATGTATTGGAACATCTATTTACGCAATTAGTTCAGATTTGAATCAAATAGCATAAACATTCACTTATTTTATAATGGTTCTTAAAAAAATCATATAAAAATGGACGTTAGTTGAAACCAAAACTTTGAATGAGTGGTTCTGCATATTTATAATTGAGAAAACGTCTTAAAGAGAGAACATTATAGCTCTAAGAAATAGGAGTTGCATATTAAAAAGACGTTGTGTTTAGAAAACGGTGTTAAATCACCCAATAGATCGCATTCATTTGGTTAAACAGCTAGTAAATTTGTCTAGGTCTGATCAAATAAAATGTGACTAGAAGTTTTATAATTCACGTGTCAGTTGAACAAATAACCCTTAGCAATAGAAAATACTTGACTATCTTTGCTAGTTCAAATTTAAAACTTCTATAGTCTCGACAAAAATAACACGAAAGAAGTGTGTACCTCTCCTGACTATTAAATTAGTCAAAAAAGTGTTAAAATTTTCAACAGGCTCAATTTAATCCGGCTGAACTATGACAATTCGTCGAACGTTAATAAATCTGTGCTGCGGCTTAGTGCGTAGCTACATTTGAAGTCCTTCCCATTTCCATTCGCCAAGAATGCAGTCGACAGCTCGCAACTTTTCACTCGGTATATTTGTAGAAAGGATTCGTATAAAAACAAAAGGGATCTAAGTGGTTGACACCCCGTACATAGTATTATGTCATCTAACCTTTTGCTTTGTTTGATGCTTTAGATATTTAATACTTCAGTAAAGAAGTCTTATCATTCGAAGTGTGTGCAAAGAAAAGAAGAATGATAATAATAACATAATTTATTCCTTATATTTAATAATATATAACCCACAGCTTTGATTAAATTTCCAGCGGAGATCCCCACTTCTTTTTTTTAAGTAGATCACGTGTCGTAATACGCGCATAATTACCAAAATCGCACCTGTCCCGCGGCGGTAATCAACGCGACAATGTCCCGAGCAAACAACCGAGTATACAATACAAACACGAGTTAGCCAGAGCCAGACGAGACTGCCGTCATATATCATAAGGTAATGATGCAGTGTCCGCACACTATCGGGCCGGCTATCGCTTTCAAAAACTCCCTCAATTATTTATCCGCCTCAAAACACATTAATTACCTCTCGCACATACGCACACATGCGAAGGGACAAATTTACACGGCTTTATAGGATCGCTATATCGCCGCAGAATATCGCCTTTCTGTTTACCCGCTTCAAGTTGTTTTTTGTTTTCGGCCTTTTATGGATATTGGTAATGTAATATTCACGAAGTGACCAGAAATGTTGGACGGATTAGGGGCAGGTGATTATATGTTGTCGCTTTTTATATGAAGGGCTGTATATTACGTAAAACATCCAAGAGAAATTGATCAGGTTAACAAAAATGCCCATTGACAGATATACGCGCATACATATAGTAATAGAAGAAAAAAAAATATCTGAGTTACTCAAGTACACCCATTATCATATCAATCGTACAGCAAGAGAAAAAACTAGCCGTGAAACGTGGTAGTAAAGAAAAAAAATATGACGTGAACACATTTTTACAATTTTCCGGCTCTACTCAATAAAATACATAAAAAGAATTTAGATATTTCGACAATAGACACCAGCCACTGTTTTTTGTTTTGCGGTTTTTGAGATAAAATCGTAAAGAGATATAAACACCCGATTATCGAAAATGTTAAAATATATCTATTTACCGGTGCTTGGTCGAAGCATTTTTACATTTTGGATTATTAAATATTAAGTTAAATTGCCTATATAAAAAGAGAGGAAAAGAAAACAAAATAAAAGATCTTGATCGTCACAATTTTTTTTACTATAATTCTGCGAGTTAAGTAAAATGATTTAATTATATATAATTAAATAAAATTTAATTGTCGTAATTACTTAAATTAACTTTGCTTCTTAAATTAATATCTATTACAAACGGAAAAAAAGTTTCAAATCAATAGTCTACTGGCCTTTAGTTATTGGTAAAAGATAAACTTTCAAAAAATTCTTATGAATTGAATAGTTAATAAAATGTAAGGAATATTAAATGAGAATGGCAAACATTTCATTAGTGTTTAGGTATTTATAAGAGGAATTATAAAAATGAACACATTTTCATTGAATAAGTTTGGAAATATTTTACACAAAGCAGCAAACTCACTACTCACTGCTCTACAAGTGCTAAATATAGTGATATTGATAACGATAGTAATAATTCAATTTACGGCTTCTCTACTAATTGAAGCTATAGATATTAAATGCAGACCTAATATTTGCTGATAATTCCTGCTTTATTACGCCGTCCTACTTGCCTACTTCTATTTGAATTTATTCATCAGGAGTAGAACCCTTTTATTTCATATTCAATAGAGTAGATATTTTTAATATGTTCATAAAGATTACTATTATTATATTTCATATAAAATTTTATGAAAGCGTGTCTTTTTACCAATAGATAATGACAGTGAAGTATTGATTTTAGAAACTTTTTTTTTCTGTTGCAGATATTTAAATTAAAAATAAAGTTATTTAAGTAATCACAACAATTAAATTTTATTCTAATTTATGACAATCTTAAGAATTTGTGATGAATCAGGCCTTTTATTTGTTTTCTTTCCTTCCAATTTAACTTAATATTTCTTCTTCTTTTCATTTATTTGAATGAGTATAGCCGGATGTTACAATATATCCCGTAAAAATTGTGTTCACGTCAACTTTTTATTTACTACCAAGCTGCGCGGAAACTTTTTCTCTTGCTGTACTATTTAACCTAGTACTAGAAGCAGTTTTCAGAGATAGCCGAGCATACAAACACAAAGGATCATATATTAACAAAAATAACATGCATATAATTGCCCGTCCAGACGATATAAGATTAATAACCAGGTTAAAAAGAGAACTAGAAAAAATATTTCGCAAAATGAAAAGCCGATAAGGTTATATGAGTTATAAATTAATGAGGTTAAAAGAAAGTATTTAATAAATTTGAAACGGACACAAAAATATACAAAACTTTGAGAAAGCAAGTCACTTTGAATACTTGGGAGTAATAATCATTACTAAACAAGGAAGATAAAAAATAAGAAGATATTAAAGTCACACAAAATTTCTAAAGCAGGAAAATTAATATATTAAATAGTAATAAGCTGACGATACACTGATAGAAGTATCCTTTTCATTTAAAAGGAATCGTATTAAAGCAAAAGCTTTTGCATTTTCTATATGGCCAACATGATTTGGTGTTTTCTTGAAATGGAATATAATTTTGAACCCACGCATTTCTTCGGAAATACTGTATTTTTCGTTTGACGCAGTTCTCTGCATATTGGCAGAAAATCGTAAGCATTTTGAATTAAGAGGTTATTTTCTTATAACATTTATTCACTTTAGACTTGACTTTTTTTTCGGTTTCACCGAAAAGCACAACAAGAAACACAACAAAATGTCGTGATCATTTTTGATTGAAATAAAAATGAATTATCTCCAAAAATCCATGCACTCCATATTTACCATATATGGAGGACACGCAGTTAGGATGTTGTAAAACTGCTAAGCCTTTGCGCCCCTGGTATTAGGAGTTGATCGCAGCCACCATCTCATTATCATAGTGTGCCATTAAAGAAATGGCTTGCAATGATGATTGACTTCTATCAGATGTTGATCTAGTAAATGTACCAGATTAGTATGTTGTAATCGTATATTCCACCCTATTTGTGCGAAATATGTTCTGTTATTGGAATGAAACAGGAGATGTGCCATCTATGCGACAATTTCTGTACTACACATAAGTATGTTTGCTGAATTATATGGGGAGAAATCTGCTATACGAAAATAATATTATATTGTTTCAAATAAACCTTCTAAACAAATTGATCGTTTGATTGAATACATGAATATTTTTTAATATTATTTCAATCAAGTAATAATTTAGTAACCAAATGCGTTAATAAAAAACGTTTTTTTTTCGTGGGTAACAGTTTTAAACGTTCAAACACTATATACTTTTGTAAAGTGCGTTGGTTTATAAGTAATATACAACATTAACTGAAAAGATTCCAATTGTCCCTGAAATTGTTTGTTTATTATAGTTTGTGTAAAAGCCAAAAGTTTTAAGTCAATGTATTCATGCGTGTCCACACAAGTAAACTAAAACGCCGAGCTTTTTTATTTAAAGTAAATTTAATATAATAATAGCAATATAATATGTGAATGTGTATTGTTTGAACTTAAACAGAAGTTACACAGATATTATAAAATATTAATCAAAACTAATGTGCATTCCATTTAATTAAATTACGATTACTTTTCGTCCAAAAGAATGTATTTAAGAAGAAAATCGTTTTCCTGCAAAACAGCATGGTGCTTTCAAATAAAATAAACACTTTTCTGCGAAAAGGTATCCTTTTCGTTTAACATGATAAAAATCAGACATTATAAAACTTTTCATTTAATGCAATCTCTTTTCGCAGTGTAGTGTAAGGTTGTGAAGCAAGGGTCTTGAAGAAAGAATGAAATTGAAATAGAGGTGTCAGAGAGAAAAATGTGTAAAAGAAAGAAGATAGATAGAAGAGGGCATATGTATCTTCTTCAATGTATGAAAAGACTTGCAAAAATCCAGTCATAATAAACAATTAAAATTAATTATAAAAACAGGTTAAGTCAAAAAAAAAATTATTACAAAAGTAGTTAAAGTCCTGAACAGTAAACAAATTATAACAAGTGCACAAACATTTTAAAACTGGAGATCAGATGTTTTTGTTTGTTTTAATTGATCTCCGGTTTTAAAATGTTTGGTCTGCATTATATTTGGTGTGTTTAATGTTTCTGATATTAATTACTTCACTAATTACAAATAGAAAAACAGTAATATGTTTTCATAATTAATTGTAATTGTTTTAATAAACAATTAAAATACACAGTTCTCTATACCATTGATTGGCATGCTCATACATTTAGCAATTTTAGTTTAGTATTTGATTATTTTTATTCAGTATTCGTTTCAGAATGACGTTTTTTAATACCTGATGATAGCATTCATTCCTAGCCGAAACATCCTGTTTTAAAAATGTTAATAAATTAAATAGTTTATGAATTGGAAAAGAGAATTATAGATACATCCAGAAATACTGTTGTTACCTTTCTTATGGTTAAATTAAGCAAACATTATAAATCAAAATGAACAAGTGTTATTAAAAACAGTTGTTTTATTGTTTGTAACTATCTCGTATACAAATATTTAAAATGTTGTCTGGAAAATGTTTTATATTTTTTGTACTAAACAATTTACTTTTATTTAAATCAATCAAATCTAGCATGTTTACTTTCAATCGAAAAAGAAAGTCGGAACATTTAAAACAAGATTTTTTTTTTTGATTCCACTGCAGTCTGGTTTTTAATATATAGATGTAGATAATTAATTTAAAGAAGAAGGAAATAATATTTAAAAATGAAAATTTAAATTACATAAACTAATTACATTAATCCAGAAGAATAAAATATTATGTTGGGAAATAAAATAGTTATATGTTGATCACAAATATGAATATATTTCGTTTTGTTTTTATAAACTTAAATAATTAAGATTTATTTACAATTTTAGGAAAGCCAATGTTAACATTGGCGAAACGTCAATAAAAGTTGAATTTTCTACATACAGAATTTTATTAATATAGTTTCCGCAAAACCAAGATACATTCAAGAAGACATAGATACCTAAATAACCGCTAAATATTTTCAATCCAAAACAAGAAAAGGTTAACGTCTATATCAAGTATAGCACTAGGTTTCTTCGACACCACTTTGTTTTGGGTCAATATAAAAATGGTAACGCTATATTTTGTATTAAAATAACCCTCTGTTAACAAACCAGTTTTGTTAATTTAACATCTGTCTTTTCCTCAGCGTTAAGAATGAAGTAATAACTAAGATAGCTTTAAAATTATTCAGAGATAGTAAATAATAATTACTGAAAAATTAAAACACTAAAATAACAATAATGAACGATACAGCAGCTAAAGAGAATTCACTATAAAGAAAGCAACAGAAAATCATTTCTCATCAAGGCAACTTAACACTCACACACTTGGCGTTCCGCCACCTAACAGTGCGTATAGAAGAGCACTTAAGCTCGGAAGATGATGGGCAGCGATTTTAATGTAATTAAGGTTCGAAAACATCTTGGACGCATCGGAGATGAGATACAATCGGTGCTGCCAATCGACCGTTAAGTGGCCCGACAGGACATCTGACGGTAGGGAACCGGCAACTTAATTTACTAATTCATTAATTAACAAAGCATTCTGCCTAAACAATGGTTAGTTACCGAGCGACGCAGCGGGTCCGAGTTGAGGTCAAAATGAGCAATATTTAGTGTACGACCCAGCCAATTTATCTGTTCCCATGGTGTTATTTAATATTACATAATATTAGTTCTGCTTATTGTAAATAATAATACCTAAATTAAGTATAACTTAAATTAAAGTAGCGTGGTAGTATTCCTAAAATTAATTATTTAATATGTTCTTTTTTTTTATTTTCATTTTTTATTTAACAATGGATCATTTGTTATATTACTTATTTTTTCTTCATTTGATCCACATTTAAATAACTGGGATTAAATTTATTTAAATAACACTGGCAATAAAATGCTAACAAAACTTTGTTGGCTCAAGTTATAAAACCGTTTACAAGATAAAATACCAGATTATATGATACATTATACAAGATATTTCTGCATGAATCTGCACGACTTCTTTTCCAAGTGACTTGCATTCAAACATTCATAAATCATGCACCCAGCTCATTCAAAACAAAATTATTATATTGTAAATTTAAAATTAACTTACTAAAACGTCCGGGTAAACACTACAAAAAGTATTGTCACACTTTTAAAATCAAACAAAGAAAAAGATAACTTGAAATTGATATAGTAATAATTATGTATAACTTGTGTCAGAGATTGTAAATGTGGTGTTTAAATGTGTGTAGTGTATATATTTATTTAAAAACATTTAAAAGTATAGGTTTTAAGAACTATAAGAAAAAGAATGGCAAGGAAAAAGAAACAAAAGTACTATGGAGCGTAAGTAAAATTTGAAATGAATATTTTGAACTACATCAGCACTAGGATAAAACGTTTGTACAGGAATGAAAAAGAAATATTAAGGTGGATGTAATATCTAAGATGTAAATCGGTATTTATGTTAGAACATCCAAAGGAAGAATAACCCTCCAATTTGAGTGAGAGAGAAGACAGTGTTTCATCTATCATTTAAACTGGACGAATTATTCTTCATTTCGGTGTAATTTAAAAATGTTTAATTAATGGAATTCCATCTGAAGTGATTTCTTTTACGTACAACAAAACATTATTAATTATAATACAAATTAGTTGACATCATTATGACAGACGTATCACGTAAGAAAAAGTGATTTTTCAACTGTTCTTATTTTTTTCTTTTTATGTAACATAGCGATTACATACTACTAACATACATCATATGCCCCAGTTAAACAAAAAAATATATCAATATGTGCGACAAATTTTAAGCGCTGATTTCTGGGGTTATTTTGATCATAAAAGTTCGTAAGAACATACGTCCAAAATCGCTTAGTTCTAAAGTTGTACAATGTTTAATAGTAAGATAACACAATTAATGTTTTTATTATAAATTAACAAAGTAATTAGTAAAACAAAATTAACTTATAGTAACTGTTGAAAATGACTGCCTCCAACTGCAATACAAGCTTCTATCCTCCGTCGTTTTGATCGGCGAGTCCGTTCTAAAATACCAGGGGTATTTCGAATTGTTTGAAAAGCTGTGATAATACGATTTTTCAGTTCATTGACATTTTCAAAGGAAGTCGTATAAACTAATGATTTAAGGTGACCCCAGAGAAAAAAGTCCAAAGAATTCAAGTCTGGAGACGGAGGAGGCCACGGTTGTGGACCTGCCCATCCTATCCACCGATCTGGATACGCATTGTCCGAAAACTCGCGACCAACTAAACTAAAATGCGCTGGAGCACGGTCATGTATAAAATACATTTGTAATCTTAATTGCAACGAAACTTCTTCCAGCAGTAAGTGATAGCTCCTCTTCAAGAAAATTGCGGTATACCTCGCCATTTAACCGCATCGGTAAAAAATGTGAACCTATCAAGTGATCTCCAACAATTCCGGCCCACACATTGACAGAGAATTGATGTTGATGACGGGCATTCAATAGTTCGTGCGGATTTTCTTCGGCCCATATGTGATTTAATGTGAATTAATAATCGCGTTTCTAGAGAAAGTAGCCTCGTCGGTGAAGAATATTTGCGCCAAATAGTCAGGATTTTGTGCGATTTTGTGTTGCGTCCATTGACAAAAAGCCACTCTTTGCGGAAAATCTGAAGGCAAAAGTGCCTGCACCCGTTGAAAGTGATATGGATACAACAGTTGATCTTTCAATATTCTCCAAACTGTGGCGTGACTAATGTTTAAAGCAAACGCAATTTTTCTGGTACTTGTAGTAGGATGTTCCTCAGTTTCATTTAGTACCATTTCATCAACTTGTGGAGTTCTCACTGTAGATGGGTGCCCGTTATCAGTCGTCCGTTTTTTAAATTTTCGCGTTTCACTAAGGCGTTGGTGAAGACGGGCAAATATTGAATGATGCAGGATGATACGGTTCGGGTATTGTTCTTCATAAAGACGTCTAGCAGCACGCGAATTTCCATTGGCAAGACCGTAAACGAAATGCATATCAAACATCTCAGCATTCGTGTAATTCATTTTAGAAAACAGGAACTGGCAATAAACTGAATGTATACTCTGACAACTATTGACAAATATTGAAATGACAAATAAACAATTTCCTCTTAACACAATGGTTTTTGAAGAACCAACTGTGATATTATATTGTGTTAGTCATAGTTCGTAATTTATTATTAAACGTTCAATAACTTTAAAACCAAACCGTTTTGGACATATACATTCATATGAACTTTTATGATCAAAATAACCTCAAGAATCAGCTCTTAAAGTTTGTCGCATATATTGAAAATCACCCTGTATATTTTGATATAATTTGTCTTTACTACGCTCACTGGCAGTTGTATCTGTAAAAACAGATTTTTTACAAATATCTAATCCTAATGGATAGTTTTCGGTTCTGTTTTTTTTTTTTCTTTTAAATAGGAGCAGTTGTGTTAGTTTTATTTTGATACCTTCTAGTAATATTCCAATCAAATATTTATTAAAAAAATTGTCAAACTTCCAAATAACATTCAATTGCTATTCTGATCCAAACTTGTCTTTCTTGTTATTGTCTTATTCTGGTAGTTACCGTTTTGTGTAATCTTATTAAAAAAAAAAACTGGAAATGCGTAGTAAAGCAACATAACCTAAAAACACTTGTTAGATTTTTGGCTTATCATAGGATGATTGATCTTAATAATATCTTCAGCTCGATTCACTAATATTACTTCAAAGAAATATACTTCTTCTTGGGATTACTTACTAATTTTAAATCTGTCACTTAGACACTCATTTTGTTCGTTGACACAATTCTAGATCAAATTTCGCTTTTGATTAGCTGATGCGACATTAACAGCGATAACAACGTCAAATTAAAAGAATATCCAGTTCGGAAAAATAGATACAGACAGACAGGTCTCTAGGGCTTTGTTAAATAACGCTTAGCCAACTCATAAATATTTATGAATCCTAATCGTTCAAATCAGGTATTATACCCCACCATCAAATCTCTTCTAATGAATTCGAACTATCACGTGTATGTAGTAACAATATTCTTATACAACATATGTGCTTTTAAGTACGATATAATGAACTCGATGTTAATTCAATCAGTTTTTTTTTTCATGGCTACGTATTTAAAATACCAATTACTCAGCGACAGAAACGAACAAAAAAATAGGCTCTCGTTACAATATGCCAGACAATCGCTGAATAATTAAGTTATTATGTAAGTCTTAGCACGGTGTAACTAATTAGGAGGGCTTTACAATTTAATTATCCGTCAGAACGTGATTAATTTTCTCGGCGAAATAGACGACTGTCCAAAAGTAATTGGTTTGGCATTTTAATACGGTGATCGCAGTGGTTGGTGCGTTTTGTGTGTGTGCGTTTGAGTTACTGTTGTTTCTCTTGCGGTTCTGCCGCAACGAATGGCAACTGTCACGTTCCGTCTTTTCGCAAATATTGGTCAGAGTTCGCAATTTGTATAAAGTAATTTAAATATACGAATATTCCTAAGTGGAAACTAATTTAATATCACCTGAATCAATGTTATTATTAAATTAAAGTTTTTACTTTGTGAATATCCATTCGTATGGACTGCATTCTTCATTTCTTCAACTTTAATCACCTATTTTACATCATAAATAATTTAAAAAAAAATTGTCTCCATCAAATAGCTGATTTCATAAAAGTAACATAAAACTATTTTTACACTTAATGATTATTCCAATTATATAAAATGTTCTGATCGATTGTACAGGATATTAAAAATTAGTAACACATCAAAGAAGTATGAAAGTTATAAAGCTTAAATTTTTCTAATAGAACGCTCTGTATATTCTTATATTGTTGGGTGTAAAATTAAATTCTACATTAATCTGCTGTAACAGTTCCTATACCAATCTTCAATAGTTTTCTTTTAATTACCCTTCTGTTTATTAACGCTTTTAGATGGTTAAATATTTTAGAAAACAAACTACCCAAATATCACAAATCACAAAATTTGAAACTGAATAGTTAAGCAGGAAAACCAGCCACTTCCGTAGAAGATTCTGTATAATACACGCATAAAATATGTTATATTTTCTAGTAAATCAGCGAAATTATGCAATACCTAGTGTCAGCATGACAGACAAATGGCAAATCTTAATATAAAATTTCAGAACTTTTCCTTCTCTTGCCCGACAAATGCTCTAAATTGGACATACGGGTATTGTTCATTTAATGTGACTTTAATGAATGATCTGCCATTAATAATTATGAAATCAATAACATACTACATATCACAGACTACTCTTAGACAACGAACTTAAGGTAAGTTAGAATATTATAGATGGCGCTTGAGTGATTCCCGCTCTTTTTCAAAAATTACTCTTATATATTTAATTTAGATTAAATGGTAATTTTGCTGTCTTTATTTTATATTATGCAAAACATTTTTGCAGAATATGCCAGAAATGTGCAGAACAAAGGACGAAGTATATACTACCAAAATTAGGTTTATGCATTGCCGTCTAGGTATGCAGGCCTAAGATATTGAGTGGCAGACACTCCGAGAACACCGGTCGCAACAACGGATAGCCATAACATCTATTGCATGGTATCTACTCCCACACTACGACATAGGCCTGTATAATAAGTATTTGATTGGCGTTTGTTTATGAAACACGATTTAGTGAAAAACTTACTTAAAGAATGCATAAAACAAATCGCAAGGAAATATTACCAGGATTTTAAATTCTTAACGCGCATGCTAAAGGAATAATTTCCACGCACGCTAGTAGAGAAATAGTATATTAAAGTACTAGTTTCATAAGAGCAGGTGTATCAGACGAGACCAAGCTTGTCCAAGGACAAGTCTAGAAAGGCTTTATGAAACTCATAAACCACTCCGTCTAGTGTGTGTATAGCTTTAACAATAATATCAAATTGGAAAAATATTTTTAACACAGTCCTTATGAAAAAGGCCTTATGAAACTCATAAACCACTCCTTTAATAATAATATCAAATTGGAAAAATACCTTTAATACATAGTTATGACGTCATCTCTGTTCATACTTCACTTTTAACAAACTTCTGCGCAGGCTTCTTGTACGCAGTCTACAGCGCGGCAATGACTTCATGTCAATTTTTTAGTTCAAAATATAAATACTACTTGTTCATTAGTTAAATAAAGATAGAGAAAGCGGCACATACGGCAATGCGAGTATGGTGTCTAGAGCACTCTGTGGTAATATCAAAAAATAAAGTAATGAATTGGAAAACAATAAAAGCCACCACTGCGCTATGTAGGGGCAATATACCTGACAGATTCTTAGGTTATTCAATGCTGCACATGTCAATGAGTTTACTACGTGAGTAATTAATATTATGTTCTTATTTGTTGTTTAAAACTTAAGAAAAGAAAAAGTAATTATTGAAGCGTAATATCAAATATATTTACATCATAGCACAATAAGAAATATGAAGTTAGGATATGAAAATAATGCATCTTACATATACATTTTAAAATACTGTATATTCTTTTCTTGTAAAACTGAAATTTTAATTCTAAAAGGGTTACTTTTATTTCAAAATAAAGCAAACATAAACAATAATTGAATATCAATATGAAATATATTTGTTTAATTGCAATAAGACATGAGTAGTGCACAAAAACGAAATACATGTAAAAATTCTGTGCCCTAATGGAAGGTGACGTCAGTAATAAATACATTGCACCTTCTTATCTATAATCCCCTGGAACTATTTGTTATATAATATGTATGTTTCTTTCATTTATATTTATGCATTTTACGATCTTATGTTTCTGGTGATGAATTTCCAACAATTGATGATACTAAATGTATTCATAATATAGTTTAGTCCTTTCAATATCATGCAAAATCCTATATCTATCTCAACTAAATTTCCTTCACCACTTTTAGAAAGGAAAAAGCAATAACCGCAGGTAAAGAAAACCTGGAATTTCCTACACCTTGAGAAGAAAATGCATTCCGTCAACCAACACCCTTTTGTTGGAAAAATATTATTGCATTAACAACATTTTTAATGAAATTGAATAAAATATAAGGTAAAAACTGAAAAAAAATGTTGACAATATTTTGTTAGTTCAACAATTGTTTGTTTGTTAGGGGTATCATCAACACTATATTTTGTTTGAACGAACTAAAAATATTTTGTTATTTTAGCTACATCGATTACAAATACGAATACAATTGTTAGAAGAACACTTCACAGTAGTATATTTTGAAAAACATTTTTAATTACTTTTACAAAATTCGTTCTATTTATATAACTATAGTAGATGTTCCGTAATGTTTGTTGCGTTAACCAAAATTTTAATTAATCTCGCAAGAATACCGTTTAATGAAGGCAATCATATCGTTTTATTAATTTAACAAAGCCAATGGGTTCACGTGTATAACAGTTTTCTTCCACATAGTAGCAAATACGTTAAATATAGGTAGGTATGTATTTCAGAAATCGCAAGATGGCGTTCCTTCCATTTCACACCAGTAAATGACACATAAGGGTCATAAAGCACAACAGTCAGAGTTAATAAAATATTAATCTAGGGCATTTACCACAGTCAAACATTCAATAGGAGTTGCGACCATTAAAGTAGCGATTGGTGGTGTGCAATGGCAGTGATGTCAGTAAAACTGCTATTTTTTAAGGGTTTCAAATATAATCCCGCCTTATACAGGTATTTTACACTTTATGTTGTGGATGAGATGATAAATGTACAATACTAAGATACTTGAAGATTTCCCCTTATAAAGCGAATCAAAAAATACCCGATAGGTTGCTGTAGCAATAAAATATTATTAACTAAAAAGCAATTCTGTTTTGGCTCAACATAATTTTCTTGTTTAACACAGCAAAAATTCTTATTTTGACATAACAGATAACATTTAACCTAGCAACTTCTGCTTTTTATTTTAATGAATCCTTTTGGTTAGTTTAATATGAAATAGTTGTTTATTTTACCAGAACACTTATTGCCCTAACAATATTGAATGTTTAAAATAAAATTATCTTGATTGTTAAAACAATGCCAAAAATATTATCCAATCTACACAATTATTTTAACATTCGCATTTTGTTACTTTAAGAATGATTTTTGTTTGACTGTGTTTAAACCAAATTTCATAGTTAAATGTCGGTTTTTGTTTAGATTAACGGATGTCCTTCTTTACGTGTATAGTTGACCGATTCAACTTTCAATATAACATTAAATGTCACTAAGAGCTATTGAAACAAGTGGGTGATGCAAGACAGTATTTTGGGGTAGTACATACTAGTTATATATAGTGCTTCATTAAGTCGGACATTAATGTTAAATCTCCATTACTTCAATGAAGATTAACGTTTTGATTATGAAATTCTGTCAGTATTTAAGAAATATCTGCGTATAAAACAAAAATATTTTGCACTCACCAAATTTACTAACCATTCAAATTCTGCTTTTCTCCCATAAAGATAATAAGATGATTTGATGGATAAATAGTACGTGTTAACGATTTCAATAATGTGAAGTAGTTAACAGTCAATAACGGGAAAAGGGCCCACAGCGCCAACTACGTTAATGCAGCAATTTTGTAGTGCCGGCACTAAGTGATCCAATTGATTATTTAATTAGAAACATTGATCCTGGCGTTCACGTGCTTTCTAATTGCCCCGCATTAATAATAAACACAACAGATTTGCGATAAGGTCGGTAATTGTTAATTGCGTTTTCGCATGCACCATTCTTTCTTTTCCCTGATGGTACACATTAATAGCTACCTGCGCCCTTAACATGCATGCACATCCATATAGCTAGGTAACAACCTCTATACATATTTATATTATAACCGGCTCCTTAGCGCAGCACTTTGAGGACTGCAATATATTCTAGTCCGTTTATTCTCCTTTAACTTCTACTTCTTTAATAAATATGACGTATTGAATAAATTCCTATCGCAGTAATTGTTATACATAATTTCCTGTTATTTGTTTTAAATGCAATTAGGCTATCAGATTGTGAAATGTACACATTACCAGGACATATGGCCTTATTCTCCGGGACTAATGAATCATTTTCCGTACGCCTTAATGTTTTTCAACCATTTGTCTTCGTAATTGATTCCGTTATGTTGTTGTTGGCTTTCGTGATTGCTGTCGGAGATATAGTTTTCGTTTTCGGTGCGTTTAATTAACAACATTAAGCTGTGTAATTAAGTAGAAAGGAAAATAAAATGGCTATTGTTTTTCAGGCGATTTTATCGCGTTTGATAAATTGCATGAAATTTTCGTTTATGGCTGCGGCGAAGCCTTTCATGTCAGTCTATATTGGACTGACAAAATGCAGACATTCTGTAAAAGTTTGACTAATACATTTGCTATTATTTAAAAGCTCCGAAGTCACAAATTTTGGCAATTTTCAAGCAGTAAATCATAACTTCTAGTTTCAAGTAGTAAATCATAACAATTTAGTAATTTCAATTTCACTGATTGTGGGCAAAATATAATGTTGGTTTAGCAGTTTCTAAAGTGTTAGTATTTGATTTTTTGATTTAAATATACAGGGTGGGCTACCACATTCGCGTCAGCTTATATACGAAAAGTGGTAACATATTTTCAATTTTTTTTTTTGTTAAAGGTTAAACAGGTTTAGAAGGACCACATTTCAAAATTGTTTTGAATTATACAGGGTGACTCAAAAAAATAAAATCACAACTTTGGTGTGTAACTTTTCTTTGAGTCATCCTGTATACACTTCAAAATAATGTTTAAATATCGTCCTTCTGAACTCGTATGACCCTTAACAAAACAATTTCAAAATATGTTACCACTTTTCGTATATAAACCGACGCGAATGTGGTGGTCCCCTCTGTACAGTGTGTTCCAAAAAGTAGTGAACAAATTTTCAAAAAAAAACCATTTTTTTTTTCTTTTCTGCATGGTTTAAAATCGCAAATGTATTATACTACATTGAGGAACCTGGTTTTATAAGGGTCGTTTTATTTTTAAATTAAAATTATTTTCTTCATCAAAACTATGATTAAATTTTAATAAATAATGCGAAAGATTTGAATTTGACGGTTATGTAGACAATCGATATACTTTTTCTATTCAATATTAAAATATCTATTTAAGTTCTTTCAACATATTTTGTTGAATTTAATTAATTTCCACAACTCGATAAGTAGGTATGTAGTACCACATCTATTCATCATTTATCAAATGTATTTTTTTGTTCAAAATATAATTTTTAGGGGAGATAAGGTTTTGTAACTAATGTCAATGTATTTTTTTTTTAATTAATACATTTGATTTTTTTAATCATTTTTATAATTACTTCTTTGTATCCAGTTTGTTGCCTGACGGTGCGCTAAGGACGAAATCTTGTTAATAAAAAGATTGTTGGAGATAAAAAAAATCCTTTATTATTTCTTATTTAAATATGAACTCACACCGAGTTTTCAATGATTATTTTTGGTAAAATGTCTGCAATAACGGTTTACAGTGCCAGAATAGTTCAATCAACGTTTAGTCTTGGTTTATACCTAGAGTAATAACGATTAAATTAAATTCACGAAATAAAACATAGAAAAAAAAATATATACAAGCTATTGGTATATGACAAACTGTATTTCGATGATTCGGCTAGGTATTTTCACCTTTATTTGACTTGTAAAATCAATGGTTATTATTAATTATATTATTGACATTATTCTTCTCTATAATTGGGCTAATCCCAGATATTTAATATTTTTTACGCCCTTAAATGATACTGTAAACTCATTATTTGTATTTGAAACTAGAAAAATCTTCTTGGCCTCGTTAACTTTAAACATAGTACTACCTGTCAACCAATACAACAGTAGGTTTATTTTGCCGTCCTATACTGCGATAAAGCGCGCGGTATTTTTCATCATCTCCCAGTTACTTCCAATGTAAAATATGCATATGTTTTAATTTAGTTAAAAAAGTACAGTTGCCGGTGTTTTTATTGTTGTTTTAATTGTTATTGACGAAAAAATTATTTTGACATAGACTTAAAGCCGACTTGAGCAACTAGACCTTTTGTTTGATTTACTTCCTGAATTATTAACTCACAGAGAGGCACATATGGATAATATGACTTGAATTTTAAAGACAAACTAACTAAGTTGGATGTTGTAGCACCAGCAGGTTATACTACAATCTCCTTAAACATACAACCACCTTTTACGAACATCTCAAAAGATTTAGTTGTTCAAGGAATAGAAAATAGATGGCAATCATTGAGAGACTATACAAATATACTCGTTGTTGTTTCATTGAGGAAATTAATTTCATTTTTGAATTAATTAATTTTTTTTTGCATAGAGGTTGGGGCGCCCATGGGTGGATGGGTGAACAGTATCCTCAATTCCGATGTTATAAGCGGAATTGAATTCAATACCTTATCATTTGTGCCGACTTACATAGGCGATTAGTTTTTGGTTGTACCTACAGATAAGATGAATGATATTTTGTGTACGTTTAACTCAGTCAGGAACAGAATAAAGTTCACTGTTGAAGTGCAGAAAGATGGGGAACTTCCCTTTTTAAATATTCTAACTATTATTAATAGCGATAGAATTATCACTGATTTATATTCTAAACCAACCAGTTCAGATAGACAATTAAATTTTGGTTCTAAACATCCTTTTAACCAGAAACTAAATATCATAAACAAGATAAAATTGATAAATTAAAAATGAGATATTTTGTTTACAAAATTAATTGTAATGATTGCGATTACATAGATCAAAGTTCTCAATTATTAGAAAAAAGGATAAAACAATACAATTATCATATTAATACTACTAAAAAGTCCCCAGATTTAACTGCTCACGCCATAACCGGTGGTCACAGTTTCAACTTTCATGAACCCATTGTTTTAGATATTGAACCGAATTGTCAGAATTCATCGGAAATGTTGAAAGTGCAGGTTGGTTGAGTCAATTTAAAATTAGACATAATATTGTTGATAAAGCCTTATGGGGTGAATCTGCGTCGGTTAATAATATATATAACGAAAATTTGGGTTGATCAAGAGCTACCTAGATCTTATTGAATCCACAGTTCTGACAACATATTTGCACATGAAACTGGATTATTTTTTAAGTGCCTCCCAAACAAGACTTTAAGTTTCTAAATTCAAAAGTGTTTTGAAGGGAAATACAGGAAAGATGAAAGATGGTCACAGTATTGCTTGGAGATAACATGTCGGGAAATTAAAAGTTGTTTTAATTGGGAAAAGTGGCAATCCATGTAGTTTCAGAGGAGTTAAAGCCCTTGGACTGGATTCTTACAGCAATAAAAAAGAATGGATAGCTGCACAATTTTTTGAGAAATGGTTGCTAAATCTGCATCAAAGATTTGCAAGCCAGAATCGCAAGGTTTTGTTGTTTTTGATGCTTAGGTATGTGTAACAAAGGATAGAATAAAAAAATAGTTGCTGAAAAGCTGGTTTTGGACGAAATTTATGTTGGGGCGATAAAGATTTATTACTCTTAGCAGAACTACAAAAAATATTGTAAAGGAGTGTGACGAATCAGACATTATATAAAAATAACCTTTCGAACTAGATGTGGAAGAGAATCTTTTAGGGATTATGTTCGTATTGACGATAAAGTGATAGTTACCAATACTCCTACTAATGCAGAGATTTTGGACAGCGTTACAAGTGTAACTGAAAATCTGGATTCGAGCAGTTCGGAAGAAGTTAGATGATGTTCGCCATCAAATAGATGTCGAAAGAGCTCTAAATATTTTATATTCTGATCTGAAAAGCAATGAAAATTTCTTCAAAGTCGTTTTCTCAATTTTGCAGAAGGTAGAACGATACTAATCTATAGTACAGTGTTTGAAACAAAAATTTCGAACTTTTTCAAACTTCAGTAATTAATTTTTTATTATTATATTTAACTATATTGAAAGTATATGTTATAAGATTCTGCTTTTTCTCTTTATTGTACGTACATATTACGAATTACATAATATATAGTTTGAACAAATTGGAATACTCATGAAAATTCGAGTTTGAAAATCAACTGTAATTTGAAACCGATTTGTGTTGTATTTATTCTTGGCTTTAATATTGACTTGACTTATCATAACGTATCAGTGATGCCAATTTACATCTACCGACTATTATATATCGAGGTATTTTTTTTTTTTAAATAAGATTTTCCAAGTATTTTTCTCGGTCAAAAAAATCTAATACAAATGTCATGCGTTAAATCATTTACAGCGCTCAAACTCGTCAGGCCTGGAACTGAGTTGTCGCGCTTTAAATGACATCTACCGCACTCTAATATAAATAACAATGGTATTATCGTTTTACGACTGATTTCATATTATTTTTGTCGATGTTACTATAGATGTAAACGCAATAAATAACTTGATTTAGTTAACAATTTTTACGTCGGATATTTATGCAGTAGTTTCACTCATTTGGTTATTGATTATATTAAACTACGGCAACTCATCTAATACCCAACTAATCATTTTATTTCTATCATTTCTATTACCTTAGCTATTTTTGATTACTTTTGATTGCTTTAATGGCAATTGCTTGAATAATGACAAAAATGGTTGGTATATCCAAAACGAAATAACAACATTAAAACACAGCAAACGCCACTTTAATGTATAGCCTAGAAAAAACAATAATCAATTGATTAATACAGAGGTAAATAACAATAGCACTTTCACAAAATCGACTATAGGTGAATGCGGCAAGATTTTACCGAACAGCACCTACTAAAGCACATTTATACCGTTAAAATGCCGTTTCCAAGGTTAAATCCGAATAAAAACGTCAAATTGGGTAATCGGAGTGGCGTTCCATTAGCAGGAGGTGTACTACGGCTCAAACGATTAGGCACACGCGATAACAATGCTACCAGTCAGCGCCTGGAGTTGTTCGTAGCAAGGTTGAGGTGAAAAGATATGTTGCCTAAAACAAACATCCGAATAGTTAGCATTTTATATGCGCGTCTTATAATATGAAAGCAAATAGAGAAAAAAAAAACATAACCTACAAACGAAAATTGTTTGCATGTCGGGCGTAGATTGCGTGGAAGAAAATTTGTAAGCTAAATCATAATTGGATTATTCAATTTTTACAATTAAAAGCTGTTGTGAGGACGTTTATTATTTCTTAACACGTTATAATAAGGTAAACCCTAATAAAATATAGTGGTATCTTCAATTTTATCGAGCACTTTATTATTTGCGTTAGTATAGTAAGTTGTAATGTTCCAAGTAATTAACTTTATTCAATACTTCTTTGTCACAAGTCGTTACTTGGATGTAAAAAAGTGTGCATTGGGAATAGCTGTGACATGCAATCTGCTGTTTTATTTTGTTGTCATAATTAGACGGGTTTTGTAACGAATAAAGGCAGTCAGGTCATAAATTGAAGTTAATAAACAGTAACAGTGTAAGTACGTGTTTTCCGGTTCTGTATAAACGTTTTTTTATTGATTTTTTTTCTAAGCAATGTAGTTTTATTTATTTAAAGTAAAAAAGAAACAGTAAAATAGTACATATGGTTTACTCTATTGCGTTGAATGTTGATATTTGGAATAAATTAGCTACTAGAACAGTTTATTTTTTTTTGTTGTTTTTGATAGGTTCTAAATGTATATTAAGGAAATTGCAAAGAATGGTGTGGAGTAGTTGTTTCTCAGATCTACAACCGATAAATCACATGTATTAACGGATAACTCAAATTATATGGATGTGGAACTAATTTTCCTTTTTCGACTTTTTAATTTTTAGATTTCTCAACATGACGTTTTAAAACCTGAAGATGATATTTGTACGCCGAAACATGTAGTCTTAAATATATTTAGAAGATTTTGGTGAATGTACGGACTTTTTTTTCCTTCTTTTATTATTTGTTAGTTTGAGGAAGATTCTGTGATTTTCAGAGGAACGTGGTTTCTTCAAATCAATTTTTTTATTGAATTTGGACGCCACCATATTGTTCAAAAATGCATTGCATAGGCAATTTCACGAGAAAGCAAGTATCCAAGGTAGAAAAGAAAGTTTTACAAGACTAGAGAAGGTCTGAAGAGAAGTTTGACTAGCACTAAAAGTTATTATCTCTGTGGAAATAAGATCTTGAATTCTGTCTTGTT
The DNA here is from genome assembly GCA_004143645.1 of Protaetia brevitarsis. Lineage (NCBI taxonomy): Eukaryota > Metazoa > Arthropoda > Insecta > Coleoptera > Scarabaeidae > Protaetia > Protaetia brevitarsis. Next base: position 821,776 of record RXPK01000129.1, read on the forward strand.
TTCTTTTTAATTAAGCTTTTATCTTTTCTACTACTTCAATAGTCATTAAAGAAATACTGGTTGTGGTTTTTCCGTATTGCTAACCACGAAAAAAGATGATTAATTCAATTAATTTTTGATAAAATGTTTTGAAAGGTAAAAAAACGTTAGTTTGAGGAGAAGGGATTTTGTAAAAAGGTGTTGTATACCTACAGCATGCCCCTGGATGGTGTTTAGTATAGGGATAATCGACAGAAAGAATAGAATTTCGTTTTAATGTTTTGGGATTCCGCAGCTTGCTTGATCTGACAAGTGACAAATGATTTTTGGTTTTTAAAAATTGTAGTATTGCAGCAAATCGATCAATTGATAGTGATCATCTCCAAAACAACAATGATTTTATTTAAAAGTTAACATGTATGTTAAGTACTTTATTTAGCTTCTTTTGCAATCTGCACATTTTTCTAAACTCGGCATATCCTTTTAGAGCATCGCGAGTTTCTTGCCATAACAATTTGATGTTAATATCATGAAGATTACACGAATAAACCTTTTGCTCTAAATAACTCCCTCAGAAAAAAAATTATACACGGGTCAAATTCGCTGATTTCACTTCAATGTTACACTATATAATCCAGTATACTGTCATTTATTAGCTTATAGTTTGTTTTTTAATTCGACGGAGTAACAAAAAATGAAAATGTGAGGTAATTATTTCGTTATTGACTCAATTCGAAAATATCGCTAAAAAGACAGGGGAGCTAAGTGTAACCCAACGCTGGGAGCTGTTAGTTCCAGAGAAGTTTTGACTGCGGAGCTACACTGACGTATTTAATACATTCTTACGGTGCATCAGCTTTCAAGTTTTTTAAATTTCGACTATCGCATTTTTTAAATTAAAATAATTCAAGCACTTGAAGAAGGCAACTAGCCGAAACCGGTAGTGCAAAAGAATTTTCATTATTAGATGCAGTAAATAAAATAATTTTACTATACTTTTTCTAATTGACAGTCTAACCCAATTATGGACATAAAATCATTTAATCTGTAGAATATCAGCTTTTTCAATAATAAATTCAATTCCTGTCAAAATTTTATTGCTTGAACATGAAGTGGTATTCTACACCAGGTAATTATTTTGCAGTTTATATTGAACTATTTTTAAAAGCTTTATTATACGAGATTGTAGAAATGTCTTTGTACAACCGCTTAAAACACTGTTTAATATATCTCTTCGTACTAGCGCTTATCCAACTATTTGGAAAAGTGTCTAAAGTGAATCCTATTTTCAAGGCAGGTAATGTTGATGAAATTTGTAATTATAGAGCCATATCTATTTTATCTAACTTTTCAAAGGTATTTGAGGGTATTTTGTACAATTACCTTAGCCCACATATAACTAGAACTATCTCAGACTGCCAGCACGGCTTTGTGCGAGGGCGATCAACAGTCACTAATTTGATTTCTTTTACGCAGTATGCTTCGGATATTCTGGATGATCGAGGTCAGGTGGATGTAATTTATACTGATTTTGCTAAAGCGTTTGACCGCCTTGATCATTCCATACTATTGGCTAAGCTTTCTAACACAGGGATCTGTAATAGTCTGTTAACTTTATTAAAATCTTATTTACAACATAGACAATTTTATGTTTCATATAAGGGTTTTGCATCCGCTTATCATTCTGTGTTATCTGGCGTCCCTCAAGGTTCCAATTTGGGCCCACTTTTATTCTTAGTATTTATTGACGATCTTGTTAACTCGTTGGATTGCCAGTGTCTACTCTTTGCCGATGATGCTAAGTTTTTTTCGTCTGTGGAAACCTTGAGCGATGCTATTGCGTTGCAAAATAACTTGAACAGGGTATATGACTGGAGTAATGAAAATAGATTATATCTGAATATTTCCAAATGTAAAACTATGACTTTTACACGTAAGAGAATGCCCATTCTGTACGATTACTGCCTTGAAAATGAAATTCTTAGTAGGCCTGATGAAATTACAGATTTGGGGGGTTACTTTTGACTCAAAATTATCTTTTTCATTACACATAGCTGCGGTGGCTTCAAAAGCAAATAGGATGTTGGGCTTTGTCTTGCGAACATCTAAATACTTCCATCACATAAACACGATGTATAATCTATTTAACTCCCTTGTAAGACCAGGATTGGAATATGCTGCGTTAGTTTGGAACCCATTATATTTCATTCATAAGGTACGCTTGGAAAACGTTCAGAGAAAATTTTTAAAATATATCTCTTTCCGAACAACTGGTGTTTATCCAGAACGTGGTTTTCCTCATGAGCAACTTTTAAATATGTTTAATACCCACTCTTTTGTAACCAGACGTTCGGTACAAGCTTTAAAATTTATATTTGGTATTATTCATGGAAGTATTTATTGCCCCCAACTACTTGAAAAGCTTTTGTTTATGGTTCCCAGACGATCGTCTCGATATCCTCTGACATTCTCTCTTTCTACACCACGTACTAACTTATTAGTTAAGTCTCCTATAAGATTTGTATGCGAAACTTATAATAGTATTAGCTTTGCATGTGATATTTTTTGTTGTACCGTGGGAGCTTTAGTTCGTACCTTTTTGTCGATGCAATGAAATGTTATATTTATATTGTATTTAAGACGAAATTAGGGCTCTCACGTCGCCATGCTTTTTTTTTGTGAATAGCATTATATAGAAATTTAAATTATTAGTATGCATGTATTTTTTCTTTTTTCTAAATTGTGTTCATACTTATTTTTTATTTTGTATTTACTTTGTCCTTATTTTGGTGCCAGCACTGTTGGACAAATACACCATTATTATTATTATTATTAAAAGGTTATTTTGGAAACGTATCATTGTAATCTTATAGGCATTTGTTATTAGAAAAAATATTTCACAAATTAAATAAAAAATTCTTTGTTTCTTTTGAACAATATTTCCTACATTTCATAAAATTTTTAAAACGATCCTTGCATTGGCACTGCTTCGAAATCTCCAAAAAAGTACTCATGTATAGAATTGAAAGACATTCAATTAAGGAAGTTCATATTGTTTTTGCAAGTTAAAAGAAAGAAAGAATTTTTTTGAACTCAAAAATGATTGTACTTTAAAATTATAGTGAATCCGTATACATGATGTTATCTTGTTGTAAATTTATCTGAGCTGGAAATCATAAGGTCGAATTATCTAAAGTAGGTATGTTCGAAAAAGTCGAGACATCATCCGAAGCACTTAAAACGGTTGACGGCTCCACTATCGCATGGGTCGATCTGATTTTTACAGAACGAAGGTGGAACTTTTCAGGGATTCCATCGTTATCCGAACTGCGATTTTAAAATCCATTATTTATCGATTCGACGGTGATTCGCATCAAGTTATGTAGATCGAGGCCGTAGGTTCGTCCATTAAAGTAGTAATTACGATACAAAATGTGCTTCGGAGAGATTTTTAAACTCAGGAGTGAGATGAATTTCTGTTTTACAAGTTCTAGATAGTTTATGATTAATTACCCAATAATTGTGATGGGTTTTGTATAGAGAAAATTTATATCCATTTGTGTGCAGTAGAGTATTTTAATTGATTACTAATATTTTAATTCTAATACAGGAGCCAACGTTTCGTCCTTACTTGCGTGGGGCATCTTCAAGACTGTTGAAACAGTTTCTGGTTAATAGTAGAAGCCTTGGAGCTGCTCCATACAGTTGAGGATTTACCTCAAACTATTAATTAAAAAGAGTACGTGGCTAATGCTTAACCTTAAGGCAGTATATTAACATTTATTTTCTTTTTAATTTAATCGGAGTAGATAGAGTCTGAGCAACTGTTTGTTTGTTAAGTACTCTTGCAGAGACAAACTTCTTTCCTGATCATCATTACACCCCCGAAAAAAAAAAAAAACCGGTTATCGCAACTGATTAGACCGAGATTCGAACTCGCGATCCCTCGCACTAGTCGAACGCTCTTAAGGCATTCAGATAATGCAGGCTGAAAACATAACAACAGCAGTAACACTAGCAATAGGCCCTCCAGGACGGGATCTCAACTCGAATGCCAGTGAGACTATTCCATTCTTTGGTTTTCTTTTTATTGATGTTGGTTAATAACGTATTCTCACTATCGCACTTATACGCAGAGATACAGAACGTATCGAATAACAACATACTTAAAATTAACATGAATAAAATATGTAATTAGTGAGTGATCTCATCTAGAAAAAAAAGCAATATTCACACACGTCTTAGATTAATTCGAACGATTGCCCTTCATATAAGTTGCGAATCGAAAGGCTCTCGGTCATATTTTTCCCCATTTAGTGTAGCTTCTGAGTATAATTATTAGATTATTCCTCCGCTGGAAATTACTGTAATTACAAAATCATTTAATGAAATCGGTGCGTGCAGGTATTAAAATATTTTTAACATGCAAACGTATTATTTCTTTTTAATCTAGATGTTATCACGGGTTGAGTTCAACCTATAGAGTTTCGCTTCTCGTGTTTATAGTGCTTCTAAACAAATCTACATAATATATAAGTGTATACCTAATGAATAAATTTATGTGATGAAATAAATCTACTAGTGTTGGGCGCTGTCGGTATTTCTTTATTTTGTCAATTTTCGAAGCTGTTTTGACTCCATCAATAGTCGCACAAACTACAATTATCTCCAGCTAAGTTTTGTTGAAAATACCAAAAAAAAAAAATGGACACTAGGGAGTTAACAGTCACACACCACCCGCAATTTTCTTTGTATAGCTTGGCACTTATTTATCAATAGTAAGTGCAATGGATACACCGCTCATATTATTAAAATGTTGCGCTTATTAAAGCTTATTGACAAATTATTAGCCGCAAAATGTTCCTTTAGGTATTGAAAATAATGTGAATTGTTTGAGAAATGGAATAGTGAAAATTTCATCATTTGTTATAGAATGCAAAATCAATCACAGAAATCTCAATAATTCGAATATAGTGTTGTAACCTTCAGTGACTTTTCCATTGGCATAGGCCGGAAAATGGTATGTTTCTGAACGGTTTAAAGTGATTACAAATTAATATTTATGGACGGAAGCGCAAAATAGTTATTTACATTAGAGGGTAAGGTGTCATTTACAGCGCAACAACTCAGTTCTAGGCCTAATTAATTAGGTATATTCAATAAGTTTGAAGTGGCAAATTAAGCACTTCCTAATTATTTTGGTATTGTAAATTTATTTACTGCATTTTTTTTTAACAATTATTCCACTACCGATGTCGGCATGACATAGCTTCCTCAGGTCTGCAATTAGAATTAAATTAATGCAATAGTCAATCAAAAAAAACAACTCAAATGATCCTATCCTATTTTATTTTTAAATATCTTTAAATTAAATATCATCGGGCAACTATAAGATGAGAAGATTTTTATGTCAAAACTTATAAATTGATTTTACTATTAAAATTAAAATTTTAAAAATCTTATAATTTTAACAAATGAAGGAGTTTTTAGTTTAAATTTAAAGTATATAAATTGAAATTAAAATTGAAAATTCAAAATCTTAATTTTTATATATTGCTCTTAAATTTACAGGAAAGATAAAATTTTATGGATAATACTTACTAAACGTCAATGTTCGTTTTTATAAAATGATGCGTCGTAATTTAGTATATATGAACACATTGAGAGAAAAATTTGTTTAAACATTAATTTAAAAAGCACTTTATCGTTCTTTGTTGAATGTGTGTATGAACACGTATTATTGCAAACATATTTAAGTGTTCAAATAATTCAACAGAACTCATAAATAATGTGCCTAGACAGCTAAAGAATATTTTTACACGAGGTCTGCAAGTATGCTGAGTTATTTTACTAATTTACTACGAAAAAATTCTATATATTTACAAGGTAAAGGTACAAAGTTATTTAGAAAGTTTCGGCAATATATAATTTAAATTCTCAATATTATGTTACAAGGTGATATTGTAATTATACGTAATAAATCCCAAAAGCTTACAAAAGAAGTCCAAGGATAATGGATTTGCGTTTTATAAGCTACTGTGGATTTTGAAAATTCCATGACTTTAACTACGTTGGTAAAAAGTTGCCAACGTTGCCAAATTATATAATTTTATAAAAATATGCGTTCATGTTTGGGCTGTATCCATCCTCTGTTGGATGGTTTCAAGCCGACGTTACGGCAGTGTTTCTACTGTCGTCATCAGGGTAGCCCTGATTTCACGTCATGAATTAATTTTACAGTGTACGTTTTCACTTAAATATACATTTCTCTTAACAAACTTATGTTTACATCTTTTAGTTTCTTGGGTTTTAGGTCGATAGGGTAAGACAGTTATAACTTCATTTGAGTTCTATTTTTTTCCTTTGCTACCATCGTTTCCTTATTTACAATAATAGCTTTTTCAAGCAATTATTTCCAAATTATCTACAAAAAAAAAGTTTTGTTCTGTCTTGATTATCTTGCTCAAAATTCTTGCATGTTTTGACTTTTTCCCTGCTGTAAGTGTTATTCATTTCTTTGTAGAATCCTGCTTAGTTTGCTACTTTTTACTCAGGCGGTTTTAATTGTTTCGTTGATTTGCCTTAATTTTGACTTTCAAAAAGTTTGTTTATGTGTAAGTCTTGTAGTTTCTTTGGATTTTAGGTCGATAGAGTAATACAGTTATGATTTCATTTGAGTCCGCTAAATTCTATCGAGATAAACAAATATTTCTAGGGTAAAAAGTAAACAAGTTTTAACAAATTTAGAATACTTTTTTCTTAGTATAAAATTACACAAAGAGTTTTGAGATCGAATTTTCCTAGTACTGGAAAAAACCACCATCAACCAAGTTCTTCGACAAACATTAACCAACTAAACCAAATTTTTGTTTACTATCTAATTACGTTCCGAACTTATGTTTGTGGAAGAGGGTATTTCTTAAGATAAATTTTATTTAATTATATAGTAACAAGCAATAGCTGTAACAAGCTACTGCGCATTATTTTTTTCAATAACACGTTCTTCAAGAAAACAATAATTTATTATAATTTTACAAAACAATGTATATAATTATCCCTTGAGTGCAAACTATTATATTTCCATGCAAGTTTGTATGTTGTTTACCTCATTTAAGTTAGTAAGAAATATTACAGAAGTAGTAGTAATTAATTTACGCTCTGAAAGTCTCGCAAATTGATTATATGATCAAGATTGTTTTTATATTATATATAAAAAGATACGCCCATCGATTAGCCGCTCGATCTGAAACACTATCGCTCTCTTCATACATCAAGATAACCCTCTCATTTCAATGAGAAAGGCACGGCTACCACTACTATAGCTACACTTTCGATGCAGGCAATTACATACGTAGAAATTCCCAAGCGTTCAGTCACGATCACCCCGTAGGATTAAACGTAAAAAGTAAGACTACATATATAAAGAACGAAATCGAACATGAGCAGCAGCTATCGTGATTCGACAAGAAACGAGGTGTTAATGCAATATCTTGCGGTCATCAGAAGAAGTTAAGAGCATCGCGTAAGACTACTTAAACACCTAAAGGCACAAATAAGATCAATAAAGATGGGAATTGACTAACAGGAGGTGGTATGTCGAGTTAATGCGAGGAGAAGAAGCCGAAAAAGGAATAAAAAGAGAATAGAATGAGTAGCAAAGGGAAGAACAGAATAATCGACTTGGGTCAATGCGTCTGGTGGCTAATAACTGGAAGACCAATTAGCTATTTAAAGCGGTTAAAGTTAATTATATGCGTTCTATTAGGTATTTTAAGTTTTGAGTGTGAACTGGAAGATGATTAATCGGCAATTAGAATAATAGGCAATGATCTCATTGGGAATATTAGGTGTATTCGTTTATGTACGCAAGTCTTTTATAAAGGTAGACATTATAGTAGCGGGTTTATTAAGCAGTGGTGTTTTAAAAATGTTGGAGTGCATTTACATTATACCAATTAAGATATTAGAAGAATTTAATTTAAGTTATGTGTATGTATAAGATTAATCTGTTATGGTATCAATTAATTTTATTAGTAATAATAATAATGCATATATAATTGCGTTGATGCTTAAAAGTAATTTTCATTTCCTCTTTTAGGGTTTTGTTTTTAACATTGTATTTAACTTGAAAAATATGTGTACATACAAGGGCCTGTCAAACACACAAAATGTTTTAATCAATAATTATACGGAGAAAGTTTTTTTTTTTTCATTATTTGTATGGATATCTCGTGAACCATAAGAGATACGTATTGGGTTAAATGGAGAAAGATTGGTTTTTGTCCATTTAAGGAAATCCATGGTTTACTAGATATTTGCAAAAAAAGAAAAAGAAATTCATCAAAATCTTTTCAGTCTTGTAACTCATTTATTTCTAAAGATAGAAAAAATTAATAACGTTTTTAGGGAAATTAATGTGAAAAAAACATCTTAAATTTGAAATTTTGCCTAGCATTCTTGCGTTAGAAAGGAAAGTTTATTTATGACGTCTTCTAATAGTTTAGTTTGTTTTAATCTTGTTTTTTCTTGGTCAGAGGATTGATAATGAATATACAGTGACCGGCATAAATATTGCAACATGTGGGAAATTTTTTTATTGTTAAAATATACTAAAACTTTTTTGGGGGGATAGGTTGTGCATGTCTAGAAACGCCAAAATTTATTTTAACACACGTCACGTGACCACTAGTATGGCGGTAAATTTAAAAAATATACCGTGAATCTGCAAAAAGTGAGGTTAGATGACACGATATCCAAAAAAGTTATTTGAAAAAATTGCTTAGAATTTAATTTTGAGACTGTAAGCAAATATTTGTGAACATATTTTAAAGAAAATAAAAATCACAATTTTTCCAAATATTGTTTCATTGAATTACATATTTCCATTTTTTTCGCCTTTAGTAGCTCAACTGCAGTACTATTTCCAAATTTGGTTGGTACTCAAACAGTTTTGTCAATTTTTGCATAATTAACATAGCGAAAACTGAAAAATACGATTTCAGTGTAACAATTGTTGTTGCAAGGGACTGTATCTAGTAGTAATAAATAAAATTTTACAAACATTTTCTCTCTAAACCACTTAGCAGACATTACTTTTATTGAAAATTATTATATTTCTTGTTTGTTTTCGGCATCAAAGTCGAAACCGTTAGTCAAAAACTGATAATACTACATGCACGCACCGAAGGTTTTAAAGTAAATTTTGAAATTGGGGAACAACGAATAATAAATAGCAGATAAAACAAAAATGGTAGTTATTGCTTATTTGTCAGAAAATCAAAATAGTTTACTACATTATTTTGTTGTTTATAATTTCAAAGCCTACTTTACTTATAAACAACAGAACGATATGTATGTCTAACAAGTATGCATTTTTAGGGTTCAAATTCTTAGTTGTTCATTACTATTAGTTATTGTTTAAATGTTTTTGCTTATTAAATACTCCTATCATTAGCTAAAAATACTGGTTATTTACTTCTACTGAGTTTTGTAATTTCGAATCCTACATAAATACCTTCGGTGCGTGCAATAACATTGTGAGGGCTTAGATATTTAGTGTTATCAGTTCTGGACTACCGATTTCACTTTAACGCATGAAACAAGAAAAAAAATGATAATTTTCAATGAAAGTAATGTTTGCTAAGTGGTTTAGAGAGAAAATGTTTGTAAAATTTTATTTATTGCTACTAGATACAGTCCCTTGCAACAACAATTGTCACACACAAAACGTACTTTTCAGTTTTCGCTATGTTAACTATGGAAAAATTAACAAAACTGTTTAAGTATCTACCAAATTTGGAAATAGTACTGCAGTGGAGCTGCTAAAAGCGAAAAAAATGGAAATATGTAATTCAATGAAACAATATTTGGAAAAATTGTGATTTTTATTTTTTTTAAATATGTTTACAAAAATTTGCATGCGGCTGCAGAATTGAATTCTAAGCAACTTTTTCAAATAACTTTTTTGAATATCATCTCATCTAACCTCACTTTTTGCAGAGTCACGGCATATTTTTTAAATTTACCGCCATACTAGTGGTCACGTGACGTTTGTCAAAATAAATTTTGAGGTTTCCAGCATGCACAACTTATTCCCGCTAAAAAGTTTTAGTATATTTTCATGATAAAAAAATTTCCCATATGTTGCAATATTTATGCCGGTCACTGTATAACAATATGACAATCATATATGAAACGAAAATCCTGGGGATAGTGGCCTAATTCTTTAATTTAATTTATTTAATTACATTATTCTTAACGTTTCGATAACAATTTCATATTTTTCAAGAGTTTTGAATTTTTATTATACACAAACAAAATAATCTTGTACATCAAATACCACCTTCAACTTTCTTTTTTTTAATACAATACTCCTAATATTGTTGCATTTTTAAAAGCGCCAGTAAATTTAAAAACTAAAATATAACATACTTCAGCCCTAAAGTCATTAATTTCCAAGATATATTTGATTTTCTAAAAGTTATGTCGCTTGCACTGTTTGGGAAAAGCGATGGTAATTTAATTACCACATAGACTAACAATAAGCGAATCAAATTTTGAAATATCTTAGTATGGACCTACTTATACCTGCAGGTGTGTTTATGTATGTTAATGTATTTTAATATACTGCGTGTTCGTTACTAAAGTGCAAACTCAGTCAAATGGGTATACCTTACTTTTTTTTAATTAGAACATCATGTATATGTTTACATCACTGAATTCCTATTAACAAGTGCTTTAATTTAAGAATACTCTATGTCTATTTCTTCTACTTTGCGAACTATTACAGTTTTGATTATTTTTTCATTGTCATCATATTTGTAATTTTTTTTTTGACGTTTAAGCGTGTTTAGTATAAGTAATTAAATTATTTGTAGAAAATAATGTGTTTGAAAGAAGAATTATTAATGTGGTGTCTGTACACGGAGAATGTTAAACTATTTTCTGATTTCAAGTATGTACAGTCAAAAATATGCAAACGCTGAAAAGAAACCTAATGTGCTTCGTTTTAAAAGCCTGAAGGACTGCAACCGTTGAAGAAAGTGAATTTTCAATTGTAGACAGCTGCCGAGTCCTCAAACATTTCCATGCGGGCGGTTGTATTAGGCACAACAAGAATTTCATCGCATTTTAAACAAAATAAGTTTTGTTCTTATGATTATCATTTGGTCCAAGAAATAAGTCAATGTGACTTCGCTCGAAAGTTGATGTTTTGTTAATAGGTGCTAGAAAAACAGTCAGGAGATGTAAGATTTTTCATCAATTTGCTGATGAAGCTGTCTTCCAGAAGGATTATCACGTTAACCGCCATAATTTTCATTAGGATAGTAGATCAACAGAAGCAGTGATCTGTTAATATATGGAGAGGTATCATTCGAAACAAACTTTTAGAGCAATACTTTTTTTTATGGTAATCTTACAGGAACACGTTATTATCTACTCTTTAATGACAATTAATTTAGAGTTGTTGGATGATGTACCTCTTGATATAAGAGGGTAAATGTGGTTTCAACAGGATGGAGCATCACCTCATTCTGCGCTTAATGTACTTAGTTCTGCTGAATTTCAATACATCTGACTGCAAATGTGCGTTAGACAAAATGGCGGTTATATCGAAAATCCGATCTTCTAACAATTGTTTTATGTATTTGGCACGATTTATTGCACGTTTACTTATATTGATTTGTTTATTTTTGGTTGTTTTTGTGATTTTATATTAAATATTTATTTTCTGGCTTTCATTTTTACAATCATCGCGTACTAAGATTACAAATATGATCGCAAAGGTGTCTTCCCGTTTCGAGCGTTCTCCTTTCGGGCGTCGAAAAATTTTACCTGAAATAGTCCCGTTTCGGGCGTCCAAATTAGATATCTTTTTCTTTAATCCCATTTCGTGCGTAAAGTCGTTAAGGGATTAAAAATTCTAATTTTGGATTACCGCTTTTTAATTTTAATGAAGTTTTGTATATAGTGTATATAGTTGAACGTACTTTTATTTTATATTTTTTAATACATGTACTGATGTGGAATTTGTTTTAATTTGAAATTAAACTACGGAATCAGCAAAACTCCTTAACTTTGTTTTTATTTTTTCATATTTCCTATAAAATATAAAACTGACGCAGGAAACGGGAATTCAAACGCACATTCACTTCCCATCTATAGAGCGAACGCCCAAAAGGGGAAAATTTTGTGAAACGCACGAAACGGGAACGCTCGAAACGGTCACAAATCATCGCAAATAATGAAAAAATAATAAAAACTATAATAACTCTGTTCTATTTAAAAAAGTGTATGGGGTATATCTTCCATTAGAAGTTGACTGAGTTTGTGCTTTAGTAACGAACACCCAGTATATTAAAATACAACTAGAAACAAACCTGCAGATATAAGTAGGTCCGTACTGATAAAGGAAAGTTGAAAGCTGTATCGGGGTTACGAAACACTCTGTACAAATTCCGATAAGTGTTCGTTGTAGAAAAATTCTTCAATTGTTTATGTCGAGCTTTCCATGGCAAGATTATTGTTAAATTTAATAATAGTGTGTTGTGTTTTTATTTATTAAAATAGGTCCCAGACGCTTACATCAATGCAAGCAGAAAAATCATTATATATCTCATAGTCACTATGGTTCCATTTAAAAAAGATAAACTTTGCTTCGTAACTCAAAAATCCTTATAAGCAAAATTAAAAATTTAAGGTGTTGTTTGACATTAAATCCCTAAAACAATATTCAGTTGTTTTTTTCTATCTTTATAAATAAAAGAGTTACACCTGAAAAGGTTTCAATGAATTTCTATTTTTTTTTGCAAATATCTAGTAAACCATGCATTTCCTTAAATAAACAAAAGCGTATCTGGACTGAGCTTATAAAGACACAAATTTTTCTCCATTTAATCCAATGCGAATCTCTTATGCTTTTCGAAGTCCACACACAAATAATGAAAAAAAAAGTCACCCTGTATATTGACAATTTGACAAACTAATTCACAACCAGAATATCATTCCTTTATTTATAATATAATACCGAAGATGTTTCCATTGATCTATAACTTCATATTCTTATCGATATACGTTCATATATACAAGCAGAATAAAATACCACAGAATATAACTATATACGAACTCACACGCAATTAAGCTGCTTTGATCCTATTTGTCAATCTGGTAATCCTGTCAAATATAATTCCTTGTCAGTGGAATAGACGTCAAATTAGTGCGCTGTCAATAAATGGAAGCGGACAAAAATAAGGAGATACTCATCGAAGAAACTTTCTTTCTCTATGCGCTCTACATTTACAATACCTTTCGTTTCTTTGTGTCGGTTTTTGTACGCGACAGGGATTTTGTTTCTCATCTTTGTGCATATGCTGTTAGTTTCGTAATACGAAATCCGGCTTTGTTTGTAAGTACCTGTAGCTTTAAGGTAATAAAACAATTGAATGGAGTGCCTTTATGTTGTATATTTGCTAATTGTAAGATAAATTCTTGTCAGCTTATCATTGGTAGGTGAAATATCTTAAATAATCACATATGTATTAACTTAATTGATAATAAAATAGATAAGAGTGTACAATGAGCTGTGGGATAAAAATGTGGCGTAATATAATATTAGGCAAGATTATGTTCGTTCTATGATTGAGAATGCATATCCAGAGAGTTCTGGTTCAACAGGAATTGATCGTATTAAATTAATATTTGGAGGGCCAATAGTCGATTATAATTTTTAAAGTGCAATCTTACGAAAACATAAACTCAATAATCTTCTCGTATCTTTTATTATTAAGTACTAATTCTGAATTTTTACCTAAAAATAATGGAAGCATCGAACATCAAACAGCGACAATATCACTCACCAGGGAACCATGCGCGCTATTCAACGAGACACTCTCAAGTGATAACAATTATGACGGGATTATGAAGCACTGTAAATTTGAATACCGTATCGAATGTAAAATGCATAAAACTTACTTGGTCTAGAAACAAGACAACCAACAAAATCTGCGTGTCGCGTGCTGTAGGAATGTGCTGTCGAATTTAGTTGAAATTTGTTTATGTTATTTCGACCGTAGCAGGCAGCTGCATGTATATAAAGGGTGTAAACCGATGGTATACCCAACTCAATGAAATACTCTCTGCAAGAATTTTTCCTTTGCAGATTGTAGATAATACGAAGAGCTTTTTTCTGCAACGTAAGTGTCCACTTTCCTCCCTCATTTGAGGGAAGAAAGTTGTACTTTTTCTCCCTAGGGCGGAAAATTGTACTCTTCCTCCCTAGGGCGGAAAGTAAGTGACATTGACATGATGAAACTGTACATCTTAAAGTATGTTGTTATTATTGATAGATGACATTAGTACATTCGACCCAGTCTGAACCCATTTATGAGATAATTGCTAAATTATTAGGTATTAAATTTCTCAATTCATCTTTTTCAGTTCTCAAAAAATATTTGACGGATTAAGCCTACTATCTATCATGTCACTCATAGGTATGTCTTTATTATTTTTAGACATTTAGTTAAAATTGGACTGGCTGGGAAAAAAATAGTATTCAAACCAAGTGAGGAAAGTGTTATTGCTATTACAAACCTCGCTCGCGGCCTGCAATAGAGCACTTTCCTCACTTGGTTTGAAATATACTATTAATGTAGATACTAATATCGCAGTTATTTGCTTTCATTTTTCTTAAAACATATAGAGACTTATTTAACTTAGAAATCATTGAATTAATGTGGATGTCCCATTTTAAGTCCTTGTCTATGGTTAAACCCGACAGCTTCCACCCAAAACCGAGGTGAACACATTATTTTGAACATTTAACTCCCAGCTGCGAGCTGTTTTTCCCAAAATGTATTAATTTTGTTTTATCAATTTTGTCAATAACTCCTGTTGGTTTTTCGAAATTGCAGTATCATCGGCGTACATTACAACATTACCGGACAAGAATCGCGGCAAGTCATTTATAAAAAGAACAAATAGTAGTGGACCCAAGTTTCACCCCTGTGGGATTCCAATAGAATTCTTGATGTGAATCGCTCGGTGAATACCGGAATTTTTGCGTCTCTGGTTATTAGTGAGACAAAGGTACCGATAATATTATTCCCCTTGTCTGCCAAATAATATGACTAGGTATCGCATGCTTTGCTTATTCCTTCGCGGAAGTACCAGATATATTAAACCTGTTTAAATGCTTTGATTGTTATTTCAAAAATCGGCTAAACGTTTGAATGCGCGCAGCACTAAGAATGAACAGCTGGTAGATATTGTTTCTCTAATCCTTTATAATATTGTCCTAGTTATATACGCTGAACTTAACTCCTATTAAAAAAAAATAGACAAATTATGGGTTATTACGCAATATTTACAATTTAATATTTATTTTATGGTTTTCGTTCCTCTTCTAAAGGATATTTTATTTATCCCCAAATATCTTAAATCGACGTAAAGCAATTTTACAAAGCCTTAAGGATTATATATTTGCAATTAGTTAAAAGGATTTTTCGATATTAGCATAATTAGGTAGGCATTAGGATAGTTTTAAGTTTTACTTTATTTATTGTTTATTTTTTTTCTTTTTTTTTCCCTCAGAGCTGCTTTCATGAGCAAAGATTTAGAAGTAAGTAAAGAATGAAGTTTTTATTTTGATCCGCTAGAGGAGACTGGGGCTGGTTGTGACAGAGGTAGTTACAATGGCTAAGCTGAGAACATTATATTAACCTTAGGAAGTGGCAAATCGGCCGATGATGATGTGAACATTTGCCACTTCCTAACGTTAATACTCCCTTTGCTTTCTTTCGACCCTTTTCGATGAAATTAACTTTTCTCGACTAAATCAGACATTAAAAACCTTTAAATATGGTCCACTTTACCCAGCATCATTCACTTCCAAAAGTGAAAAGGATATAATATTTATAAATCTGATTTCACTTTATCCTAATGTATGGGGTAAAATGAATCACGCTTTGGCTAAAAAGGATTGGTAACATATTTTGTTCTGTAGCAGTAATAAATACAGGTTATGTTACATTTATGGAGTGCATCTAACATTTATGAAGTATACCGCTCCTGCGTTGCAGCGATTTGGCAATTTTTTACGCGTAAAACACGGTTAGCGTCATCCAGAATCGTCTATGTCCGCCTCTGTATATCTGACAATGTAGGTATTTGACAATTGACCCAGAATCGAATAAGAAACGTTACGATTATAGTTGTGTGGAAGTATTTTAGGTGTATAATAAAACAAAACAGGATAGCCATAAATATAATACGTTACCAAATTCAATTTGTTTTGGCGTGCTTTAACAAATAAAGTTCAGATTTAACAGATCATGATTTAAATTTAAACCACGAAATAAATCCTGGGTCACTTAAGATAACAGCCAGTACTTGCAAGAAACCGACGGGTTTGGTCTTGACTTCCTAATCGAGGATAACAAATGCGTGACTTAAATCCATAAAGCGCAGTTAAATAATCCGATTACACAAGTATAAGCAAAGCTTTAATGCGGAGCGAAATGTATTACTTTATTGTTAGTCTACAATCAACTGTAGTTTACACTAAATTGTTTCATAATTCATGATGTTCTAGATATTCTGAATATGGTTCACTCGCTGAATGCTTAATTGATGAGAAAAAAGCGGATTCGAGCAATATTATTTTATTTATATTACACAATTTTCTCTCTAACTGAATATAACAACAAAAAAAATTAGCATTTAATCTCAGTTAAAATAATCGAAATACGCTAGAACACATTTTTTTCTCTCTCTAAAAACAATTTCAACAAAAAAGTATGCTTTTGGCAGAGCACTTTACAAATAAAGTGTAAGTAGATACAGTGACGTTCAAATTCTTTTTAGCCAGAATTTTGTAGAGTGATAAATGAAATTTGAATGGGTGTGTTTGTGTAAAAAAATAAAACAGAGTAAGTAATGTAATAAATAAAATCGAATGTATAAATAAAAATTGAAAAATAAATATATCTAGGTGTAAAAAATACTTCATAACAAACAAACTAAAGGTACAAGGTAGGTCTTCCCAAAATAACAGGCAAGCGAACAATTAAGTATTGTTTTGAGATAAAATTCTATTATAAGAATTATTAAAATTATTTATATCTATTTTAAAATTACAATTTTTGTTTATTAAAGGGGCCACTCACTACCGCCTTTCTGCCAAGAAGTTAATTTCTTTTCCCAATTTTGAAAATATATCTGATCTTTCCATCTGCAAATGGCATTGATTTAAAAAAAAATAAGAACCAGAATAGACCTCAAATAGATTGTTGAAATTTGAAAACAAGTATGAAGAAGTAGTACTACACGTCCCCAGTCACCAACTATATTTATTTCATATTTTATAAATATTTAAAAAATATTAAATCTTTCTTGAATATTAGTTATGTTAATATAATATGCATAAAATATATTATAGAAAATATATTAGCAAAACATTTAAAAAATATATATGTTATGTAGCATTAATAATATTTTATTGCAAATGTTTTCTCAATATATTTTTCATAACTCTGCAAGAATATTTTGCTTTGTATTTCTGTAAATATTTATTTCATATAAAAAAAAAGATTGAATTTTTGCTTTTGTACATTTGGTGCGTAGGACGAATAATATAAAATGGATAAAATATGCATACATATTAAGTAGATATGTACCTATTTAAAATGATAGTTTAAAGATTAAATTAGATAATATATATCTAATATGACTTAATTACTATCTAAGTTGAGCGCTGTAACTTTTCTATTAATATATCTGCGTTTTGTATTATATTATTTGTAATATTTTTAAGTTGCCAACGTCAAAACAACACCTCTATTCATTACGGTGCCGGTGTTATATGATTTAGTATTGTTTATGCGTCTATGGATTAGGTACAGGTAGAATGCATACGCGCACGTGCGTATCGTCAACGATTTCATTCGTTTGTCCGTTACATGTTATAGTTTATAATAGTATACGATTAGGGCAGATTAGGGTTAACTGTGTAATTAATTGTTGCGGGGTGTGTTTTAGTTTTTGTGGTGACTACGAGGTAAGCAAAACTTTGAACATGTCATGACATTTATAAGATAATTGGAATGCTCAATATCGCTATGTACAAAATCGTTTAATAATATAATTGTAGGAATTTTATGCATCATATGTGTACTGCATCTACCATATAAATTGCTAGTTGATTTGCTTAAGAGATTTATCTCGGTAGATAAGCGTCATAACCTCAAATAGAGGTTAGAATACGTTGTGTTGTTTTATTGTTTGTACGTAGAATGTTTTCAAATATTATGAAATAAAGTAAAAATAAGTATCGTAAGTTTTAGAATGTAGCTACCACTCCAATTATTGTAAATGCTCCAAATATATTAGTAGGTGTTGATAATGTTGTACGATGTTTTATTCATGGTATGATCTAATACAATTGGCATTGCTTTAGAGGCCAGAAGGAAACGCCATGAGAGCGCCACTACCGAAGATATGAAAAAAGTCATAGGGTTGTACCTGGCACCAGCCAAGGCTACACTTAAAAATGAGTATTTTTCATTTTTTTGGCTTATTCAAATAAAATGATAATAAATACGTTTGTTTTTTATTTAGAACACTTCAATTAAAAAATAGTGATTAATTTGATAAACCTTCAGTATGCCTTAAAAGATGCCAGAATTATTGATAATTAACTTGTATGGTGAGTGTGAAAAAACAAGTTCTTGCCTTTTAGACAACTCTATGTATGCTTCAACTTTTCGTTATCGACGTTATACATTCTAAATAACCAAGAACAATTTTAGTTCATTTTGACAAATTAAGTAGATTGCATAAAAAATCTCAATTTTCATATAAATAATATTTTACAAATATTTTAAGAAAAAATATTGCGCTTACATTAATTTTAAAATATGGAATAAATATTTTAATTGAATATTTTACCTATATTTAGAAAAAAATATGAAAAATATATTCAAAAACCTCTCACGAAAAATATTTATAAAATATATTTTTAAAAATATCTATGTAATATTTCTGGCTGTTAGGGGTTGTATCTTTTAAGGGTAACCGGTGACTAAACAAAATAAAAAATTACAGAGAGTAAGAAAGTGAAGCCATGAGAGTTGAAGGGGAAATTTTTAGACTAACAATACTTCCGTTGTTATTCAATTTCTGACGTACAAAGAAGCGTAAACAAAAACCGGCAAAAATATAAATTCATTCACAAAATCGGTTATCTTAAATAATGTTGTTCCTTTCACATTTCAGAACTTTTTTTTTTAATTGTTGACTGTTCTTTTCCATAATATAACAGCAATAACAGAAAATTACTTGCAGACTAACAAACCTACCAGATTCGAAGAAAGGGAAATCAATGAAGGAGAGAGAAATCCGAACGTCAGCTTTGGACATTGAAAAAAAAATTAACGACTAAATATGTGTATTAAAATATTGCAAGCTACAAATACAAAACCAGTTTAGAACATAAAAAAAAAACAGTGAAATCTTCTAATAAATAGGTTTATAAAAAACGATACTTAAAGGTGGCAACACTTTGACGGTGTTAACAACACTAGTAGAGCCCACCAAAAATGTATTCAGTGGACAAAATGCGTTGATTTAACACACCTTTTGGGTTGCATATAAACAACACAACGGTTTATTCAATCAATTACAAAAATATAAAAAGATAAATACACTCAGAAAACGACATGTGCTAAATGAACAAGGGTTATCTTTTGTTTTCAGATGTCTATTTTTGTTGTGTTAAAATAGCAAAGTTATGTTAAACCCAAACCCCGATTTTTTTTTCAGTTAATAGTATTAAATGGTTACAGCTAACTATAAGGCATTATGTTCAGGTGTCATGATGTTATACTTTAGTCATTAAATATATATAACATCAAGTGTAAAATATCTCTAGACGGAATAGTATACATATATCTCAAAAAACAGCAGTTCTCGATATCACTCTCATTACATAGAGCTAATCGCTGTTACAGCTCCTATTAGATGTTTACTTATTAGATCTAGTAAATGCCTCAAATTAATAAATTTTCTGTGACTGCTTTTGTGCATTATTGGTTTGAAATAGAAGAAGCGCCATCTCTATTTTCGTAGCACATATATTTAACCCGTTATATGGGTAGTAAACTGTTAGGGTGACTAGATCGAAACATCGTGTGTGGAAAAGTAGGAGCTAATTTGGGAAAAGTAAGTTCATAAATTGCAATTTTGGTCGGCCTGATTTGATCTTAACGTTGGTTTTGTCAATTATGGAATATTTATTGTTTATATACATTCATGGGGTTCAACATTAAACACTAATAAAACAGCAGCAACAAAATAATATGATTACCTTTAGAAAGTTGTTCTTGTTAGATTAATTATAATACTTCCTACTCAATAATGTTGAATTAACAAAATCTGTTTTTTTGTTAGTACTTTAACTACTGTATATTGAATACTATCGTTGTGTTTTAGCGTAGCTTTCGATTGAAAATAATCCCGCAGACCTACATTAGCTTAATCAAACACAAAATAAGGAGTTTTTACCAACACTCACGTTAACACTATATCGCATGTTGAATTATCCCTACCACTTCCCTTTGTGTGACACAAAAAAACCATTCTATGGCGTTCACAAAAAATATAAAATCAACGTCATTAGATGTAAACTCAGCTATGGTTCATTAGAAACAAAAATATAAAATAAAATTTACAACTTTTTCTAAAAGCAATTGACGTCCCCTTAAAGAAACCTATGACTGAATGACAACATCTAAATCGAGCCAGATCACGCGAGTTCTTTTTTGTATATTTTTCAGGTGTACCGTTGTATGGCCGTTACTTTCTATTCACCCTGTATAGCTATATATCTTTTTTTTGTTTAATTGATAGGTGAATCTACTAAAATAATGAAAAAATAGGAATACAAAAATCGAAAGGCGAGTAATCTATTAGTAATTCTTGGAAGGCAGGCACTACGGAATTATCAATCAGTACAGTCACGGGTTGACAAGTAGTTTGACAGGTTGACAGGTATTTAACTATAACATGTATATTTCTGAAGAAGTTAATTGCATAATTATACAGCAAAACATCACTTATGTACTACAAAACAATTCTACACGACAATCCCGGAAGAAATCTGCAATTTTCCCGGAAGAAATCTCTAGTTTGGCTTTGAATATAAGAAGTGCAGTAATTTGTACAGAATTTATAGCGGATATATTTACGTAAGCATGAACTGCAACAAAAAAATAACAAAAGGGGTAATACAACCCATAAAATGTTAGCTTAAAACAATGTGTTGTTGAAGATACCTCTGTATGTATGTACAGTCACCGACCTTAATATTTAGCACCATCAGAGCGTCGAGCCTTTCGTTCGAGTGATAAATAATAATGTCGGTGACTGTACAGTGGTGGTCGTAATTAAAGTCTGATGGAGAATTAGTAAAAAATTGTGGTGTATATAAACGATAATAAGCTTCTATTGTATATGCTCTCTAAAAAAGGTTCATACCTGCGCAAACCGACAGAAGACGATTGTCTATGACATCCAGGGATGGTAGTTTCGATATTCTTTCCGTCAAAAAGGGAGACATTAAATAAGACCATCACTGTACTTATACAGGGTTTGCCATTTAAAACTTTCAAGTCCAATATCTCGGAAACGGACAAAGGTATTTGAATTTTGCACAAAGGAGTGCTAAAAGACTGTGTGATTTCACTCCCGTTTACCATCATAATTGTGTTTATTACGTGAAAATGAAAATGGCGCAACGATCTAAAAGAACTTTTTTATAACTAGACTCCTCAATTGGTTTTTATTTTTATTTTTAAAGAGTGTTAAGATAAAAGTAAATTTTATTATTTGTGTTGCTTTCCAAAAGTTAACGGTTGCGTAAAAATTTATGTTTAAAGAAAATAAGATAAGAATAGCAATTTTGGTCTCTATTTTTCACCAATATTTAATTCTTTAAGAACAAAAAACCAGTGAACATATTCATAATTTTTATAATTATGGTTAGTTATCATGCAATGTGTATTATAAGTGTTGTGTGCTTGTTTTGATAGAAGATATTTTGACATTAGACATTAGTGACATTTGCTTGATTTCTAGCTACAACAGAAATTAGTTTCATTCAAATATTTATTTACTCTGGCTTGAGATTATCCTGAAAATATTGTTTTACAAACAAATTAACATAAATTCAGTATGATTCTAATTTATGGAGACTCCGCTATGGGACCACGCTTTCTAAACAGGCCTTTAGCAGACAACAAAACGTTTACAAGTCTAGATATATCTAAACCTCAGAAATTATAACTTAAAAAAAATAATTCAAGAAGAATACAGTAACAACTAAAATTACGACAGTAGTACACTACAAATAGTTAATAACAATCCACATACATTATTACGGCAATTAAAACGAAACTGTTAGATATTCGAAACTAATACAAATAATAAAATATATTTTAGTACTATTTCAAATAAAACACAATTAAAGACTCTAACAGTTAAAAAAAGATCTTTTGATCATAACGCCATCTGTAGTTTAACGCAATAAAACACAATTGTGATACACCCTGTATAGTTTTATTAACTATATCTCAGTGCGTCAATGGTATCATATGTGAAATGGTAAACTCTTGAAAGGCTGACAGTAAGATATCCTTTTTATTTAATTATTCTAAGCAGTGCGTTATACGACTATAAGTAATGAATAGAGTTGGGCAATTGTCCGGCGGAGCAGATACGTATTGCGACGCGGGCCTCAAATAATGTAATATAAATAAAGCATTATTGTAATTTAGTAGTATTTTATAAACATGTCTATTAATAGAGTTGGACAAATTTTCTTGGGGACAAATCGGACAAGCGGCCGAACAAACGGGCTACCTTGCGATGCATTGGCATTTTATATCACTACATACTGAGATAAAATATTTTTTTACATTTATAAGAAAAACAGCCACTGGTGTTACTGACTTGCAACTCTACGGTTTAATCTGCTTTATTTGGAGTACATGAGTTGGAGCGCATCTGACATAACTACCGCCGCGCCGGAAAATTTGCCCAACTCTAGTAATGAAGAGTAATGGAGCTCTCGTTTTTCGTTATGAAGGCACATTCTGTTTATTAGAAAAAAAAAATCTATCCCAAAGAGTTTTATCCATAAATATCTACTGCATTGTTAAGGGTACCATTTAAATATGATATTACTTTACAAATGCTCTAAATGTATTAAACATAAATCTATATTTGCTTACAAAAACCTCCAAGAACAGGCATCATTAAGGGGCTTTATAAAAATTATGTTAATATACAGGTGTTTATATAGAAATGTACCAAACTTTAAAAATAGATCACTAAAAAATGATGCAGTAAAATAAAATTCCAAAACTCAAGCGAACCTAGATACGAATTCTTAAAGTTACTCTTAAATATTGTTTTACTATACCATTGGTATTGAAACTGGACGCCGCTAATTCATTAAACAGAAAGACGACACATAACGTGACGGCTACTACAAAAAGTATTGCCACCTTCCATGATTAAATTAATATTAAAAAATTCCAGGTAAGTGGATCATCAAAAGTTTATGATGTTCTATTATTTACTTATATTTAAGATTTAGGTACCATTATCTGTTCGATTGGAACTATAAATGTAAAATACTTTGACTAAAATATCACTTCCGGTTGACCGGAAATGGACGTTAACTTTGTTATTTTCAATAGAATAATTATTTTTTTATTCATTTTTGGATTCCACGATCATAAATACGTCAGTCTTCACTAACTAATCCTATAGCTACATGTTGCCGTTTTTGAGTTATTTCAGTTTTTCTTTTTTTTTTTAGTAATAATCATTGCACCATTCAGGAATTAATATCTCGGTTAATAATGCAAGTATAACTACAGAATATATAACTCTAAGAAACGGTACACAGGTTTTTTTTCACTATTTTTTAATGTCAGAAAGAATAAACAAACAAAATAATAGTACTCATAAAATTTTCAAATAACATATCTCTGCCTATTACTTGCTTTTTAACTTTTTATTCAGACGGAATCTCCGATGACTTATGGTTTGTAGAAAACACGTGTGTGAATATAAACAATGGTGTGTTTTTCTTGGTGTGCATACTAGTGACTGTAGGGTTTCTAACATTTTATTAATCATCAACAAAATAATGCTATGGATGAATTTAGTTTGATAACTTATGTTAACTTAAATATTTGGTATATTCCTTAATATATTCATTTTAAAAGCAAAACAGTGGTCATTGTGATAGTATGGGCAAGTTAGCATTGGGATCTTTAACGCAACATACATCATTTAACACCCATATTGTCGTCTTAAGCATGCAATTGATAAAAGTAGACTGATTCTCAGTTCGTCGCTCTTACCAGCGCTCTCCGCGTTTCCTGGTGTATTAGCACGTTCCCTCTCGGAGTCCTCCTTCCGGACTAGCCCGAGTATGTTGTCAATGGTGTGTCTGGGTCCAGTGTTCGGACTGGACACCATCCTGAGCGGTTTCACATCTAAGCCGAAGCCAAGCATACTGTTTGTGTCTTCACAACGATCCGAATCCATGACGCGCTTCGTACAGACTGAACTCCGGCACCGTTTCGGATAAGTCCAGGGGCGGTTTAGATGGGCGGCGACATTTCCCGCCCGACCAATCAGGGAATTACGGCATCCATGATGGTGTCCGCAGGACCGATCCTCCGGCAGTCGAACGAAGACGGGGCTAATACGGTCCGCGGAAGAATGCAGGAGCGGCGCGGATATATTCCTCTCCTTTATTCGCGCGCGTCCCGTGTGGAGGATGCAGACGGCAGGGCCCCGAATGTTTACAGTAGTTTATTATAAAAACGTTTATGTGTGCCCGTAATTGGTGTTACGTTTCAATTTTAGGGGATTAGACGTGGTGCGCTGTACGGTTGGTAATAGTCTAATTAGAATTGACTTGCAGGTAGTACAAACAGTGAAAATTGAAAGTAACCGCAGACCGTCATGTCTGCGTCGATTTTTGGGTAAATTGGGGGGTTTTATTGGATGATAGCGGTAAAGGTTAGCACACCGGGAGCAGTTTGAGTGTGTATTTTAAGCTGTTCCTTTGTTTTTGAACTGGCGTGAAAGTGGGTTCGAATTCCTGACCGTTATTTTAATTCATAATCCATGAGGTCTTTTCTCATGTGTTGGAAACATCGAAGTAATTATTATATTAAGGTTATTAATTTTGAAATATGTGTACCGGACAACACAACATCTTATATAGGTATTCCAAATTATTCAAAAAGCTATTTCAAATAAGGTGATTGAATCAGGACTTTCCAAGTTAAAAAGTAGCTTAAGTAGAGCTACTGAAAAAGCGCGCCATCTTAAGTATCTAAATACCTTTATTCACCAATTCCTAAAATTATAACTAGGTACCCTAAATATTAGAATTTACTTCTTTCTCTTTCCATCTCTCTTGTCTTCTTAATTTGTTGGATATAATTGCTTCGGAGGGCCGTGGTAAGGTTTTCATAAACAAATCTTTAATTTTCATAAGCTTGATCCTTAATTCAAGTAGGTATTTAATAAAGGATGCTATCCGCTGGCTGGTTAGCTTAAAACAAAGAAAATGTTAGTTTAGTAGCAGGTAACATTGCTAATAAGGAACCAGATTCGATGCATTTTAAAACGGTTCAATTAAAATAAAATATATCGGTTTGAGACTTACCTAGACTGGGGCCCTCTGACATCCTACACTTTCTAAAAGGAATAGGATTGGAAGGCCAGCTGTAAAGCAGCAAGAATAGGGGACACAATAGATCTTTTAGGTCGCAGTGTAACACCACCCTTCTATTACATACATACATGGGCTTACTAGTTTCGACTAAACAACCATCTTCAGAGCCATGTTAAATTCAATAAGCGAAAACAATACAAATTGGCTCCTACGAGGTGCAGATCTTGAAGAATTTTCAATTAAAGGGGAAGTGTCTAGGAAACAGTAGAATGAACATTACTAATTAAAAACAAAATATCTACTAACAACATTTTCTTATACAGGATATATGACGCCCCCGAAGCTGAAACTCTGCTATTTACGTTGAGATTTTCATGAATCTAGTACCAAATCAGATGGCTTGATGAATACTACGTTTTAGGGAGGCATTTTATTCTTTTCAAAAGCCATTAATTTTTTTTGCTATAGCTAACTTTATTTTTTCAAATTGCTCGGTAGGTATATATTAGATAGATTTTTTTTCTGAATCAATCAGTTCTAAACTTAGAGAGGAAAAAATAATTAAGACACTTCCTGATCCATTCCCTTAAAGTCACTTGTGTTACAATGTAGTGTGCCATGGGAGAAAAGTATAGAAAACAAGCTGTTGCCCATATGCTGGGTGAGTTTTTTATCTTCATTCAACTCAATCCCCCACCTCACTCCTCCAGAGTGGGAGGGGGGACAACTTTGAAATCTTAAATGGGAATCCCCATTTTGTATTGCAGATTCGGATTTCTACGCCATCAAGTACTGCTAGTTTTTGTTTTGAAACTTTTTTCCTATGCCTGTAATCGCAAAACATGAATTGTAAACGTCTAAAAAATACAAAAAAAAGGAAAGCAAGCAAACATATTTTTGGTGTTTTTTTTATTTTAACATAAACTAACATTTCAAAAAGCTATGTGTTCGAAACTGTGCCCCTTCACTTCGATACATTTGAAATGAATGAAATGAACTCTGCTCGGCTTCCGGGCTTCGCCCACACTCAGGATATCTTTGGGGCTGCTGCTATTGCTGTTGACCTGCATCAGTTGATCTGGAAACAGTTTCAGATCAACAGCTGGAGATATGTTGTCACATTAAATTTTTCTAATGTAAAACCCATCACTGTTAACTATTTTATCAGATATCCAACAAAAAAAATTCGAAACGGATTTACTACTTTTATAAGGAACACCAATTAGTAGTATTACGCAGCGTAATATTAAATACTCGCAGTAAATACTCACCTTAGTATGTTGCTTGTATACTAAAATAAATATCTCTCAGGAACCAAATAAGTTCGGTTTTATTTGTTTGGTTCGCTTGTGAATGGGATTGTAAAATAGGGTTCACTGTTTGCCAGTGATATTTTCAGTTATTTGTAATAATTCTCTCACGAACGATAAAAATAAGATTCATTCCTATTTTTCACTCGTCAGCCATATTTTCCGAACTCTCTGAAAACTAACTACATCTTTTGTTTTTTAATTTTGGCTTAAATATCTTTACAAAGAATATCAAAATCGGTTATTGAAATGGATTTGTAAAACACATTTCAATACTCCTCGTTCTTAAAAAACGATTTCAAAACCGTTGTTAAAACTGGCTTTTTAAACCATTTGAGGCGTGTTTTACAAAAACACAATATGTCCAAATACCTACATATTTTTTTTTTTCAGAAATCAAACAATAATTAGCAGAACTATATAAACCTCTTATTATTTGGGTGTATTACACGTCACGAAGAAGAAACAAAAATTTAAATTTTATGCTCATATAGGCATCTCAGTTTTTTTTGTAAGATAGCACACTGAACCTGATTTTGGAATTTTTAAACTTGAATTTCCGTGAAATTCGCCTCAATTTTGGGAAAATATGAAGAGTAGCCCGGGTGCTCTGAAGATGGTAATTTTGGGCTGTATTGGAGTAGAATGCCTTCGCAATAACGTTACACAGGTAAAAATTTGATGGAGTTAAATAGGTAGTCTCCGTTTTGGAAATATTTTGTTCCAAAAAGGAGTTGCCATAGCTGAAAACAGAAAGTATTTGCTCGGTTTTATACAAAATCTCAACCAAAACGGAGAGATTGAATTTACTTCGCTTTCTAACACGATTTTCAAAAAAGAAATAACCTCCGTTTTCTCTCCGCGTCTACACTACCGTATTTAAGTCATAAATGTGAACAAATATCCCTAACATTGCATTATTTGTTTACTTAACAGATGTTTCTATTTCTAATACCTCAACGCCAAAAATGGAAGGGATACCTCCGATTGGGAACATTTGTTCTCCAAATCGTAACTTTCCTAAACATTTTAATTAATTATTTCCACGTGGACTTACTTGCATTAGCAACGGAGATAATTGTATCTGATACGATAGTAGTATTACATACATATGGGGGAAGCAACAATCGTTATTCACTTTAATAACAGCAGTAAGAGTTAAAATTTCTCCATTTCGGAACCTTTTACATTTATTACAAAATAGTAAAACTGCATAAGGTTGCCTCGATTAAAGATGTGTTTTCTCCTATGGAAAGCAAAATTATCTATGTATTCTATCCGTTTAGTAGCAAAACATTTAACTCCGAAATGAGGTTTCCTTGAAACGGATGTCCCGAGGAACAGCAGAAAAGAGTTAAAACGGTGTTAGATTCAACTCCGTATTTTTATCTGTGTAGAGTGCTTATTGGAAACCACGTCTACCACACTTATTTTTAAAAAAAAGATTTTTTAAAAATTTTCAGGTTATGTCACTACAGAAAACACGTCGAAATCTTGAAAAAAAAAACACATTTATCAACCAATAACTGTTGTAATCTAGTATTAAATTGTTTCAACTAATTTATTTCCTTGAAATAATACCTTTTCATGTATTATTTATGTCACCAACGTACCAATATAACTCCTAATCAAAGCGGTAGTTCACCGCGAATACAAACGTATACTTTTTTGGCAAAAATAATACATGAAATGGTGTTATTTCAAGAAAATAAGTTAATTGAAACAATTTAGTACTCGTTACAACGATTATTGGTTGATAAATGCGTTCATTTTCAATGATTTTGACATGTTTTCTGTGGTGACATAACCTGAAAATCACATCTTTTTTAAAGAAAAAAGTGTGGAAGACGTGGTCTCCGACGAAAAATAAAAACTCTAACGTGATTCTGGAAGCATTCTATACTCATACACCCCAATAATACGATCCTCAGAGTATCCGAGCTATTCTTCATATTACCCCAATTTTAAAACAAGTTTTTCAATCCCATTTTAAAATCGACAACGGCTTTTGTTTTGAATGTTGTCAAACGCCAGAAATAAAATCGTTTTGACAAAAACCGGTTTCAATTCGCAGCCCTAGCATGCACTTCTACACCTATTTCAAACTCATATCTACCAATAACTTTATTGACATAGAATCTTATTAAACCGTCAAATGCATGCACACATTACGCACACGTAACGTGCAGAGCGCGGGTTATGTAAAATTATTAATTTCGTATCGGCGCATAAACTAAAAGGTCCAATAAATCATAATCGATATCGACAGCAAGATTAATAAACTATACCTACCTATATTTCCACGGATGGCGATAATTCCGAAATTCGACGGGGCCTTAAAAGGCACCGACCGGTTGACCACATCGTACCGAACAGGAGGTGTGTGAAAATATGTCAAAATCGGGCGTGATGGCGATGCCGATAAGTTAGTGACCGAGAAAAGCCATTACGGTAACGAGTTTAGCGCGTTTAGTCATCAAAACGTGCCTATCTCGATTTTACGCCGCGTTCGTCAGTTAATTACCGAACATTTAACACTCTTAAACAACTAAGTACTTTAATTAACAAAATCTATTAACGACCTACGTCAGTTACGTAGTAAGAACAACGTTTATATCCGTTTATAATGAGGTTTTATGAAGCTTGGCAGTAGGTAGTTTTGTGGAGTGGCGAATAGGTAATTGTGTATGTGTATACCAAGTGTTAATTTGATGTCTGTGATGTAACTGTATAGAGCGCTCCAAGCAATTAAGACAAAAACGTATCTGTGCTTAAAATATGGATAAATAAAATAAAATTGGTAATGCAGTTTCTACTTAAGAGTGTTGTGTAGTGTGTGAAACTGTTTGCCTGTTTTTCGCTGTTTTATAATTTTTTTTGTATTGTAGATCTTCCAAATAAATTATATTTTATAGAGATTTAGACAGATAGTTTTTGGAAAAAGAACATTTTCCCCAATAGAACCAAAGAGAATTTCGTGGTAAAATTGACTGTTATTTTTTAAGCATTCCTGTAAATAAAACTAAAAAAAAAAAACATTCAACTAACAAAATTAAAAAATCTCTGTGTGGTGTCACAAGTGGTAGAAGATTATCAAGGTATTCTGGCAGGCTACTCTACTGGCAATGTTGTAAAAGCAATGTTAGAGCACACAACAACATAAAACGTAATCCTCTAACATAGCCTAATGAGGCAACAACTAGCGGCAATAAATGGACATATTTGGGTGTAGCCTTCGGGTGTGTTAGATTATTGATAGCAAGATGAGTCCAGTTGATTTTATAGACATAATATGCGTGCCGTTGTCATGTTTTCTGTTATTTTCAAAACGTATATTACTTTCAATAGAGGCATAAACTTATCCATAAAAAATAAAAATTCGTCGCTCTAACTAATAATTAGCCCCGCTCTATTGCTGTGTATGCAGTCGTTCCATATCAGTGGTAATATTAGCATTGTGCTCCTATCTAAAGCTGTGGACGCGTCACCCTGCATATATATGTAGGTCCAGAAGTTCGCTGTAATCTGTTTTATCGGTTATCAATAGCTATGTTATAGGTTGTTATTATGATATGAATTAAGCTCAAAAATCTTGCGCTTAGGGTACAATGTTCCATATTTATGATGGAATTGTGTGATCTTTAGCGCCTATAAGGTTGTCTATCAGTGGCGGCTGGTACCAAAGGGCACAAGAGCACGTGCCCACCCAACCACCAAGATAAATACAGAAAGAAATTCGCATGTAATTCAGTGGATTATTTTCTTTTATTATTTTTATGTATTAATTACGTATTATTTTTACGTATTTTTATAACGATGGTATCAAAGTTTCATTTCGCACCGCAGACGCATTTGCGAACGCTATGCGAAGCGAACTATGTGCCCGGGCACTCTTTCCGATGTACCTATTTGGAGTATGAATCGGAAGACTCCGTTTATCTTCGCTATATGCCCTTATACGGTCGCTTCGGGGCACGCAATGCCGTGTCCCCAGTTAACGTCTTGCATTCGTTGCGACTGTATCGTTTTCAACGCGTACCGCGCATGTGTGATTTCAAAAGCTTGAAGTGACGTTTATTATTAATGATGGAAGTTAATTGAATACAAAATCTTAAAAAAGAAAAAACCGTTCTCATTTGAGGAAAAACTTTTAATTAAAGAGAAAGGAAGGCCTATTCCTGATCTTCAAATAAACTACACTTCCACAAGTAAAACTCGAACTTACAATAGAGTATTTAATAAAAATATGAGTGGATGTACGGATGTCCACTAAAAAATAAATATTTTGTTTTATCTGCTTAATTTTTAAGAATGTGTGGAATAAACAAGGGTTAAATGATTTAAAGCATATCGTAGAGAGGGCAAAGAAATACGAAAATTCCGTTTCCACATGAATGCATGCGTACATTTTAATGTTCTAGGCAAAGTGGACATACGTGAATAGTTAGACAGTGCTTATTTGCGACATAAAATTAAGTACAACGAAGATATGGAAAAAAATCGTCATATTTTCCGTCGGTTAATTATTTGTATAAAAAAATGTGAAATCTTATCCTATGTTGGCCAGCGTAAAATTGAAAAGTGAACTTTCAGTAATTTATGAGCGCGAGGACATGTGTGACGTAGATGTAGGTGGTGTTTTGCCGCTTTTAGTGTTCATAACACACAACAACTTGAAAAAAGTATTGACGGAAACATATAAACTGTTGGATATTATTTGTACAACCTTCATGTCGACAGTCGAAAGTATGTGAACGATGTTTTTCCGCCCTCTAAAGCATTAAAACTTTTCTGAGAAGCACAATGTCAGAAGATCGACTGAACGCAACAAAGCCATAGACGTCTTTTCCAGCATGAAAAACAGGAGAATGGATTTTATGTACAAAAAATAGGCAAGTTCTTATATCGTGCCCACCCTCTTTCATAACTCACGAGCCGGCACTGTTGTCTATGTTCCTGGACCTTCGTCAAAAAAAAAGCTTTTCCCTTATAAATATCTTTGCATAATATAAATACGTGTGTTTACTATAAGTAGGGTATTGAAGACATTGTATATGTTTGTAATTGCTTGTTGTGCTTAAGTATTTATCTCTAACATTTTTTTAAGAGTTTTACATTACTTGTTATTTTTGTTCTTTCATTTGTCAATATTTTATATTCACTGAGGCTAAAGGAAGAACACTATATCCCATTACTATGGGAAGCGATTTAGTCTTTTCGGTATATTTATTTTTTTGTTAAATTCGTTTTGTTTTGTATATCAATTTCTGCCAATATATACTTTACATACATAGATACAAATTGCTTTCTTAGTTTTAGTTTGTTAGTGTGTAGTATCAGATTTTAAGGAGTTAGTTCCTTCTTTCTCAATAATCAGTATTAGTATTTAAATGAGACTTTGACGTTGGGTAAGCAAGTACAGTTTTTTTTCAGCTATCGCAGTATCCTAGAGAGAGTATTTAAGAAAATTTACGCCGTTACGAAACCAAACAAAAATATAGTGCAGCTACTGTAAAAAAATTTGTGGGTGTTTCTCACGAAACGACAAACTAATAAGTGTCCTCGCTCAATACGAGTCGAATACTAGCTTTACTTTTTACTTATTTTTACTACCTTGTTTTTGACATGGTGATAAGACGTCAACTTGGTTTGACAAAAAAAAGGATAAACAAAAACCCTTTGACGTGCCATTTTTAAACTTCATAAAAATAAATTTGAATCAGATTTCTTCATTTTTCGAATTAGTTATTGTTAAATATCTTTTTAATGACAATGAATAAAAACTTGAAATTTCGTACGCATGTGTAATTTGATATACCCTTTAAGAATAGTCATAAAAAATTAGGGCTACCATTTAAAAAAATTGTCGATGACGTCATATCTCAAATTTGGGACACGCTGTATAAAATTTTCTCAGATGAAAAAGTGGGCAATTTAAAATACTAATCGACGTGTCTTCGCTTTACTGAGTTTATTCCAGATTACAGACTCACACTGTATATGTAGATCATATCCACACACAATGCACTTATAGTTATATCGTAAAGCTAATCACAACTCACCACTACTATTAAATAGTTTGCATTGCTTACTTAATAGATTATTTTTTTGATTCAACAAATACTTGTCGGCCAAAATATTTATTAATCAATACATCAGCTTTATTCTTGTAACTAACAATATTTATAAATTCAACAATGCTATTTTGTGAAATGTAAATTGTTACTTGATTGTAATTAGGAATTAGGTTATTTGGACACTAAATAACTTATGTGATATGTAATGCAGTAAAATTCTATTATTTTTCACCTTTTTAAACTCCAAAATGGCCTCTCCTTGTTCATAGACTTCAAAGTGCTGTTGCGAGGCACACAATATGATGCCAGATGACTAAACACCTGAAGGATGGATAATATAAGCCAAGAAATGTTTTTTTTCTTATTATTATTTTGACAAGTGTGGTCATCGTTCCAAAAAACCGCATTTAACGAGCGAAGAACAACGTTTATTACTCAAACAACCGCGTTTATTATTATAGTGTATGTTTTTATTGATTTTAGTTAGTTTGGTTTATTATTTTGATAAATATTTCAACTATTACAATAAAGTCATTCATTGCTACAACTAAAAAATTAATTTTCGGCATATTATTGACGAAGCTTCTAAAATTTATTTCTGGACACATCTGATAGAGTTGATAAGAGACAAGTCATGTTAATCTTTGATATGATTATTGCTGTAATTAAATTTCACGTGTATTAAATCCACCAAAAAGGATTACGAAGCAATCCGCTTAAAAGATCAAAAATACGCAGTTCATATTATACCGGCAAAAAGACCAAAACAGATATTTACCTGTTGTGAACGGTAAAGCGCAGAGTCCCCAACATTAATTTTCAATCTAAACCAATCAATGAGAGCAGTTTGGTAAATAATGGAGTCTAACTGCGGTCGTATTTGTGATTAGTTCCCGTCCTCGCCGTTAGAGGGGCGGCACGGGGGGACGAGGAACGCCACCTGTCGCTAATTACCATAGTCATGCGGCTGGGCTGCCGGAAATTAAATCGGTTTACAGCGTTCCAATATTTGTGTTACCAACATTTAAACAATTTAGTTTCATTATTACGCTATGTAGCTTCGGCTCTGGCAGCGACGGAACGGGCGCATGTTATCGACATCACTGCATGTACACTCGTGTGCACTTCGAACAATGTTTAGCCCGTGTCCCGCTATTGTAAATAGGCAACCATTTATATTATTAATTGCGATGTAAAATGTGTGCTTTGCTAATTGGATTCGGTAGATTTAAACAAAATCATAGTAGACGCAAATATACATTTCAAATTTGACAGATAGTGTATTTAATTCAATTGGGACACACAAAAATAGGATCAATGGAAACGTGAGATTCTGTATTGAATACACTTATAAAAAAGTCATTTTACTTAAGCATTTAAACAATAATGGCCTGCTTTGTTAATACTTAATGTCTGTGACCTTGACTATTACAGATGCTGTAGGTTCGAATCTCGTTCTGGTCAGCTGTGATAACCAGCTTTCTCTGGGGTTATGAAGATGATTAGAGGAAAGGTTTGATTCAGTGGAGGTGCCTTGCAAGAATGCGAATGCCCAGGCTTTATCAAACCTATTTTAATTTTCATACTGCTTCTAGTAATCTAATTCCTTAAGCTAAAACTTCTTCCTGTGTTTCTTTTCATTTTCTGTGAATGTGTTAGCTATAATTCCCTTGTTTCTGCATTTCAATGTGTTTTATAAAAGTATATTATAATGGCAACTTACTTGAACCACTTGTAGATATTGTTAAAGCTTTTGCGAATATTTTCTCTACTACACAAACTCAGAGCTTTTTTGTTGACACTCTCGATACTTACGTGAACACATTGCCGTTTACTATATCTACAGTCCATCAGGATGCCGTGCTGAAAAGAATGCCCGCTTTTCCATCGCTTACACTGAGAAAAATGGGCTAAGCTAAAGTGTTTACTTGATAAAAAATTATTTACAATAGATAAAGTTTTACTTGGAACTATTCTCGTTAATTAATCCTACCTTACCTGCAACTAAACCCAGTTTTCTGAATGCAAGTTGTTACTGTAAATAGTGCTTTTATTAACGGCTATTACACAGCATACCTGACAAATTTGTGGTAAGTAACGTATTACTTATGACTACAGCACATGGTTAGTATAAGTAACAACAATGCTGATCGCTATTAAACTCATGTATTAATAGGTAACAACTTGCCACAACTATGATTATTTGAGTTTTGCTGCCACCCCGTGATTGTTTTACTATTCTTGATTGGCTAATGCGGCGGAGTAATGAAGTAGTCCCCGAGAAAGCTACAGCTAGCGTCGAGTAAGAGTTACGGACGTGGGAAAAGGTCGTCGAAAAAGGTGGTCAAGGAGTACGGCCATTGTAGGCCAGTTGGAACGCAAATATATTAAAAATACCGGGTAGGTTAACTCAAGGTCCCATCCGTATAAAGAATCCCAGCGAAAGAAGAAGTACCGAGCCTATAAGCAATCGGATGTTTCAAGATTGCAGTTTTAAACCACGTGGTGGGATATTTGAATTCGCCATCATTGTGATGATATTTGCGCCCGCTGGTGAAGTTAAAGTGTGGATGCCGTCGCTAGGTGAGTGACAGTCCAAGTGCCACCTGCAGTTAGGGATACCTCGACGAAGTAGCCGTTTTCCAGGCTATCAACTCGCCGAGACAAGGCACAGTGCAAAGAATCAACAGGAACCGCAAGTTTACCGCCTAGGTATAGTATTTCTTTGTTTGTTATTAGTCGTAACTTCAAAGCCAATCTCTCTTTGTCCTTTGTTTAGATTTCAATAACTAAATAACGTTTCAAGGGGGCCCCATTTACCTTATCTTTTATTATTGCTTTGTTCATTTTTTCATTATTAAGGAACATATTTTATGAGTCATTACGTTGTAAATTGTTTAAAAAAACTGTTGTTAAAGTGAAACCAATATCTTTCATTCATATCAGGTAGTCACTGTGTTTGTCCTACACACACATACAAAATAAAACTATTACTAATAATACTGCTTTTTTTTCTTAAGTAATAAGCATTATGTACCATCTTTAGCAAAATAAATGCGAATTTAATCTACAATTATTAATGCAATCGAAGCTACAGCATACTGAATAGTAATTAAAAATTATTTGCAAACAATTTTGAATTACGCATTGCTCGGTACGCAGTACCTACTTATAGTTGCGGTTGCATAAATAATCGAAGATTTGCGGAATTTTTTTTGTACTTTAGTTATTCACACAGAGTACACAGTAAGCTACTTAATAAGTATTCACTAAACTTCCTCGTTTCCTACACTACCTATAGAACAACAAATTTAAGGTAAGTATATTTATAGCAAACCATTACCTTCTACATCAGGTATTTAGTGAAAGTGCATTAATGATACCCTTTCCTTATCACAAGTAATCTAAATGGCTCATATTAATTATGAAGGTGTGATAGCTGTTATAGAATAGTTCACTCACAGCAATACACCTACTACTTGACAAGGGCAAATCTTTGCTTACTCCAACTACATATATTCTTTGGCTTAACTACTTCACATTAATTATCATAAGTAACTTTATAAGTTACCGGTATGAAGCAGACGGTAAGTAACTTAGATTGCTTCTTGTTAGTATCAGTGTTTAGGATCTCTTTTTTACTAGTACTAAGTAATCTGTGCTTTTGTCCCTTATCCAGCTGAACTTTTTACGTACGATAATCGTATATTTATTTATGATTATTAATTTTTTTTCTCAGTGTAGTACCGGTGATGACTGCATTCCAAGTTTTTTGATTCGTGACGCTAAATATGTATTGACAAGACCTTGGCAACTGTTTTTAATTTATGTATTAAAACGTGCACCTTTCCAGAATTTTGGAAGCGGGCAGTGATTCTGGTCTTCAAGAAGGGTGACAAGTCTCGGTTAAATGACTATCGTCCGATTTCACTCATTCCTAACATTCAGCATCAGCTTTCAACAAATCTGCACGGCTTTTTGCCTGGTAGGTCTGCAGTAAGTAATCTTGTCACTATTACGCAATATTTGGCAAACCAACTTGAGCAAACAAATATTTCATTAATTCAATCAAATTATTTGTACATTCAATCCTTTATTTATTGAAATAACGAAATATTATGTTGGATTAACTAAATTTTCATGATAAAATTTAGTTAAAATTATTTTGTTGCCCTGAACAAATTGGTTTTTCCGTGTGGACATAAGCAAGTCGACGTGATATACTGACCTACCCCTTCTAGCGCTGTCGACACGATAGATCACCTATTGTTGCTGCAAAAATTAATTATTTTTGGAATGACCCGTGCTTTCAGTCGCTTGATGTCGTACTTAACTAATAGACCAATTACATCTACTTCAAAGCTTTAGGTCGTATGAGTTTGCCTCTCGTTTGGGAGTTCTGCAAGGGTCCAACTTGGATCCCCTGCTTTTTGTTGTCTATATTAATGATCTGCTTAATATCCTCCGCTATTCGGTTCTAGCTTACGCAGACAATATTGAAATTTATTATTAGTACTGCAGAAGATACTGAGTCATTCCAGCATGATTTGGATGATTTTGCTGATTGGTGTTCTACTAATTCGCTTAAGATTAATATCAGCAAGTACTGTGTGGTTTCTTATTCCCGAAAATTTTTTTTCTACATCTATACGATTAACAGCATAACTCTCGAAAAGCTTGTTGAAGTCAAAGATTTGGGTATTTTGGGATCATTAAAATTGATGGCATGTATCGGGGTATTGATTCCCTAAACCTTCTGGATAGACGCAACATACAATGTCTTGCTGATCGCCGTAAAGTCCATAGCGCACGATTTGTACACAAAGTCGTTCATGGCTTGGTTGACTCACCTCATCTTTTGTCCTGTTTTAATTTTGGCATGTTCCACGTTGGACTGCTCGTCTTTCAGCTAACTTTGCCCTTCCTGGAGTTAGAATAAGTATTTATAAAAATTTACCTGTTAACTTGTTAACCATATGCTCAGTATTGCAAATTTATACTTCCCTGATTGTTCGATTTTCCCTCGGCTTGTTTAACGTTTTCAATGTTTGTGTTATTCCTAATTACCGTTTATCTTATTAGTTGTATATACTCTTACTTCTTTCTCGTTTGCTTTATTTCATGTTTGTATTTTTTTCATTTTTTCTCATAGCCTTTATAGTATCGATCTTTTCATTCATGGACTAATGAAAGTAATAGATAAAAAAGTGCCTCTGTTGACTGGTATGCAAATAACGGTAATTTAATATCAATTCAGACCACTAAAAATATGAAATATTCATTTATATATATCATGCCGTAATTCTTTTCTACAGAGTAATTGCTAATTTTCTATCAGTAATGGAATAGGTTTTAATAAAACGCATGAAACATGCATATTTTGAAGTTTTTTTTTCTCAAATTTACCATACATTTGCAAATTGAACCTTGCATCCAAACTGTTAATATGGCAAAGAATTTTTAATGATGAAATTTGATTTTTTCCCATCAGCTCGTGACAATACGAAACATTTTTTGACGTTGAATTTGCGCGTTCGTCGGAGGTCATTTCCAGAACTACATTTTCCATTCAAATGCTAAACGAGTGATGTCTATCATTTTTTCCCCGCTCGATAATTGTTTTCCGCTAATGGCAATTACTTGTATTTGTTTTGTTTGCGAGTTTTTTTCCGAATGCTATACGCGCTCAACGTTCACGTTGTCGCACGCCTCGTCTGAACGGGCCTCCACGACCGCATCGAAATTAAATTTTAGAACAACGCACACCAAAAATCACCGTCGAACATGTCAATAAAAGGTGTGCACCGGGAAACATCGGCGTGTTTTTAATTTTTAATCGAAATAGTTGGCGAACGAGGAAGAGCGAATCATACACCAACGGGGATTGTTCTGTACGTTTTTGAATCTATTTTAATGAACAATGCTATTATCAACCAGAAATGCTGGAAACTTTTGCACGTGGTTAATAATCAAAATGGGAAAATGATTGATAAGTCGAAAATTACGGATATAAAACAACAAAGGACGAGCACAACAAATTTTATATCCAACTTTGATTCTACTGATGGATCTACAGGTCGTAAAACTATGAAGCTCGCCACGCACAGGGATCTAGATGACGCTGCTTACACAAAAAAGATCACAAGGAGAACCTACCTCTGGTTCCATCTGAAAAGGCAATTCAATTTTCTGAAAAACTTGGAGAGCAAGACAAGTCAAGACATGGCATTCAAATACAGCTTCAAATACAAGAAGAAAAACTGATCTGCTGATTCTTCAGCAACTGATGTTTTCAAAATCAAACTAACCCTAACAGCCAGAAATATTACATAGATATTTTTAAAAATATATTTTATAAATATTTTTCCTGAGAAGTTTTTGAATATATTTTTCATTTTTTTTTCTAAATATAGTTAAAATATTCAATTAAAATATTTATTCCATATTTTAAAATTAACGTAAGCGCTATATTTTTTCTAAAATATTTATATGAAAATTGAGATTTTTTTATGCAATCTATTTAATTTGTCAAAATGAACTAAAATTGTTCTTGGTTATTTAGAATGTATAACGTCGATAACGAAAAGTTGAAACATACATAGAGTTGTCTAAAAGGCATGAACTTGTTTTTTCACACTCACCATACAAGTTAATAACCAATAATTCTGACATCTCTTAAGGCATACTAAAGGTTTATCAAATTAATCACTATTTTTTAATTGAAGTGTTCTAAATAAAAAACAAACACATTTATTATCATTTTATTTGAATAAGCCAATCAAAATGAAAAATACTCATTTTTAAGTCTAGCCTTGGCTGGTGCCAGGTACAACCCTATGGCTTTTTTCATATCTTCGGTAGTGGCGCTTTCATGGCGTTTCCTTGTGGCCTCTAAAACAATGCCGATTGTATTAGATCACACCATGAATAAAACATGGTACAACATTATCAACACCTACTAATACATTTGGAGCATTTACAATAATTGGAGTGGTAGCTACATTCTAATACTTACGATACTTATTTTTACTTTATTTCATAATATTTGAAAACATTCTACGTACAAACAATAAAACAACACGTATTCTAACCTCTATTTGAGATTATGACGCTTATCTACCGAGATGAATCTCTTAAGCAAATCAACTAGCAATTTATCTGGTAGATGCAGTACATATATGATGCATAAAATTGCTACAATTATATTATTAAACGATTTCTGTACATAGCGATATTGAGTATTACAATTATCTTATAAATGCCATGACATGTTCAAAGTTTTGTTTACCTCGTAGTCACCACAAAAAACTAAAACACACCCCGCAACATTTAATTACACAGTTAACCCTAATCTGCCCTAATCGTATACTATTATAAACTATAACATGTAACGGACAAACGAATGAAAACGTTGATGATACGCACGTGCGCGTATGCATTCTATGTACCTAATCCATAGACGCATAAACAATACTAAATCATATAACACCGGCACCGTAATGAATAGAGGTGTTCTGTTGACGTTCGCAACTAACAAATATTACAAATAATATAATACAAAACGCAGAAAAGTTACAGCGCTCAACTTAGATACTAATTAAATCATATTAGATATATATTATCTAATTTAATCTTTAAACTATCATTTTAAATAGGTACATACCTACTTAATATGTAGGCATATTTTACCCATTTTATATTATTCGTCCTACGCACCAAATGTACAAAAGCAAAATTCAATCTTTTTTTTTTATATGAAATAAATATTTACAGAAATACAAAGCAAAATATTCTTGCAGAGTTATAAAAAATATATTGAGAAAACATTTGCAATAAAATATTATTAATGCTACATAACATATATATTTTTTAAATGTTTTCCTAATATATTTTCTATAATATATTTTATGCATATTATATTAATATAACTAATATTCAAGAAAGATTTAATATTTTTTAAATATTTATAAAATATGAAATAAATATAGTTGGGTCACTGGGGAAGGGACGTTTTAAAGGAAGAAGATTATGTTCTCGAAAACTTTTATGATGCTGACGAAACTGGGTTTGAGTGGAAGGCTTTGCCACGAAAAACTCTCGCTTCACGTCGTGAATTAGTAGCACCTGGTCCTAAAGTAAGCAAGGATCGTATCTTTAGCTTATGCTAATGGTACTGGTAGCCATCAATTGCTCCTCATAAAAACAAAAAGCCAAGTTGTTTCAAACACGTCAATATGTCTGCGATGCCTATTATGTACACCAACATCTTAAGTCGCTCCACAGGCGCAGGCGCACTAAGAACTCACAGCTGTAGTTGGCGAAACCTGTTGGGGATGCCAAGGCTAGAATTATTATTATTAAAAGAATGCCTATCCATTAATCCATCCGGATAGTGCTATTTTCACGGAATGGTTTATGGATGAAAGCACATCAATTAAAGAATGGCAAAAAAGAGAAAATATTATTGCTCTGCTATGATAACGCATCAACTCATCCATCATCCAACGTCTTAAACGGAAAAGACGAGTTTATAAAGGTGATTTTTCTTCCACTTAACGTAGCCTCCTTATTGCAGCCCATAGATCAAAGCGTTATTGAGCCTTTGAAACGGTATTGTAGCAAGGAATTGTTACCTAGATTATTGTTAGAACGCGAAGAGGAAGGGAGAAGAAAACCTGATAAGAAATCGTAAAAAGATTGATTTGAAATATGCATCCCACGTGATCGGAACAGCATGGGATAGTGTAAAACGATAAAATTTGATAAAAGCCTGAGTATGGTGGAAAACGCTCAAAGTGAAAGTGGGAATGAGGAACAGAATGATAGGTCCGAAATGGTGAAGATGCTGAAAGAACTTAATTACCATGACTGCGATGAAGAAGACGTTCAAGAATGGATGAGACAATGCAGATCCAGGGCACCAAAATCATGCAGGATAACGAAATTGTAGACCTCGTTACTGATAAAGCTGATACCGCCAGCATCTGATCAACTAGTGGTTCAGAAAATGAAGATGAAAATATACCTGCTGCTTCTAAACCGTTTACATGGTTACATACTACCTGGGATGGTTTGAAGCTCAAGATAAAAGTGACCAATAGCAGATATATGTCCTGAAAAAAGTACGTGACTTAGCTATTCGTAGCAGGTAGGCTGCTTCAACAGGTCAAAATTAAGTAACGTACTTATGTGTATTACGTATTGCTGTGGTTTTTACAACCGGTTTATCACTGAGGTGTATTTTCAGTTGCATATTACGGTTGTCGTGTTTACTTTGTTTGCACAGCTGATTTTCAATTTACCGAGAATTTCCACAATTTTGTTTTGTTTAGTATAATTTTAGTTTAAGTGTTTATTGAATGATTTTAATTATGTAGTGTTAAGTTTTTTTTTTAATTAATCCAGTCATTCAAATGTCTATTGTTCGCTTGTGCTGATTTTATGCGTATTCTATTAAATATTGTCGTTGTAATGTTCAACGTCTGCGTTGCACGAATTTTGAGAGTGAGATTTTTGTAAGAAAAACAATTGTAGGATTTTGTTAAGGACTTTCTTGTTTGACTATTGACGTGAGTGGACGTATTTTTAAATCATTGTCGCCATTTTGTTATTCATTTTGTTTTGAAAAATTTAATTTTATATTCTTCTTTAATTATAGTTAATCAATGAATTGTTATTGTAATAATTGTTAATGTATTAAAGTATGCACTTTGTAGATATAGAATCAATTATTATTTTTTTGTTTAGGAAGATTTATTTTAGCTTTTCTCTCATTATACACTGTTGAAAATATTACGGTGTTGGCGTTAATTTTGCGCTAGTCAAATATTTTAGTGTTGATTTTTCCAAACTTTGCCAGACGAGTTGACTACATGTGTTTAGTTGAACAGAAATGACTAGTATTTCGTGTGAATTCTTTGTTCAGATATGAGGATTGACTATTTTTCTAGATATTCAGAAGCGTTAACCAATCAGAATTTTTCCCTCGGATAGAAATATAGAAACCCCACCTATTCTAATACAGTATTGCGTTATACGCACCACCTGCATTGCACGTGTATCTGTTTTCGTGTTTGATTGTCCGTATTAACATATCCAAACTAACCACCAAATGTGACTGACTTGCAAAGTGTAACCTCGTGTTATTAAACGTTAATTCCAGTGGGCATAAAAAACATCTTAAAGATGTATTGGGAACATCTATTTACGCAATTAGTTTAGACTTGAATCAAATAGCATAAACATTCACTTAATTTTATAATGGTTCTCAAAAAATCATTTTAAAATTGGTACGTTTAGTTGAAACCAAAACTTGTGAATGAGTGGTTTTGCATATTTATAATTGAGAAAACGTCTTAAAGAGAGAATATTATAGCACTAAGAAATAGGAGTTGCATATTAAAAAGACGTTGTGTTTAGAAAATGGTGGTAAAACACCCAATAGATCGCATTCATTTAGTTAAACAGCTAGTAAATTTGTCTAGTCTAGATCAAATAAAATGTGACTAGAAGTATTTTATAATTCCACGTGTCAGTTGGACAAAATAACCCCTTAGCAATAGACAATACTTGACTATCTTTGCTCGTCAAATTTAA
The DNA here is from genome assembly GCA_004143645.1 of Protaetia brevitarsis. Taxonomy (NCBI): domain Eukaryota; kingdom Metazoa; phylum Arthropoda; class Insecta; order Coleoptera; family Scarabaeidae; genus Protaetia; species Protaetia brevitarsis. Next base: position 865,494 of record RXPK01000129.1, read on the forward strand.
ACTTCTATAGTTCTCGACAAAATAACACGAAAAGAGTGTGGACCTCTCCTGACTATTAAATTAGTCAAAAAAGTGTTAAAATTTTCAACAGTGTATTTTATAAAAATTAATTTTTCTGTTAATCTATTTTGCTGTATCATTTTTAATTTTTCTATCACCTCGTTTGGGTGAGTAGAAGCATGGTTTTTAATTTAGTTTTTTTAATTTTCTGTAAATTTCTAGCAGTTGTCCACGCTTAGATTTTAGAAATTCATCAAAGATATTGAATAATCTTCCTGAACAGATAAAACCTTTCTTTATTGCTTTGCATAAGAAATAGCTTTGTCCTATTTTAAATTAGAGTCTAGTGCAGTTTTTATTTTAGGCCAGAACCTTCAGTTCAGGGTTTTTTTTTCTGCACCATTGTAATTTAACCCGTTATGTAAAAATAAATTGATTGTTTGATAGCGTCACTGGGTTAAAAATTCTGTTCTTTTATTTTATATTAAACCTTTACAGTTTTTCGTGCTATTAAGAAAGTCTGATTTCATTTACTTACAATTTACTTTTCGTGGTTAGATTAAAGTTTTAATTCGCGAGGGTAACTCTGAGATTAATAGTTCTTTTGTTTTATTAAAAATCTTTTTCGTTGAGCTAGCTAATTTTATTTTCTTTTTAATTTTAAATTCATTTTGTATTTTTTATTTACTTCAATTAATACACAGCAGTATGTATGTATATATTTTGTTTACTAAGCTGTCTCTACTATTGTAAATAACTTTGATTCCTACTTACCATTGTAATAAAAGAGATTCATATTATTATTAATGATTACAAATGTGATGTTTATTGGTAAATTGGTAAATAAAAGTATACAGTCCGATTATTCGAATAAATCCCAATAGCCATGTTTCCAAATTAGTTCGGATAATCGACGCTTACTTTATTTTGCGACTAATGTCGATTGTTTTCTAATCAAAGCTGTATTTTTTCATAAAAATGTTTGTTAAACCACCATTTAGTTCTAGTAAATATTTTCCAAGTACATACTAAATATTTCTTTGCCACCATTTAAATTTATTTGAACTAATACATACTTATTTACGACAAAGAAATCTCTCTCAGCGTACGCGCAAAATAATCTGTCTATATTTAGGCACCAAATTTTTAAAAGGGCACACCTATTAACAGCAGATGAATATACCAATAGGAAACGCCCATAGGTAAATCGAACAGTAATGTTCGTTCATGCATACGTATATAACAGGGAAAAAAAGAGATAGAGATCAAAAAAGGAAAGATAGAGCTGGGAGTAACAATGTACCAATTTGCAGTAAAACGGGCCATTGTGTACCTCGCAAATATAATAAAGAGATTTTTATAGCAGTTCCCATCTGCCGTCCTATCTTCGAACTAATCGAATTAGGTACTCCATTTTTGAAGCGCTCTGTGTCGCGCTACAATTCAATTTAAAAGTCATTTGTACCATGCACGAATATTGTTAGCATCGTTAATAATAATAATAATTTCATTTGGTGACGGCGACGGGGCCGTGATTCTACACGGAGATGAGAGAGGATCGAGAAATGAAGATCGAATTTACGGAGCTGTTCGAAAAATGTATTCGTATTTTCCGGGAGCTTATTTTCTTTGTGTATCTAATTGCCTAAACATACAGCCTTACTCATATGTATTAGACCAATATGATTCATGATTATTTTCATGCTTTTGCAGTATCTCTGCGGCTGGCAAATATTGTAAGTATTTATGACTTTATGCAATAGGAATTATGGATACCTGCTTTTTATTCACTGAGAAAAGATTATTTAAATTAAATAAATATTTCTTTGTGGATATGTAAAGAAATCATTCGTCATTCAAGAAATATAGTATTTTCATAAGATAAATATTAGACTAGGTGTCTTCCATTGGTCCAGATCTCTGGTTGATGAAGTCGTAAAATTCACCGAGTCTATTAATATCATTTCTCAAATATATGTCTATTTGCTCTCTGTTTATATACAGTGTGTACCACTTTTTATGGCTCCATACTGTATCTCCGCTATTATTAGTACGATTTAAATAAAACTTTGGTTAGGAATATCTATCCATCAGTTGATTAAATGGCGTCAAGGAGATTGGATATCCACCAGTGGCGTTTGTCGCTATGATTAAAGAGAGCCATTTTTTTTATTAATATCCTAGGCAATTATTAGGCAACATCATGATCTTGTTTACCATCACTGATCCCCTGTAGAAAATTTTAAACCCACACCTTGCAATTCTTATATCTTAAAGCTACTAAAGTTTTATATTTAATTAAAAGTAGCATTACTTTTCTACTTACAATTAGTTTAATTGACATCAGCTGATTTCTTCCTTTGGAATTTTTCGTTGTCGTATATTATTTGAGCCTTAGCAGTGAAGTACGTTGATTCTTTTAGTTTGTCAACATACAAAATAGTCGCTGCAATATTCAAAAAACAATAGATCAACTAAAAAACCTGTAATTTCTATTTTAAACCAGTACAAGGTGAGTAAATACAAAGACAAAATGGTGCGTTTAACAGTAAAGTTAATGAAAAAGTTAAAATTGTTTGTATTGTCATTAGACATGACTTTTTATTTAATAAACTTATAAAAAAATATTGTAATGCTAAATAAACTTATAATAAACAATAAACTCAAACAGAAACTGCAGTTTTTTATTTATTAAATTGTTTCTAATTGCCGGTCTCCAAATATCAACAAAAATTAAAATGCTTAGTAAAGAGCGATTTCAAATAAGGAAATATCTTTCGTAGAACGAACTAACTACTAACTACACACAACAAATTGAAATAGCTTTACAATACTAGAATTTATTATTTTACTGTGTTCACGTCCTGCAAAATATTGGCATTGGTTTATAGAACTCGATGTCGTGGCCAAAATCTACATTTTCAGGTTGCAGAAAAATAATGATGAAACTTTTCAATGAATAATAAACATTACAAAATATAACAATTGACGAATAACACATCCTATATGACGTAATAAACCAGAAGTGAAATTTATCGTACCCACTTTCGCTTTCCCCAAATTTCCGCATTGCTTAGCGGTTTAATGCGATAGTGTTAGTGTAATAGTGTAGTGTATTAAGAAGTGATCTCTATTTTTTCAGGCATATATTTTTGTTCATCATGTATAAAAAGTTATGGGTCCTTCTCTTAATGTTGCAATAACATTAAATGGTCATGGCTGAATTTTTGTTGTTCAAACCAAAATTTTTTGTTGCAGGAACGAAAAAAAGTTGTTAGGTATTTATTATTAATAAAACAAATTTATATTGTTATGGTAACTCTAGCTAGGGGTCAATAGAAGCCCTTGAAAGAGAATTTTATTAATTCAACACCGTAACTTTTCTGGCTGTAGATTCGCTAGAATTAGAAAATTCTGTTTTAGGTAATACATACTAACAAAATTATTATACGTAAAATATTTATAATTTTTACTCATTTATTGAAAAATAAATAAATAGTTCATACTAGATATTAAGGTGCCTTATTAGCTTAAATGCTGTAGAGAATAAGATGTAGGAACGTATTTTAGAAAATATTTAATTTTTTGGAAAATAATTTATAGGAAATGTCTCGAAAACGGCCATATAATAATAATAATAATAATAGGTTTTTTATTGTCCAACAGTACAAACCAATTACAGGACAAAATTATAAAGTAATTTCATGCATGCATATACATAAATTGCATGTACACAAAAAAATGAATATACTTATACAAAAATAACAAAGTAAAAATAAAATTCAATACAACTAATTATAAAGTAAACATAAAAAAATATTATTATTAAATGGGCTGGAAAAAAATAAAAATTATTTGCGTTTCTACACATCATATAGAGTGGTGATGGCTGAAGTAAATTGGTTTTCGGAACAGGAACGGAGAATGTTGTTGTAAAACGAGCTGAGCAGCGAGGCACATGAAAATTTACACCACCAATAAGTTGAGGGCAGTCGATCACACCATTAATTAACTTCCACATAAACCTACTACTGTGAAGCTTTCTGCGAGTGGATAGAGATTGTACATTATGACGGTTTAGCAAATATTGGTAATCAACTTCTCGGTGTGAATAAAGAGAGTCTATCCTAAATGATAGAAATTTCAAAAAACGACGCTGTAAGCGCTGCAAGGATAATTGATGACAAATATAATAAGGCGACCACACTACAGAAGAATATTTAAGGGAACTAATAATAAAGGCCTAATACAAAGATTTTAAGGTATCAACATTAGTGAAATACATATTTGGGGCGCGCATAATAAAACCTAGTTTCTTAGAAGTTGTGGATATGAGGTGATTAATATGCGGGTTGACAGTGAGACGACCATCAAAAAGAACACCAAGATCCTTGATGGTTTCAGATTTGGATATGGGTTGATTTTGTGTATAATAGGTGTTTACAAAAGGCTTAGTTTTTCTGCAGTAGTTAACAACATGACATTTATTAACATTTAAATTTAAATTATTGTTCAAGCACCATTGAACAAATGTGTCAATATTAAGTTGAAGTTGGGCTGAATCAAAAAGACTAGTAACGGTTGAATAAATCTTTAAATCATCAGCGTATGCTAGTACAGGACCGGAGAGTGTCTTTAGGAGATCATCAATATATATTGTGAATAATAAAGGACCTAAATTTGACCCCTGTGAAACACCTGAGGTTGAAAGAAACAAATTTGACGAAAACCTATTATTAAAGACATAATTAGATCTATCGGAGAGGTAAGATTTTAGTAATCTAATAAAAGATTGACTTAATCCAAAGGCACTTAGCTTTGTCAGAAGAATGCCAAGATCTATTGTGTCAAAAGCACTAGAAAAGTCTGTATATACTACATCTGCCTGTTCTCCATTTTCCAGATGTTGACTTAAATACTGGGAAATAATTGCTAAATTAGTAACCGTTGATCTACCTGGTATAAAGCCATGTTCATGCGCACATGAAAAGGGTTTAATATTATTAAAAATACACGAATAGATGATGTTCTCAAACACTTTGGCAAAATTAGATAGAAGAGACATGGGCCTGTAATATATGGGATAGGCAGGACTTTAGCCCTCTTCCAAACGTTGGGAAAAGTGGAAGTGCTGATGGCGAGATTAATAATAATACATAAGGGATGAGAAAAAACAAATCTAATATTACGAAGAAAGAAGCTAGGAAGCATACACTGTTGAAAATTTTAACACTTTTTTGACTAATTTAATAGTCAGGAGAGGTCCACACTCTTTTCGTGTTATTTTGTCGAGAATTATAGAAGTTTAAATTTGACGAGCAAAGATAGTCAAGTATTGTCTATTGCTAAGGGGTTATTTTGTCCAACTGACACGTGGAATTATAAAATACTTCTAGTCACATTTTATTTGATCTAGACTAGACAAATTTACTAGCTGTTTAACTAAATGAATGCGATCTATTGAATGTTTTAACACAATTTTCTAAACACAACGTCTTTTTAATATGCAACTCCTATTTCTTAGTGCTATAATATTCTCTCTTTAAGACGTTTTCTCAATTATAAATATGCAAAACCACTCATTCACAAGTTTTGGTTTCAACTAAACGTACCAATTTTAAAATGATTTTTTGAAAACCATTATAAAATTAAGTGAATGTTTATGCTATTTGATTCAAGTTTAAACTAATTGCGTAAATAGATGTTCCCAATACATCTTTAAGATGTTGAAATTTTTTATGTCCACTGGAATTAACGTTTAATAACACGAGGTTACACTTTGCAAGTCAGTCACATTTGGTGGTTTGTTTGGATATGTTAATACGGAGAATCAAACACGAAAACAGATACACGTGCAATGCAGGTGGTGCGTATAATGCACTACTGTATTAGAATAGGTGGGGTTTCTTATATTTCTATCCGAGGAAAATTCTGATTGGTTGACGCTTCTGGATGTCTAGAAAAATAGTCAATCCTCATATCTGAACAAAGAATTCACACGAAATTCTACTAATTTCTGTTCTATTAAATACGCGTAGTCAACTCGTCTGGCAAAGTTTGGAAAAATCAACACTAAAATATTTGACTAGCGCAAAATTAACGCCAACACCGTAATATTTTCAACAGTGTATCATCACCAGAACTTATCTTGAAGTTTTACTAAAATGCTAATCACCTCCTCCTCCGTCACATTTGGAAGGGAAAACGACGTATTCTCACTATATGCATCAACTTCAACAAGGGGAGAGGATTGTGTTTGAGTATTTTGAAATGACTCAGCAAAAGCATTAACAATCAATTGCGGATGGTTAACGCACTCATCGTCCAAAAACATGCCACCAGGAATTCTGGTAGATCCTTTTTTCATATGTATAAATTTAAACAGATCCCGAGGATTAGAGGTTATGTTTGTTTGAATGTTATTTAAGCACGTTTAGTACGCAGATGATATCCCAGCTCTACATACAGATCTCAGGCTTTTGAATTCGCGCTGATAAAACTCGGAATTAGTCTTAATCCAGCGTCTTCTATAATAATCTTTGGTCTTAATGTGTGCAATGATGGAGGAGCTACACCATGGAGGATATTTAGATTATAAATGGTATCAAAAAAAGGTATAGAGAACCCAAATGCACTTATTCCAGTATATGAGAAATTCAATAAATTGCAGGCTATTAAACAGTTCAATGGAACACCTTGTATATGGTATTCTGATTATATATCTAAGCCAAATACTCCCACTACTTACATCTCGATATTAACTGGCAATTAATGTATTAAAACCGTTATTTTTTAATTATTCAATTCGTTCAAATCGATTACGATATTCTATAACAGTTATAAAATACCTAAAAAAATTGCCAATTTTAAATTGTAACAACGAACCCCATTACTGAAAATCCAATTTCTTATTGCCATTTAATTACCTGATGACCAACCATTTACTAAAATGGTGCTAATGATAATGGGGATGGGATATGAGAGTCATGAAAAATGAGGTATACTGTAGATGCATTTCTGGATTATTTTTAAACGAGCCATTGAAAACGGTTGAACGGAAACACATTCTATCACAGAATGCGTGTACGTACCGAAATTCAAAAACAAATTGTTAAATAACCATTCAACCTGAAGAAGAGCTCCAGTAAAACGAATAAAAGAGAACGGTTCATTACCTCCCAAACGGCACTGCAAATTTTACAGCAATTTAGCTGAACCGTAAGATACAGAGTCGCTCGCGTTAAAAATGAACATTATAAACGAATTTATCTCGCGCATTTTCTAATTTTTACGGGCGCTTTTTATTAAAAAGCACGGAAATTTAAGCGTAATTCTCATTTAATAATTTTGTCACTTTTACATTAACATCGCCGCTCCTCTAGTCCGTCCTCTCTTTCTATTTCCCTTTCTCGCTTTGCCAGCACCTAATTCGCCGACGAGAAAAACGGGAGGACGAAATGCTCGGTCACGGCCTGTGAGATGACGGCGATCATCGTCATTACGGTGCTAATGATAATGATGACGCTGTCTTTCTCTCTCATCTCTCGTCTCCGGGCGTAGGATACGTCTCGTCGAAGAAATAAGTATCTCTGTAATTTACAAGCGTGCTCCTTCATTCTCGTTTAATGAATGAAAGAAAACATAACAGAGAAGGGATATTTTGATTAAAAAAGTGATGCCTTTAACGAGGCCGTCTTTGTGTTTTTAATTCCTCTAATGAAAGATTAAGATTCTAAAATGAGTGAATTTATATCTCGAATGTAGGAATGATGAAAAAAACTGTACAGAACTTTCAAATCAATTATGTACAGTATTTTTGAATTTTCCTTACAAGTTTTTGTTAATTTGACTGTTGGAATGGTGAATGTGGTCATTTTGTTTGTTTGTCTAACAAGTAAAACGTGAATGAATGATGACTACACCCAACCAAAAAGGTATTAATGATATGATAGTTATAATTTGTGCAGTGAACATGTTCATTGAGCTAATGAAACAGTGTAAACTAATATATTATTTTGGTGTATGATTTCATGAATAACGTTTATTAGTGCTTATTTAATAAAGATTATATTTTGATTCAACAAACACTTATTGTTGAAATGACCAAAATTTTCATTGATCAATAGATCAGCTTTAATCTTTTAACTAACAATATTTATAATGTCAAAAACTATGGTATTTCTTGCAATGTAAATTGTTAATTGATCAACAAATCTAATTTATTACTATAATTAATATTATTCATAATATTAACAATTTCCTTATTTCTTACAATTAATTATTATTATAATAATAATCTGTTAATGAGACAGCTTTATGCGTGATTCTGCCAATGAGAAAGAATAATTGCGGCGCAAGCTTAGCCGTTAAGTGTGGTAGTGGTGTTGTGCTTTGACAATGACATTTTGAAGAAAATACATTATACAAATTCACTTAAAAAGCGAACATAAAGAACAAAATATTAAAAGAAAAATGAAATTCCGCTTTATTATTTACAAATATTGATCATTACATAGCAAAAATATCCAAAAAAGAAATTCAATTAAAAATAATATAATACGAACGCCATCTACAGAGTCAAATTTCAATTTCTAAAGGAAGGCGAATAATAAAATATAAATATGTCGAAACTAAAGACACCCGAAATATTTGTTGTATTAAAACGCTGTCAAGGATGTTACTAATAAATTAATTCTCGCTAATTTAGTATGTTAAATTGACATCACTTTTAATGCATACCATACTTTTATGTTAAATTTATGGTCGATGCTGTGAAGTACAACCCGGTTAAAATTAATAATTGAAGTGTTTTTTCTTTATCACCTTCCGTGGCAACACAAGGAGAGGCACAGTTCGAAACGAGGCAGTAAGAACAGATTTAAAACCGATTCAAAGCAGTATAGAGAAACAACTGAAGTGGTTTGGACATTTAATTCGACTGTAGTCGCAGAGGAAGAGAATAAGAGGAAGATCATGTAAAAGTGAAACAGCGTGATGGGTTAGTGCTTGGAGTGGAGAGGCTTACATTGGAATAGCAGAAAAGTGCTATCAACGAAACGTTTGGTAAACTTGTAATCAGTAAGAGTATTAAACACCTTACATCTTGGGGCATATACCCTAATAGCCAAATTTAAATTTCCCGCCAACAATTTTAGTGATTCAACGTAAAAGCATTAAAATAACTATTAATGTAGTACAAAATGGTGAGTAATTTTATGTTTCAACGTTGAAGTTACTAAGAATAATTGCGGGAAATTTAAATTTGGCTATTAGGGTACAAGGCTATCATTACGTCACCCCTCTCTTAAAAGCTAGTATTCCTACATAGCCAAAATTGAATAATAAAATCTTTTGTGTGTGTGTGTGTTTTCTTTTGTGTTTATAAACAAATTTGTAGAATAATATAAATATAATTTTATGACAGATGTTTCGAATACTTTTCTTTTACGTGAAGTTCAATATCTTTGTTTAATAATAATGCTTCTTTAATTCTTAGTAATTTGATTTGCAAGTGCATTATACTTACTAGTTAGTTATTTACTTCCGGAATTATTCAGCTTACAACAGATTGTTCTACGGCCACGTAAAAATTTTGTTCTGCACACTTTAATATTTCCATGTTTTAAACAGATATTTTACTTTTAAGTGCTATTACTGTTTGTCTTTATTGACTTTATTGTATTTGTTATCTCAGAACCGTATCCTAAGGCAACCCATAAATAATTTTACGAAAATGTTAAGAAGTAGTTCAATGATTTTGCAAGTCAGGTCTATTTCAATTACAGAATTATTCCAACAAAAACACAAATAATCTTTTTTTGTTATGTATCTTTTGATTGCCGATTTCACAGTTAGTGTTATTATTAACAGCTAAAAGTTGTTCTAATAAACCAAAGGCCGCAAATTCTTGAAATCATTATTCATTTTCCAAATTGATAATTCAGTAAACTTTAAACTCACTTTTGTTCATAATGTATAACGTAGTGTAAATAACATGCGTGTTTTTTTATAACGTACACTTATCGAATACAGCATACCACTTCAGACTGAGATAACGTAAATACGTTATGATAACGTACACGTTATTAATAACGTAAATGACATAAGGAGGATTATTTGGATAAAAGATATTGTATGAAGAAATATTTTGATCGTCTCAAAGAAAACAGTTATATAAATCATAAACTACTATATTTAATTTAAATAAAGTGTCTTTATGTGAAATATATTTTGTTCCAAAGATATTTATTTCTTTGTTGGAAAGAATATTTTGTCTTAGTGTATGCATTAAAGTTACTCACACACCCGATGTTTGTGAATAGTACAGAAAAGTCACTACTATTTTTAATGTAATCCAACGTAATCTTCGGCAATTTAAATTCAATATGTTCTCCATACACAGTAGTTTGTAATTGACTAACAACACGTTTTTGTAATTTTTAAGAGGGTGTAAATTTTGAAATAAGTTTTAAAATGTCCTTGTGATTGTCTTTAAATGTTATAAAAAATTTGAATTATGTAAAACAATTTGCTGAAGAAGACAACAATAAATAGATTGTCGAAACGTAAATGAACGGTTTAATTCATTAAAAAATAATAATTCATTATATAAAAATAAGCCGCTAACTCATGAAAAAAAGAAAACACATAAAAGTCACTACATATTTGAATTGTAACGTATTAAACTCTTACACATTTTTATCGTCTTTTGTTTCAATTCGATTTTCAATGAATACGCAACAGTACCATATGAACAAATCAATTCTTATTTCGCATTAGAAGAAACTCAAGCTCGATTAAAACCTCTATCTAAAACGACTTACATTTCTGCACCGAAAATATTGCTTTTCCGTTTTCGTTTTACTCGTCTTTTCGATTACCAGTCAAGGGTTGGAAATCGGTATCATACTATTAGCTTAGCTGAAAGCCGTTCGACGGGCAAATGAGGAAATTATTTAAAAAGTGCATCGGAATTTAATGGGCGAAGTAATCGAATGAACGCAAAATTAAAGATTAAGAGGAGCAAATTAAAAGATGGTGATGAGTTTTCAGGTAAAACCGTCTCTCGCTTCGAATCCATTTCCAATTTCACGAATCTGAAAACGATCGGAAATTGTAGGATTCTTACCACCCTGTTTGGCCCCTTCTCGTTCTGTAGTTTTTACGCGCTTTCATGATGCAGAATTTCAAGTTCTAGATTTTTTGTTGGTTTTTTTTTTCGGCGAACATTCAATTGAAGACATCGAAGAACGTGTTAGAATTTAACAGCGTTTTACATTAATTGTCTGTTTGGCTTGCCAATAATAATTAAGAGAAATATGTGAGATATTACGGTTTCTTTACTATAAGACTTTTTCTGTTACATTTGTGTAATAAAATGGTAAAATATCGAAAATATCGTAAAATATATGGTAAACAATTTATCTGTTTGGTTGTTGATAAAATTAATATTTTCTTAATATGAAATCTTAATTTTTGTTTTAGACAACTGTTGCTCTGTTAAATATGAATCAATTTTATATTTTTCTATAAGTTAAATATGAGGAACGTTACCAAATTATTAGTAAACAAATTTCTAAAAAGTATGTTGCCTTATTTAATTGTAGAATTAAGTTTAAATATCGTTTATTTAAAAATTTTATCTGTATTGTTAAGACCAAATATACAATTTTGAGTTATTTCGTATTTTTTTTAAATTGTATGATTTTTTTTCTTAATGGAATTAGGCAAAGCCTATGATATTAGCTTAGAAAATTATTTTATTATTACTTTTCATTTCATCTATTATGACTTCAAATCTTTTTAATTGTCGGCAACCTAATTGATTTAAAAAAAAGCTAAGTTATGAACATTAATTATTGTAATTTATGATATAATGTTTAGAAGCTCATCTTTTTTGTGTAAAAGTATTTTCATATTTCCATTAAAACTCTCTAAAATTTCTGTCATTTTAACATAAGTGGCGTTAACTATAAATAAATCTATATCGCCGTATTCACTGACTAAATCGCTACGAATAATGGGTGACCTAAACCCGAAATAAAACATTCGCCAAAACTGGAAAATATTCGGGTATAGACTCTTTCATTTGACCCAATTAACTCTAATAATGGGCATATATCTTAGACAAATAAGTACGATTCAGCCTCGACTTACCTTAAATAACAATTAATTAACAATAATTTTTATAAATTTTATCTTTTAAATATTCCTAGAAGAAGAAATTCATTTGTATTAAAGCTCAGGTCATTCTTCTGCTAGTCCATCTACCTGGGAATTATTTAAATATGCTCTGTCGTGGAATTGCTTATTTTTTTATATATAAAGATTTGAGTATTTACTTTTAATTATTCGTTAATTTTTGTAAATTTTATGAAGATGCATTTTATCTTTTTTAATGCACAGCAGAATATCCAAGGCTATTCTCCTCCTATTGAACTTTGTAGTTTCATAGATTTCACTGTTGTACCAGTGTCCCTAAACTTTTTAAGAGTTTACTTACTATTGAAGGGCTAATAGGCCTGCCTGGAATGAAGACACAAGTTCATTTTAACATGGTTGAACAGTAGCTTAATGACAGTTTATTTCACGTCTGTCCTGTGGAATCTAGTGTGGCCAACCTTTAGCGACATTCATCAGACATTAATTCATTGACTAACCATAGGCGTTTATGTCATAGCAATTGTACAACGCAATATTAATATAAACGCCTATTCGAATACTAAGTAAATGGAATAGAAAAAAATTGTGGTTGCATAGAAGACATAACACTGTTCCAGAATATAAAGAAAAAATACTGAGTATCAATGAAAAGAACAAAAAATGAAAGGTAGAAAAATTGAATATTGATTTTGAAAAAGAATAAAATTGATTCTTTCCCTTCAAATTAAATTGGTTCATTAAACCTACCCATTGTGGCAGATTTTTAAATTACTATTCACAAACACCAATTAAATATAAAATTAGTACAATTAACAACTTGGTAGACCGATGTATGGAGTTTTCGGAAAAAAAATTCGTTCATGATAATATAGAAAAAATTAAAACCATGCTACAAAACAATGATTATCCATTAAATTTTAATAACAAATATATTAAAAAAAGGACTATCCAATTAGAAAAAAAAGAAATAGAAAAAAAGGAAAATAATGAAAATAACAAATACATAGCTTTACCTTATGTCTCAAATTTATCGGAGAATATACAAAAGTTACTTCAAAAATATAAGATAAAACAACAAACCCAATAACTCTAATATGAATTTTTTTCACCAAAACAAAAGATCCTATTAATGAAAATAAGCAAACAAATACAATATACAAAATAGAATGCAAAGAATGTGAGGGAGTATACGTAGGACAGTCTAAACAATACATAGATAAAAGAATATATACACACAAATATAGCATAGTAACAAACAATAATGCCACTGCCCTAACCAAGCACCCTTTGGAAAAAAAACATAATTTTGACTTTGAAAGAGTAAAAATATTGGATAAAGAGAATAATTATAATAAACGGTTATTTAAAGAAACGTGGCAAATAAAAAAACATAAAACTGCAATAAACGATAAAAGCGATATAAACAATTTAAGTAAAATTTGCAGTTGCTTAATAAGTTCTTAAAAAAAAAATGTAAATTATTCCACAGATTAGTTATTAAAATAAAAAATATAAAAAAAATAACCATTCAAGAACGCATACACCTAATATATTAAATTTTTAAAGTATCTTTATGCAAAATATTTTTCCGTCATATATGTATTTACAAATAAGTACACAAGTTCTGCGTATTTGGATAAACATATTGATAGAAATAACATTTAAAATAAAAAACAATAAGTAAAAGAAACAAGGTTAGGGAAATATACGCACTGATATACATTTTATGTGTGTGTTTGTTCAGGTTAATATGTTTGATTTCGACGTGTGTTTTAAATTGTTATTTAAATTAAAAAGTTTTAAAAAATGTTCCCATATGACACACTAGCTTTTCACTAGTTTGAATAATTTATATGTTTTAATTGGAATTACCCAGGACTATGAGGTATAGCTACAAATTATAGTTTTGGTTTTAAATAAAATTACATGTGATTTTTGTTAATTTATAGAGATTTGTGAGTGGCCAAGAGGGAGGAATTAAAATTAAAAAAAAAAAAACAAAAAATAGTTTGAAAATGGATTAAAGTAAGAGAATCCGAAACGTAACTTTGTTAATGTAAAAAAAAACAAACAAAATTATATACCGTATGCCCAAACAAATGAAGTTTTTCTTTGAAAAATTTAATAAATATTTGTCGAAAATTCCAAATCGTTTCATTCTTTGTAAATTATAATTTTGTAAAGATATTTGCAGAAACGCCTAAGAGAATAATTTGAAGATACAGTCGACTACAATCTTGGTCAGCAGTCTACAACAGCAATCGGTGTAGGTATTGGTTCTAATCATAAAAAATTACGCGAAATTAAAGAAGCAACTTTTGAAAGGAAGGGCAATTTGAAAATTCTTAATATCGTTTAGCATTCCGACCTGTTTTTTTTTCCTATTAAACCCGGAGCGACGTTTAGACGTGTACACAGAGGGCGCCGCGTAAGCGCAAATAATGAGATCATTAGCGGGATTACGCAACGCATTCCACGAACGTTAAGGCGTGAGAGACTCTGGTTCAGTACGGAAACCTCCCCGAAAGAAATGCTACCCTCAACAATGGCGACAGAAGCCGCACAATAGGAAAAGATACAAACGTAAACAATGCGTCAGAGGTGACGATTACTCCCCGGGGGGTGTTTTGCCCCTAAACTAGTTATATCCTTATGTCATTATCCCCACGGTGTGTATACGGAATCGGGATTTGTGCTCTATTCAAACGGATCCCGACACAAAGCGGAATGTAACTAAACTTGAAACTCAATATATCTAAACGCCTATTGACGGCTCGAAGTGGAAGGCGTAACTTTCTGGTGCTTTGCAATTGTGGCAGGATGAAAAAAAGAAAAAAAAATTAAAATGAGGCGAAGTAGCAGCGTTTGTTAACTATTATTACATTCATTCATCGTCGTGGAGAATTTTCTCAGTTGTGGCTAGGTAGAACAAAAACACATGTTTCCAGAATTAGATTTGCTAAATATATAACTAAAATAATTAAGTTAGAAATATAATGAAAGCGTTTCTGAGATATAGATTAATTCCTTTACTATTTAAATAAATAGCATAATATATTATAAATAAAATAAAGTTACATTAAGAAACTAATATTTAAAGTTGATGGTGAGATTCTGTGTATATCTGTAATGTCTGTAACGTAATCTCTGACAATAAGTCAGTAAGCATCCAGTCTTATAAGTAATCTTTTAAATGCTACGGATATATACAGAATACCACCATTAGCTTCCGCTTAATTTCAATGGCTGTAGCAACCCTGAAGATGCCGATAATGATTGAGGATGAAACGTCAGCCAGAAGCACGTTCCAGGACACCATTTTAATTAGGAAGCCAAGCAGTGTATAAAGTGCTTTTTATTTTTCATGTTTTAAAATGTTTTCTGGTAATAAAAATAATTTTATTAATATTACTAATTTCGGTTAATTTTTTTTATTGGGGTATACATTAATTATGTTTGCCTCTGGACCCATGAATTATACAAGTGCGCTATCAGTATTTTGACATACAAAACATGCTTAGTTAGGTACTATTGAGAAGCCCTCTATCTTAAGGCCATGAGGTACACTTCTCACAGGAAAAATCGGGACACCAGCAATTGTGAATTTTAAAATTTCTTGGGTGTAAATGCAGCTTTCAGAGGATATATGCACTTATCAAAGCCATAAATCACTTTTTTGTGTGTATTATTGGGATCAAAAATAAAGACTAAAATTTAACAGAAATATAATTATATATAGAAAAAGGTTTATACATTAAATAAACACATTGGAATTTCGGTGGCGGTGTTTCCCTAAAAATACCGAATACGGAAATATTAATGCAAAAAAAAATACATAACAACTGAAATGCTTCTTGAGTAGACGGCATCATTTAGAAATACACAGACAAGATGTATTTAACATGTTTGATGTTATGTAGAGATAATTCTTTTTTAAGAAAAATAGATATGGTGATGGGATTTTAAAATTATATTACCTATTACTATGATACTAGTTGCTTAGTTTGATTTATGCCCGCAAATAATACTTTGGCAATAGGCAATATGTCAATCAGCTTTCTGAGTTTTTGAACAATGTGATTTTCACATTAATTAATTACACTATTATTGATGTATTCATTATTGTTGTTGTTTAGTATTCTTAAATATTGTATTACTACAAAATATTGTTCTAAATATGTATTAAAAAATTACCAAAAACAGTTTAAGATTATTTACAAAATTTTTAAAGTAATTAATTTCACAAAGAAATTATTATTTTATTAACCCTCCGTTTATTATATTTTCAAGAAATATATCTTAACTATCGCCTATGTAATCCAATGTTGTTCTATTTTATTGAAATACAGCTAACACTTTTGGTCTGTAACACAGCTTCGGGCAGTAGCAACGAAAAAGTATGAAATGTATCAAATTCAACAATAAATATTTTAGCACTAACTGAGATTGACGAACAGTATGCTTTCTTACAATTTATGTATTATAAATCCAATAATATTTAAATAATTGTTAATAAACCTGTACTACATAAAGACAGTTTGTAAAGAGACCCAGTGTTGGCCATATTTCAACAAAATAGATCAACGACGTCAGATTACGCAGGCGATAGCTAAGATACATTTCCTGAAAATAGAATAAACGGAGCGTTCATAAAATAAATAATTTCTTTGCGAACTTAATTGCTTTATTTAAGAATTTTATAAATAATGTTAAACCTGGTTTTTGTAATTTTTTATAGATAGAAGAAAACTTTATAGTAATACAATATTTAAGAATATTAAACAACAATAGTAATTAATACATCAATAATAGTGTCAATAGTAGTCAATAAATCTGTGAGAATCGCATTGTCGCAAAACTGAGGAGGCTGACTGACATATTATCTATTGCTAAACTAATACTCGCGAGCATAAATCCAAGTAAGTAACTAATATCAAAGCAGCACTAACAAGTAACATAATATTAAATAATAAAATTCCATCACCATATGTTTTCTTAAAATAAAATTATCTCTACATAACATCAAATAAGTTAAATACATATATATTTCTAAATGAAGCCGTCTATTCAAGAGTTCTTTTTGTTGTTATGTATTTTTTTTTTTCATTGGTATTTCTAAAGGAGACGCCGCCACCGAAACTCCGATTTGTTTATTCTGCACATAAACCTTTTTCTCTCTATATATTTATTTTTCTGTTTAAATTTCTAATCGCTACCTTTGATCGCAGTAATATACATAATTAAGTGAGTTATGGCTATGATAAGTGAATACGTCCTCCGAAAGTTGCATTTACAATCAAGAAAATTCTGAATTGCTGGTGTCCCGATTTTTCCTGTGAGAAGTGTACTTAGTAGAGACAACTAAAATTCCCTAGATGCTGCTAGTAGTAGTGCAATTAAAGTATGTGATTTAACCACACCCCCAAATACCTGATTGGTTGTCTATAACCTACAGGCTAGTGTAATGTAAACAAAATAATTACTACGGTGCATATAATAAAATATGGTAATTTTAGATCTCCATTTCCGAAAGTAGAATAAATAGAAATAAGATTCTTTCGTGCTGTGTTTCGGAGAGTGCGATTTATTGTAGGGCTGTAATCACCGCGTGTGGAACAATATTTGCTTTGGGATGTATACAATATTAACATTTCTTTTTTTTTATTCTCTATAACTTTAGCAAAGACATTGAGTTTGTATTGTATGAATAACATGGTATTGATTGATAAATATTATAAAATTAATAATCAAAGAACTTTTGGATTTCTTTTCTTTGATTAATTAGTAAATACAATTTAGAAAATTATATTTAATCCAGTACTTACTTAATAAAATAAAAACGCATTCTTGGGAATAAGCATAGATATATTTTTTATATATATTTTTAATTAACTTTTTTTTCCACGTACACTGAAAAATGGATTTAGTTGATAATACCAAATTTTGTTTAAGTTAACTAAATATTGAGTTAAATATGGGCAAACAAATATTAAGTTAGTTCAACCAAATTATTTGTCCATTTCACCCATTATTTATTTGAAATAACGAAATATTTTGATGGATTAACTAAATTTTCATGACAAAATTTGTTTTGAAATTATCTTGTTGTTCTGAACAAATTGGTTGTTGAAACATCTTTTCCAATTTTTATAATAAAAACATAATCCTGGAAACATTTTTTTTTATTGTTACACGAGAAAATAAAACATGAAAAAACACAAAATTAGTAGCAGAGGACTTGAA
Organism: Protaetia brevitarsis; assembly: GCA_004143645.1. Lineage (NCBI taxonomy): Eukaryota > Metazoa > Arthropoda > Insecta > Coleoptera > Scarabaeidae > Protaetia > Protaetia brevitarsis. The sequence continues at coordinate 883,899 of RXPK01000129.1, forward strand.
AGAAAAACTTACATAATTCAATAACTCTTTTTAAAATGAATTGAAGTACATTTAGTGAATTTTTTCCTATCTATGACCTAAAAGATATACAATATATACTGAAATATAAGAGAATTAAAGAAATAAAAACATAATCTTATTCATTCTTCGGATCTCTTGACTTCATTTCCCGTGGTATTCTCCCATCTATAATTTTTGGAAGTAGGCATTCGTAGTCATATATACAGTCGCGAGCAAATGTTATAGGCATCCTAAATTTTGGGCGAATATCACAGTAAGAAATGAGAAAATAAAAACTTGTAGGTAATACATTATAAATATGTAGTATTTTAAGGGATCTTATTAATTTGTTGTATATTAGAGTGTTTTTAGTACAGCTATAAATACTTTTCAGATGGAGGGGAAAGTGACATCTCGAAGACTTGAAAATATATAAAAAAAAATAATACATTTACAAAAAGTATCTATTTAAGACTATTGTAACCGTAAAGACGATTATATAACGTTGAAATAACTGTCACAAAAAAATGCAAGAACATGAAACCCAATTAGTTTTGGTTAAAGGTGCCTAATAACATTTGCTTGCGCTGTATATAGTTTGGCAGCATCGCTCTTTCACCATGTTTCGTCTTTATGTTTCTTTCGACATGAAAATCAGTCTTTGTACATGACGAAATCACAAAATTCTCTTTTGGTTATGTTAAGTTGGCCTTGTATTTGGTAATAATACCGATGATTCCTTTTGAGCCTACAGACATGTAATGAAATAAGTTTATAACCTACTATTTTGTAATTGTTTGACTTACTTTATTGTCATGTAGAGTATAACAAATATTTTTGTTTTTATTATTTACTAACTTATCCACCGATGAAAAACATTTTACCTCCACTATTCCGATATCACTAATTAATCCATCTGGTGAGGCCCCAAGAAATGGATTATTGGTGTCTATATAAAAACCGCATTTCGTTACTGTTGTGTTGGTTATTGTTTCATATTTTTCTATGGCAGTATTTTCATGTGTACGACCAAACAGTATACCAGGAGAAAGGATTTCTTTTGTAGTATACAATAACCTTTTAACAAGATTGTGGCAATGGGTCGAACTCTTTCTGTTGATTATAATTCCAAAATTTGAAGCTGTTAGATAATCTTTTCTAATTTCTCGTCATAATCTATTATCATGTTGCCTTCTGGTATTTCGCTCGATATTTGCGATACCCTCCATAGTACCTCTTTCTTATAATTTTTGAAGGAATACCTCTTTTTCTCTTGCCATGAATTCCTCATCCATATCTGGCACTGCAGCATGTTTTTCATTTTTCTTTTGGAATTAACTATCAAATAAATGCATTTTGAAAAAAAAATAAAGACGACATGACATAGAATACAGTTAGTGGATTATACTGTACGAGTTTCAAGTTTCTATTAGTTTTTTGGTGGTTAGTTATTCTTGTACTAAGATTGTTTATTTTAACGATTAATTTATTATAATTACAATTATTGTTAAGCAAACACACATATTTTTCAAAACATGCCATCCAACCAATTGTTTTTAACATTTATATTAAAAAAAATATATAAAACCTAAAAGTTTGTATATAATCTAGCTTACGGCCTTAAGCCACATATATGAACATCTTTGTATACAAATATTTTTAAGGCAAGTCATTGTGTTATCTTCATGAACCGCTTTACCTTGAGTGCGAACATTATTAACGACAGACCGGACCTCTATGTGTATGAAGAGGTGAGTTTCACACTGATCAAAATAAAGGCGTACGCCTGTTCATAAAAGAACCGACCGATGTTAGGGTATCCCAACTACATCAAAGAGAAATCTTGAGGAGATTATCAGGTAGTAATCGTCCAAACAATATCTTTCCGATCCACCATTGTTAGAAGGAAAGAAAGAAAGAAATAAAGGAGAAACTAGAAAGGCGTTGATCTGGATTTAAAACTTTTTAGTTCGGGGTAGATCCGATTTTATAGATCGGTAAACTTAATGTATTTCAGAATTTTTTATTCTTCATTTTAGTGATAGCCACCTAAACTATGTTGGGATATAATTAATTGGGTGCAAACGATTTCACAAGCATTATTTCGATAGTATCTGCACGGATTTTATAGATCATGCATGCAATGTTTTTTTTTTATCTAGACATGCAGCATTATGTTAACCCTTTGGATCATACACAGATGTAAATTAAACAGCATTTCATTTATATCCATTCGACCAAACCTGTGATTATCTATGAAATTGTAAACGAAGCAAAATAATTTTTAAGTTTTGCTTTATACGGTCTGCGCCAGATGTCACCATTGATTCTCTGCGGGATACAATATTTAGGAACGAAAGGGTTAGCGTAGCAAATACCGAAATTATAGGTTTGAAAAAGTAACGTGGTTCACCCTGGCAAAAACGTATTAGATTTATTTTCAATAAACGTCCTATTCTTTTATCACAATTATGCATTATACACGTTGATGGATAGTCGTTCTGATTGTATAAAACTTACGTGTTTATGGTATCTTATTGACTATTAATACAGTGCGATCGAATAAGGTTATTCTGATTGTACTCCACTTTACCCGAAGTCCATATCAATATTTATATTCACTGTTTCGAATTAAGTTAGTTAACAAAGTATCGTAACATGCAATTTTGTTCTTTTTGTGTGTAGGCAACCCAATATACAGTCATAAAAAAGTAATAAACATCTTACAAAACGCTATGTTTCTGATAACCAATAGTTTATGTCTAATTAAATGTGTAGAAGTTACAAACAATATACCTTTTAAAAATACATTACTTGTATCCTAACTTATACTAGATATTCTTCAGTTTTACAGATATAGTAAAAGGTCTTTCACACAGAACGCTTTAAAAAAAATAAAACCCGTAATTTACATTGATTTTTAAAAAGTTTTATTGGTAATTGAAAGTATCAGTTGTGACACGTAAATATAATAACTGACAAGTGACCACGTTTTACTGCTTCACATCTGTTAATCTATTTTGTTAACATTTTGACGTAATTGAGGCTGTTTTTCACCAATGCCAAGAATAATTTCATTCTTTCGTTCATGAATCGATTGTGGTTTATTCTAATAGATTTGGCTGTGTACATAACCCAACGGTGTTAGATCGCATGACCTGGGTGCCCAATTAACATCACCATTTCTTGAAATATTTTTTAGGAAATTTTATCTCAATAAAGCAATTGTTTCATTAGAATGAGGTGTTGCACCGTCCTGTTGAAACCACATATCCTCTAGATCAATATCATTCAGTTCAGGCTATAAAAATTTAGTTTAACATCTCACGATATCGAACACCATTGTTACAGTATTTACAGTATCACTAGCAGCATTTTGATGGAAATATGGTACAGAGAGCTGTTCAGGATGTAAAAGTCTTTCATAAATCACTCGTGGATTTTCCTTACCCCAAATACGAGCATTTTGTTTGTTAATAAAATCGTTGGCACGAACTATTCTTTTTTTTTGAGCGTACTCTAGTTATGATTTTTCTCCACGGCTCGTTATAACATAAATTAAGAATTTCGAAGCATCTTCTTTAATATACATACTATGTTCAAAGTGGGAACCGGCATTATTTATGCAAGCATCTCCATATTAATGTTTTCCTCAAAAACATTTACTGATTACGCATTGATAACAGGTTCGTTCGGACCGACAGTTCAGAACCGTTCTTTGATTGATGTGTATGCGCAATGATATTTTCGCCGTTCGAACCTTGTAGTTCGCAAATTTAGAATTTCAAATTCAACGCTCGGTCTGTCAGAACTGCAAATTCAGAGCGATTCTAGAACCGTTCAATCAGTTCTTGCTAGGGAGCAAGTATTTGAGATTCAGAAGTAATTCTAGACATGCGCATTGTAATTTATGACATTTATTGCAGTATCAAATAATTTAGATCGCTGTTTTAGGTTAAGAGTTGTTTACTTTTGTCATGGATGTAAGTAAGTGAAGTAATGTTTTCTTTTTGTTATTTTCAGTACGCAAATATTTTACAGTGCATCAATAGGATCGCTAGTGATAGCTCCTTTGATGAAGAAATAATAGCAAATATGTTATGGGCTAAACCTCGACTGCTTAACAAAAATGCAACCCATGTTGAGGAAGCTGTCGTCATATACAGATATGCAGTTTAAAGAACATTTTCGATTAGCTCGCACCACATTTAATAACTTATGGACACAATACGAAAATGGAGACATTTATAAAGGTGTCATCAGAGTGCGTCGTTCTACGATGTTAATAACCGTTTTAACATAAGTCAAATAAAGTAGCTCTAGGTGAATATATTATGTATATCTATTATCTATTCAATTTTTATTTTATTTATTTATATATGGTTGTTGATGCATAAATACAAAATAAAGATTTTATTTACATTTTCTGTATATTTATTTGTTTTATCACACAGATATCATATAAAATAAAATAATACTTTTCTTTTTCAATGGAAATAAATATTTACTAAAATAAAATAAAAAATTCATTCTACAATTAATAACTTAATTAAAGAGCGTAATCAATAATACTAAACTAATATTCCTCCAGTCATTTTTACAAATATCACGAAATAAAATATTTATTTTCTGCTAGCAGTTTAAAAATAAATAATAATCTTCACACAAATTAATGTTAAAATTCTAAAAATTCAAATAAGTATAAATAAACTGTATAGGCACAATTACACTTTATTTATTCGACAGTGCTGTTACATTGCCGTTCAACATATTTAGTTATCTCTTTGGATTCTTGTAAAAAATCTTCATCTCCCTTACTTTTTTCTTTGTAGTATTCAATCTTTGCTTTATAGAAATTATTTTTTTCTTCGTGGCATTCTGTTAATTTTTCTTTAGTTCCTGTAATGGATTTTTCCTTGAAACTTGAATTTCCCGTTTTCTTTTCCTATTTAATACTCGCTCACTTGCATTGTTGACAACTTGTGTTAGTAAAGGAAACGATGATGAATTTTGTGTAGGTGTAGAAGTGGGAATTACAGTAGCTTTTGGCTGTATTCCTTCATCAGGAGTCAACAACACCTGTGTTCTCTTAGCTACATATATTTCTAACAGTTCTTTGTAGAATTCGAACGCTTTTCGACCCCTTCCAGTTTTATTTTGATCATCCACAATTTTTTTATAACTACTGCTGTGGACGAATACCCTTGAGTTCGCGAGAGTGTTTTTTTTTATGCGGCACAGATGTTAATTTTGTTCCCGATTTACCTTTTTCGATGTCGCCTAGAAATTCTCACAAACATTTTTATTTTGTAATTAAGTTTTTTTTTATTGAATTGATTTGATTGTTTGATTAATTTTATGTAATTGTTCAGTTTATATTAAATTCTTTCTTTTGTACATTTTGCATTTACCAGGAGTGTATATAGTTCATTGTGTTATTCTAGTTTTTTGCTTTACGATTCGTGCGACGTTGTAGCACGCAGATAATTTTATATATATTACCGTGTTTGGGCCTCAAAAAGGAGAGTTCTCTGACGAGATGTCCGTGTAAGTAGATTGTTATTTGATTTTCATTGCTGTTTTTTGATTTTTCATTATTATATTTGAATTTTGTTCGGTTAAATTGAAATCTATCTCTTGAGTCAGAGAACTCTGTTAGATAATGAGAGTTGTTGTAGTTTTTGTGCACAAATTTGTTATAATATCTGTTATTATTATGATTTGTTGTAGAAGGGATTGTAAGTTTTAAGAGTTTTATATTTTTTTCGTTTCTAGTTTTCAATTTAGTTTTATTTATTAATCACCTCGTGAAAGGTGAAAAGAAAGCATAGTGCTTGTGTTTATTTCAATTTTGTAAATTTATTTGTTTTCCACGTTTAATGTTAATTTTAGTTGTTTTAACCTTGAGACCACGTGGATTTTTTGAGAAGCAGAATTTTTCTTCTAGAACAAATCTACCATTTTGTTTGTTAGATGATTTTGAATTGTCCTTTGTAAATGTAAATTCAGGCAGGTTTTATTTTTGGCCAGGACTTTCAGTCGATGGTTTTGTTTTCCCTGCAATTTGTATTAAATGTTTTTTTTTTTTTTTTTTTAACAATAAAGTTAATGATTGTAAATATCATTCTAAATTATAGTCCTTTTATTTTTGAATCAATCATTTTAATCTTTGGGGATTTTAAAGAAAGTCAAATTTTTCAAACGCCCACAATTACTTTTCATGAAAGTTACCCTGAAATCAAATTGTCTTTTGCACCTTTTAAATTTTTATCCACTGAGCTAGCTAAATTATTTTTTTTGTCATTTTCATTTTCACTTTTCATATATGCTGGTACCATCAGTTCACAGCACTACGTTCTAAGACTTTCCACTTATTTTCACAATTCTGTGCTATGAATAATCGGTCATCGTATTTTTCTATATTTAATGCAATTTTATCCCACAATTTCCTCAGACTCCGAATTTTGTTCGTCGCAACTTTATCCCTATTTTGTTTATGTAATTCTATTAGCGCTTTTCTACTATTGATGTCCCACTTCACTTTTTCCTTTTTCTTACTGACCACCAACATTATTTCTGCAACAGGATTTAATTTATTTCATCTTCTAATTATTATTTCTTTAAAATTTACCTTCTACATTTTCATTTCCTTTAATTTCCATTGTGATAAACAAATAAATATATTATAAACTGCTATAAACATGGCACGAATTTGAAATTTTAGGTAGGGTTAAATCTGTTCAAACCACCAATTTCACAACTATTTTAGAACTTGAATTTCACCGATCATGCGCAGTAACACCTAGAATTTCAAATTTGAGAATGGTTCTCTAACTATAGGTTCGAACAAACCTAATATTATGTAATCCATTCCGATGGATTTTTTTTTGAACCAATCTTTTTAGTTCGGTTGGTCCATCACTTAGGACATTCACGTTTAATCAACAGCTAATTCTTTGGTATATTTGTGGAACCATTATTTAATTTTTGAATGTAAAGAGAAAGAGATAGAAAACAAAATGTTCTGTAGTTTGCTATTAATCGTCGAGTAACAGTCAAGCATGTGCTATACTGTCTATAGAACTTACACACACACACAAAAATTTTTTTTAACATTATGTGCCGACAGTACAATGTAAAAGCAGCGATTTTCATGCTCGGTTGCATCACAACACCCCAACACATTGTACATTGCCTGAAGTTGATGATACTCGTGATTCGAAATGAAAAACTCTTTTATAGGCTCGGTAATTTCGGTGCGGTTATCGACATTTAAATCTCTGTGTCCATCCATCCGCTATATGGTTGAGCATGTAAGTGCTTGCCTCTGTTACCCTCTATTTAAAAGGGTACAAGTACAAAAGGTGTATCTGCTTGTTTGTTCGCTCCTCGGAAGGAAGAAGAGTGAGACACTACAACTATAAACTGTTGTTTCGCAAATAGATGCCCATTTTGATTCTTACACGTTTTGACAGACTATTATGTCTATACGCTGAATATACTTAGGTACATACTTAAATCAACATAACCCTTTTCATTTGGCTCGAGGAAAGATTAGGTTATCCACTTCAAAAAGAGTTTAATGCAATTTTTTCCAGATCGTGTCAAGATACGTAGCAGTAGACCATAGACAAATTACACTAATAAATATCCTTGTGGTGTGCATATCGAAATAATTAAATTTACCAGCCAAATTTCATGATATAGTGTGATTATTGAATGTACTTAGTAGTTTAGTTTAAATAGTTGGAATTTGAAAATCTTCCGTCTTCGATAATTAACATGGTAAGATGTGAATGCAAGTTATTTTTTGGCATTTTATTCCGATTTGGTTTCTCCAGAAAAAAAGTATGTAGCTTGCATGATAATGATTTTGCTAAAAAGAAGTAGTAATGGTTTACGTTTGTTATTTAAAAGTACTGTATAGTGTATCGTCGATTGCCTATTTTTCGCAAATCCGTTATTGAAAAAATTAAATTATTTCTTTTTAACGGAATCCTTTAAAATTAATTATAGTGCATCCATAATAATGAAACCTTTTCTAACTTTATTGTTTTTTTGTTCCTTCTTGGAAGAGAGTATATGCGGCATTAAAACCAAAATTGGACAGTTTGCAAAAATTGGGAGTTATATATATCATTTTTGATAAATAAAAATTAATAACAATAATAATAATAATAATAATAATAATAGAGATTTATTGGTTATATATGGTACAGCAGATAATATGTATTATAATAATGTTCTTATCTATGATAAAATATAAAATGTAAAATATAAAATAATCCATAACTAATAATTAATATTACAATGTATATATAACCAAAAAGGCTACATCGCCGTGGCTCAAATTCAGAGTTTGAGCTTTAGCGTTCTTCCAGTAGCCTTGAATAATAAAATATGAATAAATCCATACTATTGAAAATCTAAAATATACTGGGTATTCCTGAGAATGCTGATATAAATGATAGGAGATGATATTGACTTCCTAATTTCGAATTAAAATACAGGGCATTCTATTTAAAAAAATAAAATAGTTTTCTGCATCGTCACTTTGTTTCTCAGTTTTGGACACCCTGTATGTTAGAATGTGAAGTGTGCGTACCGTTTTTTACAATTATTTCTACTTGCAGTGTTGTATGTATATATTGCAAGGGTAATATTACACTGCGACGTAAAAGATCTATTGTGTCCCCTGTTCTTGCTGTTTTACAGTTGCCCTTCCAATCCTATTCCTTTCAGAAAGTGTAGGATATCAGAAGGCCCCAGGTTAGGTAAGTCTCCCTCTTCGATTTCACGTGTTCCCAGTGCAACGCCCTTAGTTGCACAGTGCTACGCAATTTGAGAGGAGATGCCATTCCTGTTCCCAATCTGCTCCAGTCGTTTTGCTCCTCCCTTTTTTCCTTCCTTGTGAGGTACTCTCACTTGGGAAGTGGAAGGCTTCTTATGGAGGTCCTGCTCCAATTCCTGTTTATTAGCGGTGTCGTCCCGCTAATAAACGTCCTTCCTCCATCGTTGATCCCACGAGTAGCTAGGGAAGAAAAGGTAAGTTTTTCGTCGAATGTTACCCCAAGATCTCTGGTAGATGACATTCTCAACAGTGAGACCCCATCAATTTCGTAGGCCGAATGCCAGTAGTTCAAACGCCTTGTGTACGAGACGAAACAACATTTTGTAACTTTAATTTATTTTCAGCACAACAGACATGAATTTTATTCAGATTTCTCTGCAAGGACTCGATATCACAGATTGAAGAGATGTTACTATAGATCTGCAGATCATCTGCGTATGCTAGAACAGGGCAGTCCAACTCGATTATCAAGTAGTTGATGTATAATACAAATAGTAAGGGACCGAGATTAGATCCTTGAGGCACTCCTGAAATAGACACAAAATCGCGTGAGTTATAGTCGCTATAGTATTTTTCCTGTTAGTTAGATAAGAGGCCATTAATCGTAAAAGAGAACTGTCAAATCCAATGTGAGAAAGTTTTTCCAGAAATATGCCGTGGTCAATAACGTCGAACGCTCGGCTGAAATCTGTATATATGACATCCACTTGGCCGCCCTCATCCAATGTTTCAGCAATTCTCTGATTATAGTGCAGAGATTTGTAACCGTAGATCTTTAAGGTACAAAGCCGTGTTGGTAAGGTGAAATAATGCGATTACGATGGAAGGATAAATGTTTATGTAGAACAGATTCATATACTTTAGGGAAAATAGAAAAAATGGTCTCCTTTTTTAAAAACTGGACATATGCCAGCAATCTTCCAACACTCGGGGAATGTAGATGTACTCAATGACAAATAAAAAATTGTACATAGAGATTTTGCGAAAATAGAGGCGCAGTCTTTAACAAGGTAGCAAGGTTATGGCGTCATAACCAGCAGTTGGTTTATTTTTCACTTTCTTCATGCTATGAAAAACTTCCTCAATCTCTATTTTACCAAGAGTTATTATAAGGTTGTTGGAAAAACGCATAGGCAAAACAGAATCTGTCTTTGTTCTAGGTGTGAATGCAGCAGCGAAATTGGTGGCAAAAGCATTTTCTATTTCTTGTTGTATAATGTAATGTACTATTTGAAATCGCATTTTTTTTGGTTAGTTTAATACGGACAACTAGACATTACCAGCTTATGGATATTGTGCTCGCTATCCAAGACGAGAGACTTCAGAAAATCGAAACAATGACCAGTGGCCATGCAATGGGGAGAAAGGTCATCATAGTTCTGTTTTAATTAATGTTCTTGTTTCTTTGTAATGTTTATTATCAGGTTTGAATATGTATGTAATTTCTATATGTAAATATATGATAATTTTATTAGTAAACCTACCTCTTTTTTATTAAACATATTCTAAGAGTTATTTTGTTAAGTTGAAGAAGATAAAGTTTAAGTCAAAACATGGCTGCATGAATTGTGTAAAAAATAACTGTTTTTTTTTCTTCAATAAATCTTAAATTAATATTGTTTTAGTGTGCCTGTCATAGTTTAATACTTATAGTGGAAAATTCTGTTATCATCTCTGTCTCATTGCCACCGCACATCTGTTTTGATCTTATCACAAAAATTTATACAATAGCCAACGTAGAAAGTACTTATTAGGCTTTCCTATATAATCGAATAAGATGTAAGAATGAGATAGCTAAACAAAATCCTCTCAAGCCACGGGCCAAGACTCAGCAGGACACTTCCTTCAAACCGAAAACAAACCGCAGCACACAATACACCCAAACTTTTTAGAATATATACACTGCACAATATCCCGCCTTAATACCTGATATGCTCGTGTACTTTGTTTGTAGCGATCCGCAAGATATTGTAAATATCTCTATTGAGGAATAAGATCGCCACAAAAGAGACGCATATTAGGTCGGCCATGTACTTGTTAGATATTTCAGACTGTTGAAATGCAATATTCCGACGAGCGTCAGAGAAAAGATCTCTATGTCTGCTGTTTGTGTTGGCGTGCTCTTTTCAAGTTTACACTATACCGTCACAATGGGCAGCGGTCAAACACAAACCGAACACGTTATGCTTTTAAACTTTGTATCGTTACTTGCATTGTTAGTAGCTGCCTGTTCATTATATTATGTGCCCCATTAGGTTCGTGTCTTTGATTCATCCCATACATACGTGCGTGCTCTTCAGTGGTGTAAATGGGAATGTTTTGGGTATTGATTTTTAAGCCGAAAAATCTATACGGTTGTATACGAGAGGGATTTGGCCGATGAAAGACCCGGTATAAATGATGCGGTATGCGTTCGACGCCTTTGGATAAAGGGATGCGTGTTTTTCCACCTATTGTGTCCATTGGGGGCTTGTGAATTAGGTCGTTAAATATACGAGTTAAGCACCAGGTGAGTAGTGGTTGATGCGTAACAAATAAACGAGGAGCACATCAATTATTCCATCGGTTTACTGATTACCGTATTAGTGCTGTTATAGAATAGATGCTAACAATATTATAGCACCTATGGATGTTAATTATAACATACAACATAATATAACAAAGGTAAACCTTTAATTCGCAACAAGTTTTAAACATGATTACGTTTCTTTCAAAGCAATAAGCAAGACGGCTTGAAAAGAACGCAGATCATTTCCAATAAATTGTGGCAGTATTTCATCATCGTCCTTCAGTTCATTATTGAAGTATGTATCAACAACCAAGAAAATAAGCAATTGTAGAAAAGAGCACACTTATCAAAACAGATGGTGAAGAATCGGCCGAGATGACCAACAATCTGAATTTAATTTAACAATGGATATTATAAATCAAAAAAGGTGTTCGTGGTCTGTGCAATCCTTATGATACCTAATTATTATTAGGTAACATATTATTTACATTTCTTGGTGTATGATCTTTTACAATTGCAAATACCACCTGGGCAAGCTGGTATAACTGAAGATATATATTGAAGGCACACAAAACATAATAGATAATATATATGCAGTAGTTATTTCTATTCTATTCTATTTGCTCTGTATAGATGTTTTTTATAATTACATTTTTCACTATTTTTACAGATGAACTTCCAATGCCAAATGTCAGTACAGAAACTTTTTAGTCCTTTTTTTAGAGAATTTTATGTTCTAATTTTGGATGTTCTGTTTTTTTATAATCATCACGTCACTAATTAATTCGACAGGGGAATGACAGGTGTCAACGTCAAATTTTGAGTGTTCTTTTTTATCTACATACATATATTAAAATGGTCTCGTTGTCTAGAAGCACTAAGATTTATTACTTTATTAAATAATTGATCTGACAGCTGTCAATGCTAAATTAATCGTCACATTTTTCATCATTTTGACATATCAACGTCAAATTTTATGTGTTCATCAGCTTTTTTAAACTTTCGTTATTAATCAATAATATTATATTGCCCAACAAGTCGACAGATGTCAATTACAGTAATATTTCGAAAGTTCAAATATTTTAAGCCTTTCTGATTGATTGAATTTCTTTTTAATAATGAAAAGTTTTATGACAGCTGTCAATTTCAAAGGTTTATATAAAAAGAAGTATTTTTTGTCAAAATTATACTGCCCAACAATTCAACAACATACAACATCAAATATTTAAGCCTTTATGATTGATTGCATTCATTTTTTGTAATGAAAAGTTTTATGACAGCTGTCAATTTCAAGGTTTTATATAAAAAGAAGTATTTTTTGTCATTATTATATTGCCCAAAAATTCAACAACATACAACTAAAAAACTAACTCACCTATGACTGTCTTTGATGCAAACGCAGCTTTCAACACACAAAAATTCTCCACTAGGGCAATCTTCACCGCAACCATGATCGTACAGTTATCTTTACCAACTCCCGCCTCAGGTGTCTATCTATACTGATCGATACGCCCCAAACCGACCCTATTCAACCCAATACCTTGCTTCCTAGATCCAGGATCGTTAGCGTATCCCCTCCCAGGTATAAATCCGAGATCCAAGGGGTGTCTTCCACCAATAAGTCCTCCAGTCGACGGCCTTCTCATTCCGTAGTACTCTGGCCGTCCGCCGTACATTCCCCCGCGATTTCTAGACGTGACACCGGGAGGCAGCGGTACCAATATGGGAAATCCTTCTGGCAATTTATCGAAAGCGATATCTTGAAATCGTATGGGCACTAGGCCAGAAACTACAGTTATGCGAGTATGAGTATGAGGCCCACAAGTACGAATACTCGCAAAAGAGTTTCTGGCCGTGTGATACACAATGTTTTTTGGGCCGACAAATCTTAATTTTGAATTGAAAATAGAAAAGAAATTTGACATTAAGGAGTTGACAGTAGAAGTTGGCACACATGTTACATACAGATATTTTGACATTATCGAGATTAAATCTTTTTCTGTAGTTTACTTTCTAGTTTAATATCTTTTTATCAATAATAAGTGCGATGAAGACACCAGTTCATCATTGAACAGGAGCTTAATGACAATTTATTACACGTCTGTCATGTGGAATCTAGTGTGGCCAACCTTTAGTGACATTTTTGACTGCCTAGGCAGGAAAACGGCAGTTTTCCTACCGCTTTGAAGTACTGCAAATTGAGTGTTTCTGGACAAAATATATTTTTGGTATGAAAACGAGAAAAAATAATTATTGTAAAAGTTAATGACCACAGCGGTTGCAAGTTTGCACATGTGTATTTAACTTTCTTATTATGCAAGGTTAGGCAAATGTCTGGGAACATCTGATTTCTGGCTAGATTATTGGCTTTATTAAAAAATAGAAGAAGAAAAGTTTTTGTAGTATTTTTATTTTAGTTTGTGACATATTGGATTTTTTTTGGAACAAATATTATATGTTCCGAGATGTGACGTCACCGGTAATTTTTTTAAATGCTCACCCTGTATCTTTTTTACATTATAAAATGATTAGTAACAATAACGTATTCGCAACAAGACAATTCCTAATCAATGCTCAAACTTCAGCGGTCTGACAATAATATAGTCTATCAAGGAATTATCTTAATGAATTATGAATCGCGTTTTGCTGCCTATCTCTTGAAAGGACATCCTAATTCAATCTTCCAACTCTTTGAGTGACTGAGGTTTACTCTTATAGACATTAGGTTTTAAATGCCCCCAAAGAAAAAAAGTCTAGTGGATTCAATTGGACAGTCGCGGGGATCATTCAAGATATACTTTTCGACCTATTTAACGATGTGGAAACAGTTCATTTAAGTATTCACTCACGCTAACTACTAATGCGGCAGAGCTGCATCTAGCTGATACCAAACATTATACCAGTATACATATGGCCAAAGAAATGTTCCACTGGCGTACTATAGATGGCATAACAAGTATTCTCTTATGGAAATTTATTACCTCTACAAATGCACAACAATAGAAAATGCTGGTGGTGTCATCTGTAGTGCGCCAGTGGAACATTTCTTTGACCATATGTATACTGGTATAATATTTGCTGATACCAAATGGCATCTGAGAATTGTTCAGGATTTTCATTGTTATTCCTATTACACATCAATGATCTGCCGGAAAGAATAACTTGCGAGCTTCCTATTTTATTTGCTGACGATATTTCTGTAATTGTGAAGGCCACTACGTTAGATGACATTAATTACAAAATTGAAAGGACTATTGAAGAAGTGACGGGCTGGTGTGGTAAAAATAGACTGATTTTAAATGAACAAAAAACAAAAATCATTAATTTTCATATACGGAAGCCTATCACAAATATATACAAAAACTTTACTGACCATGCATCTGTACTAGGTGTAATATTAGATAAAAATCTCAGTTGGGAAAACCAGCTAGATAGTGTATGTAAGAAATTAAGCAAAACCTATTATACAATGTTACAATTAAAGAATGTCCTAAAACAGCAAGATGTAGTAAACGTTTATTATTCATTGGTGTACTCAGTGCTTTCCTACAATGTTGTTATCTGGGGCGTAGCCATCAACTGGGAAAGAGTTTTTATTCTACAGAAACGTTTTATACGATTAATTTTCAATCTGCCTTATAATATTTCGAAACCTTGCTGTGAAATAAAGCTTTACACTTATAATGTCGTTTTGTATGTTTGCATTAATTAATACTTAATGACATTAACTAATATATAATTAATGGTGAAATGTCAAACGCCAAATAACTGGTATAATTGGTTGCCTACTCATCAGTCACCAATGCATTGATAATTTTTTTTTTAGAACTACATACAGAAAAAAGAAATTGATGTGTAAAGAATTGGAATTCACATTCGAACAGTTTTTAATAAAAGTGGACGACAAATGACTGGCATTACGAAGTCAACGTATTTTAAGTGTAGAAAGGAAGAAAAAGACACAAAACAGTGTGTCTAAAATAATATCTTTAAATTTATTTCATATAACAAATGAGATGATTAAATTTACTGTGGGCATTACACGCCTGCGTTGCGTTAACCTTTTCAATTGAATATTTTCCAATTGTTTCGAAACGATTCAAAGCTAACGCACGGGTATTATTAGACAGTTGGCAACAATTCTCCCGTTCCAATCAAACGACAAATAAAGCGAATGTTAGTTAATGCAATTCGGTCAGAGAAGAAAGGGCCATCATCAGATAAGTGAAAACGTTCCGGCCCCCCGCCAAATGTCGCAACGTTTTTATTAAATGTATGTCGAAACAAACCTAATTGCGTTCAAAAAATCATTACATCTTCGCCCGGGGTGGTAATGTCTCTATAATGTCCCCCACGGTAACCTAAGGGGAGAATGCGGACGAAATACAACGTGGACCTATGTAATAAACTTGTATGAACTGCACCTAAACGCACATAATACATATGTATATATGCCAAAGTGACTGTAAATACATACACGCACACACGGATCCGTGTTTGGCAAACTTCGAATCATCTGTGTACAGGGGGCACATGTTTAATTGACTCTACGTAGGCGAGGGTGCGATACGAATGTAATTTTGGCGCTCTTCAGGCCTTTTAATTTCCTATTCATATAAAAAATCGTTTAAAAATCGCTGCAGCGTGCCTTGTTCCGTTGTTCATAAAATCATTTTTCGTAGACTTTTTTTTCGCAGACATATTCATTATTCGCTATATATCGAATTTAAGTCTGTATGGGAAAATATTAAAAAATAAAACTTTAAGCGCTGATTCCAGGGGTTATTTTCATCATAAAAGTTCATAAGAAGATATGTCCAAAATCGCTTAGTTCTAAAGTTGTACAATGTTTAATAGTAAGTTAACATAATTAATGTTTTTATTATAAATTAACAAAATAATCAGTAAAACAAAATTAACTTACACTAATTGTTAAAAATGACCGCCCCCAACTGCAATACAAGCTTCTATCCTCCGTCGTATTGACTGGCTAGTCCGTTCTAAAATACCAGGGGTATTTCGAATTGTTTGAAAAGTTGCGATAATACGATTTCTCAGTTCACCGACATTTTCAATGGGAGTCGTATAAACTAATGATTTAAGGTGACCCCAGACAAAAAAGTCCAAAAAATAATCTAGAGACCGAGGAGGCCACGGTTGTGGACCTCCCCGTCCTATCCACCGATCTGGATACGTATTGTCCAAAAACTCGCGAGTAACTAAACTAAAATACGCTGGAGCACCGTCATGCATAAAATACATTTGTAATCTAAATTGCAACGAAATTTCTTCCAGCAGTAGTGGTAGCTCCTCTTCAAGAAAATTGCGGTATACCTCGCCATTTAATCGCATCGGTAAAAAATGTGGACATCAGTGACAAAATTGGCCATACATGACAGAGAATTGATGTTGATGACAGGCATTCAATAGTTCGTGCGGATTTTCTTCGGCCCATATGCGATTATTAAGAACATTAATAATCGCGTTTCTAGAGAAAGTAGCCTCGTCGGTGAAGAATATTTGAGCCAAATAGTCAGGATTTTGTGCGATTTTGTGTTGCATTCATTGACAAGAAGCCACTCTTTGCGGAAAAAGTGCCTGCACCCGTTGAATGTGATATGGATACATAGTTGATCTTTCAATATTCTCCAAACTGTGGCTTGACTAATGTTTAAAGCAAACGCAATTTTTCTGGTGCTTGTAGTAGGATGTTCCTCAATTTCATTTAGTACCATTTCTTCAACTTGTGGAGTTCTCACTGTAGATGCGTGCCCGTTATCAGTCGTCCATTTTTTTAAATTTCCCGCTTCACTAAAACGTTGGTGAAGACAGGCAAATATTGAATGATGCGGGATGATACGGTTCGGGTATCGTTCTTCATAAAGACGTCTAGCAGCACGCGAATTTCCATTGGCAAGACCGTAAACGAAATGCATATCACACATCTCAGCATTCGTGTAATTCATTTTAGAAAACAGAAACTGGCAATAAACTGAATGAATACTATGACAACTATTGACAAATATTGAAATGACAAATAAACAATTCCCTCTCAACACAATAGTTTTTGAAGAACCAACTGTGATATTATATCGTGTTAGTCATAGTTCATAATTTATTATTAAACATTCAATAACTTTAAAACCAAACCGTTTTGGACATATACTTATTTGAACTTTTATGATCAAAATAATCTCAGGAATCAGCTCTTAAAGTTTGTCGCATATATTGAGAATCACCCTGTATTCTGTCTGCAAAAGTTTTTTTTATGTTTTTAACACTTTTAATACCTCTGTTTAAAAGAAAAATACTGGTTTATGTAGTTTTGGTAATCCATATATTTTTGCATTGTTTGTTTTAAGTTTATTTGCCATCTTGGGGGAAATTAAGTTTTTATTTTCCCAATTTGTAATTAGTGTATTGTTTATTTTTTGGTGGTTGTTTGTTGTATCAGATTTACCTAATTTGCAAATATGTTTTATCTTTTAAGTTTTCTTACATTTTTTATAGTATTCATATGTGTTTGGTATTACAATTTTATTGCTTTTATCAGGTTTTAATATTGCTTATCTTTTATGAACGTTTTGTTTGTTTATTCCAGATTGATGGACATATCTTAAAAATCGTATTCAAGGCCATAAATCTTCTACAAATCTAACAGCTCTAAAATAACATGACATCAACTCAGGCCATAAATTAAATTTGAAAACACAATAATTGCTAAAGAAAAAAGCTACCATACTAGAAATGTTTTAGAAATGGTTCGTATAAAAATAGTATCCATTACCATACAGGCAGGGCTTTTCTATTCAAAATCTACGCAGCAATACTATAATATTACTGTCAACCTTTGTATTATCCCAATTTTTCTTACATTTTAAAACATAGATGTATGAAAAGTAGTTTGTCAAGATATCTCCCAATAATGTGTCTAAAATTTTAAAAGTTATAAGTGCTAAATGTATCTTGTTAGTCCCATATACAATTTTAAAATGTTTTCAAACACCAAAATAAAAGAAAGAACTTTGATACAACAAAAATTAAAATAAAATAATAAGCTAATTTAATATTCATAGGAAATTATTTCAAATATGTGCTGTAATTGAAAAAGACTTAAATCGACCAGTCGAAACTTCTTACTGAATTGAAGAATTTTTCATCAGAAATCCAGCAATTCCATTAAAAAGTGAATTGTACAAGAAAATTTTGTTGGCTATAACATTGAAACAAACGATAACGTAATCTTATTATTGTGTCGCTTCTATTTTGTCATGACCTCTTGTGTTAAATTCTTGGCCGTATATCTTCATTGAACAATCTTCTATCTGATGTTTTGCATCTACCTCGAAAGTTACAATATTCAGTTAATGTGCATTTTTATTTAATCCTACGTTGTTAGGTTAAGTTTTTGGACGATCCTAGACGTCTTCATACTCAGAGAAGTTACTGTGTTGAATTAAGAACACGCTCTTTGTTAAATTTTTTTGGTTATTATGACCAAAATTTGAGTTAAACCAAAACAAATTCCCGAGTTCTATAAAAAAAGAATTTGGCTTGAATTAGTTTAGTTAAATCACAGTTTGAACTTGTTCCAATTAATAATGAAAATAGTTTCTTTAATATTACTCGGAAATTAATACATTTTTTTTCTGTTCAACTAAAAATGCGGTTAAGTAGCAAACCTGAAGCATTAAATCAAATTACGTTTTGGGTTATAGAAATTGAAGAATATCAGTATGACAATAGCACAGCTATTTTGTAGCGTAAATTGTAAAATACGTTAAATACTTACATGTATGACAGAAATTGTCCCATAGATGGCGTTTCCCCTATTTCACTCCAGTAACAGAACATATTTAGCACAGCTACGGTGACAAGTATATTTATAACATATTAACCTGGTATAAACGTTTAATAGAAGCTGTGATAGTTGAAAGGGCGACTTCCTTAACTACATACTACAGCGGCGGAATGATCCTCGCGATCAACCCCCAATATGCGGAACAAACACTTAGCGTGTTTACACTATCGACCGCATGTCTCTTTTAAACAAGTACTTTGTTAAATAATAACAAATTAATTACTATAACAATATAAATTTGTTGTACTAACACCAAATACCTAACAATTTTTTTTCGTTCCTACAACAAAAAATTTTGGTTCGCCATATATAACCAAACAGCATTGTTAAATTAACTTAATTTTGGTTAGCTCAATGCAGGCACTTTTCTGAGTGCAGGTAAGCCAAAAGTAAATGTTTTCATAGTGTTTTTATGTGTTGCCCTTTGGGGGCACTCATGTTTTTTCCTACCACATAACCACACAGTAAAAAATTTCTGTAATAATGCAGTAATAATCCTGTTTCATTTTACAATATTATTACTGTAGGGAAATTTTTACAGGAAAATTACTGAAGCTTTTATAGTTTCTCAGTAAATAAGCAAACAATCAATGTAAAAGTCAAAAACATTGATGTAAATTTCTGACAGCGTTTAAATATATCAAAAATGATCCTTAAATTTACAGCGATCATACTGTGATATTAAGGGTAAGTGGGGGAAATATGATGACGCGATATAGTAAATTTACAGTTATACTGAAATTTCCACTCTCATTTGTAAAATTACAGTAGTTTTCCTGGCGGACAATTACCAGGTATACTACTGTGTATTTTTTTAACTGTGCAACACCTTGTACAAATTGCAACTAGATGCAGGTTATATAGCTAGCTTATTCAACTATGGCCTTTGCTGCATTACTTTATTTTCTAATACATTTTACAGTTTTATAAAGATGCTAACGTACAGATCATATTATACAATTATCTGACCCTTATCCGGTTATTATTGGTGAAAAACAGAGAAAAAAGAGAGAAAGATAGAGGTAGTAAAATAGAGAGAGAGAGGCAGAAGCAACTCGTCGTTAATGTGCGCGGAAGTATATGAATTTAGAACAGAATCACTGTCTGGCAGTGGCGTCCGGTGTTGGTCTGTAATGAATTTAGCTCCTCTCCCTTCGTCCTAACTCGATTACGGGAATTCAAATTCGATTCATGTTTAATATCGATGTTTACCCCCCTAACGGTCTTGTCAACACAGATTAATAACTACTAAATTTGTCATTTCCTTTGACGAACGTTTCACAAACGATCTTTCCGCCTGCAGGAGAGGTTTCTCGTTTCCTTACAACGTTATAGGAGTTGGACGAAGTTGAAGATTTGTGTTACGCCGATTTGATCTTATACACTCTCGTGTCGTTTTTATTTTCGAATATTTCGAGATATCTACACTACAGGGTATCCAATGAGTGCCATTATTACGTTTATTGGTATCAAAACTACAATCATTACAAATTATTATTAATTTGAAGCTAAAGAAATATAAAAGAGCTTATAATAATTCATGACTGATTGTTTAAAAAGTAATGCAGCACTAATAAACACATAACACAACGAAGAACCAATCGAGACACAAAATGGAAGATATTCAACGTCAACTCGACATTCGACAGGAACCGGATGGATAGGAACTCAGGTCAGGCGGGAATATTGAAATTTTAACCAGTTTAAGCTTTTGCATTACGATCATAAAACAACATTAATATTTTATAACAATCGTCTGTTTTTAGATTAATCCAATTATTTTTAACTAACATAAACAGAAAGTTATACAAAAAATAGGTAAAATTAGAAAATCGGAAAGTACCTATGTAAATATTAATGTGATGCTATTGGTGCATCCTTTATATTTATATGAAATCTACTTTATTTTACATCTTACGTACTGCTGTGGCAACCGCGTTACCGCTGAGTGTATTTTTGGTTGCCTACTTTGTCATAATTTTTCCGTTTTTCTGAATCATTGTACCGAGAAATTTTCATAATAATGTTTATTTTTGTATAAATTTAGGTAAAGAGTTAATTGTATAATTTATTTAATTAAGTGTCAAGTTTTTTTTAATTTAATTCCTTTCTTTAAGATGTCTAGCATTTGCTAGTTCTATTTAATGTTTGTTCTACTAGATTTTGTCGGTAAAGTGTGCGTTTGCGTGTCTGTTGTTAGAAATACGATTGCTGAAGTTTTGTCAGGCAGTTCCTTGGTTGACTTTAGCGTGAGTACTTGCATTTTTAAATCTTTGTTGCCATTTTGTTTTTATTTATATAGAGATTTGATTAATTGTCTTTTATTCTTGTCCATCAAGGAATTCGCATAATAATAATTGTTATTATATTGATGTGTGCACATAGTAGATGTAAGATCATTTATTATTTCTGTGCAGGAAGATATGTTTGCAGTTTAATTTTCTCATTATATTTTAAAGTGTTAATATTTCGTTTTCTATTTTGCTGTTTCGGTTTTAAGTATCAATCACCTCGGTTGGGTGAATAGAAGCTTTGTTCTTGCATTTAGTTTTCATTTTTGAATAATTTCGTGTGTTTGTCCACGAATTTATTTTATTTTGTTGCAACCACGTGGATTGTATTGGTAGAATTAGGATTATCTTCCTGAACAAACTATCCTTTTGCTTTGTATAGGAAATAGCAGTCCTATTGTAATTTAGAATCAGGTGCAGTTTTTTATTTTTAGCCAGAACCTTCAGTTCACGGTTTTTTTCTGCCATTTTGTAATTTTACCCATTTACATAATAAATTTCATTGTAATTTAATTAGCATCTTTGGGTTGAAAATTCTGTTCTTTTATTTTTAATTAAACCTTTTCAATTTTTGGGGTTATTAAGAGAGTCTGTTTTCATTCACTCACAATTTACATTTCGTGGTTAGATTCAAGTTTTAATTCGCGAGGGTAACTCTGAGGTCAATTGTTCTCTTGCGCCCTTCAAAATTTTATCAGTTGAGCTAGCTAATTTGATTTTTCATTTTTAATATTCGTTTTGCATTTTCAGTCATTCTGTACACAACAGTACCTATTAAATGACTTAATTTTCGAGCAATATTAATTTTCAGATAAGCTTTAGAACTTCACTTAGAATCTAGAACATCTACATATATTATACAAAATATTACTAGAATATTTAAAATAAATATTTTTAGATTATTTTTTGCAATTATTATAGGAATAATTGTATGTACATATAAATATTCCAAATATTCGTAGAATATTCTGATAATAATTGGAATGTACAAATACCTAAAAGCATGTTTAAAGAATATTCTAGGAATATCCTTTGCTATCTGGGTGTATACGCATAATATCCCTGGATAAGTTCATTCAATAGTAATTTGCATACGGTTAAAAATGCATTTCCATTAATATTAATAAGTAACAAGGCAGCAAGATAATCTTTAACAATATATTTATTATTGACACTGTCAAACATTTGTTTCAATTCATCCACCATTTTCTATTCTGACTTCTAACTGGGATAAAATTAACGATTAGTGTTATTAAATGCAAAAATATATACACAATAATTAATGAGAATGGTACCTACAGGTAATGCTAATTCCGTCGCTGTAGAAGTCAATTAACACTCACAGATCTAATTACGTATTTAATGAAGTATTCTTTCTTTTTTGTATCTCGTTCAGTACCGCTTCCATCTCCGCTTCCTGAAATTTCCAACAGTTCTATCTCTCTCTTTCTCACCCTTCTTCATAATCGCATAAAAACAATATCCTTATTACGAAGCGCTGCATCCCAGGCGGCAAGGTTTCAAACATATAATCCGTTTAGTTTTCCTCTTCATCTACGTAAACAACTTTTGAGCAATTACTTTAAACGAATTTTACGTTTGTTAATGACGTTCTGCAGTGACGCTGTTGGCAAGACAGGAGAAATGTTGAATGCGCATTGAAATGCTGATTCGTTAGTAATGTTATGATATCTGGATGGGGCATTTAGTGGAACATGCGAGCACTGTAGTACAGAGTGTTGACGCAGAAACTCATCTCTTTTCTCCTAGATGCTTTCCTTTTGAGATATTATGAAAAATGAAACATCACCTTCCAACAAGACACACTTGAGGGTTGGGAGTACCTACCAAGCACGTCCAAGGACCAGGAAAGGCCATCTTGTCAGGGTTCGCTCAAGACGAGATGGTTAGTGGCGGCTATAAGTTCGTCCTCTCTACTTAAAACCGGAGCAGGGTGAATGAAGACCTTTGCCGTAAACCATTCTCCCCTCGCCCGAGCTGTCGTGTCGTGGCTAAGGGCTTGCACAGGGTTCCACAACGATGCCAGTTGTTGCTTTCGTCTACCGAAAGCCCAACTGTTAAACCATATCCCGAAAGGGATGGGGGGTCTTGGCTTAACTGCACGGACCGAGAGGAGACAACTTCAACAAAAACCTAAATCCTAAGGTGGCGTACTAGGCTGATGGGATGCGTGGCTGGATAGAAGACCAGTCTACTAGTCCAATCTTGGAGCACCTGGCGCAACCCATTGTATTTAGCTTTACCTCTGCATGCGGGGCTCTGTGAGGTGAACCTTTTCTTACCTAGCTACTTGTGGGATCAACCATGGAGGAAGGACGTTTATTAGCGGGACGACACCGCTAATAAAGAGGAATTGGAGCAGGGCCTCCATAAAAAGCCTTCCACTTCCAAAGTGAAAGTACCTCACAAATAAGGAACAAAGGGAGGAGCAAAACGGCTGGAGCAGATTGGGGAACAGGATGGCATCCATCTCCTCTCAAATTGCGTAGCACTGTGCAACTCAAGGGCATTGCACCTGGGAGCACGTGAAATCGAAGAGGGAGAGTTACCTAACCTGGGGTCTTCTGATATCCTACACTTTCTGAAAGGAACAGGATTGGAAGGCCAGCTGTAAAACAGCAAGAACAGAGGACACAATAGATCTTTTAGGTCGCAGTATAATATCACCCTTTCAATATACATACATACAATAACACACAAAGAGGTAGAGTGCTGGGGATCTTGCAATAACTGCTGCTCGGAGGTGAAAAGGTTCCATCTCAGAGAAACCATAAACACAACTTTGTTTTGAGCAGTGATACTATCCTGTTTTTCATCTTGGAATATTGTCCACAAGCTTTTATTGGAGGAAATTGGAAGGAAATAATCTTCTGTAGGTGTAGATAGAAATGACGATAACTTCCTGAAATGAACATTTAGAAAATAATCTAAAAACACGTAACTTTATTTTTTTCCATGCAGTTTAAAGATTAAACAAAAAAAAATTGAATTTAGAAAATACAAGAGCAGGAAAGGAGAAAAAATCGTATTTCTTAACCCCCTAACCATCCAGTGGGTACGCCACTGTTTTTATTTCAACCTAAAATGTACGGCTGCTAACAAGGAACGATTTGATCTTTACGTGATCTCGATATCTCTTCTCGTTTCTGAAATATTGCAAAAAATGTGTTTTTGGGGGAAACTTTGAGGCCCTATTACACCCCTAGAACCAAATTTGGGACGCTAAAAAAAATACGTGTCCAATATTTTCCTGTATTTCGACATGGATGCCTTTGAATTGAAAATCAGTGTTTCTGGATGGAGGTGCAAAAAATTCTTATCAGACTCTGAATGTAGGTTACTTACTAGTCTATTTACCGAATACCATACGAAAATGGTGTAGATGACAGTACCAAGAAGTGCCCTAAGTTTTGCATTATGCACTGAGGTGGAAAAGTAAATAAAAATCACGGTATTTGCAATGGCTGTAAATCAGGTTTAGTGATTAGAGGATTCAATGCCTCAGTCTTATTACAATACAGGTATAACCTCAAACAATACATATACACTATAATGTCATGTCTTGTTATATGAATAAATTATATATAAATAACGCGAAAACTTCCTTCCTGTAATACAAATACAAGGTAAATATTCAATTAATATATTAGTGGGTGGATAGCATGAATTACTTACTTATTTACAAGTGTATACCTATATTTCACAAAAAAAAAAAAATTTTTGCGCCTCCGTCCAGAAACACTCATTTTGCAGTACTTAAAATCGGCAGGAAAACTATTGTTTTTCATTGCCCTAGGCAGGCAAAAATGTCACTAAAGGTTGGCCGCACTAGATTCACATGACAGATGTGTAATGAATTGTCATTAAGCTACTGTTCATCCATGCAGGATGAACTGGTGTCTTCATTGCACTTATTATTGATAAATGGATATTAAACTAGAAGGAAAATTACAGAAAAAGATTTATTCTCGTAAACGTCAAAATACTAAGGTATGTAACATGTGTGCCAACTTGTACTGTCAACTCCCTAGTGTCAAAATTTCTTTTCTATTTTCAATTCAAAATTAAGATTTGTCGGCCCAAACAACATTGTGTATCACACGGCCAGAAACTCTTTTGCGAGTATTCGTACTTGTGGGCCTCGGCTACCGCCTCGTCCCACAAACCGTACTCATACTCGCAAAACTGTAGTTTCTGGCCTAGTGATACAAATAACTATTTCATACTGTATAAAGACGAAATAACTTAGATTCAGTAAGTTTGCTATATATTCGTGGAAGGTAAAATATTGCATTGCTATAGCTGTAAAAATGTTCATAAAAGAAAAATGGAATGCCATATCGACAGGTAGGTATTAAACTAAACGAATTTTTGAAGTGTTTTACCATGACAAATCCATAGACATACATAGGTACCTACATATTTCTAAGAAGTGTGCTATTCATAGGTTGTTAAGTTTCCACTTACGAATAATTATGCTATTCTCTATCTCTATTCTCTTGAATTGTTGTTTTAAAAAAAGGTGATAATGGAAATCCCGTTGAAATATAAGTCCGTAACATATACAATTCTTGTTCTAAAACTTTGCCATTTATTTATTATAAATAATTAAAGTAAAAATTAAAAGCCATAAAAAGCCATTAAAAGGCCGTAAATATTGAATTTTAAAATTTAATATATCTTTATATATTTAAATCCTTCATGCATGGGTCTGATGTAATAAATTTGTTATTACATAATTACTATTAGAAATTTTGGCCATTTCTTTTGGATTTATTAATTAAGAAGCAAATTTAGGTATTATAATTAATTTATAGCTCAGTTTTGGAAAAAAAATATAGTCATCCTTGGCTATGTAATGTGCTGTACAAATTATCTTTTAACTATATACAGAAATCTAAAATTCTTGTAAATTTAAGAATATTTTATAAAACCACTGGATAACACAAAAAATGAATAACAATTAGAAATGTAAGTAGGTATAAGTATTAGAAATTAATGACAAAAGGAATAAGTAATATATTAAATTGTCATTTTGTCCAAATTACACAAAAAAAAGGTACATTAGATTATCTCTACGTTCCACTAAGATATTGTTTCTACTTCAAGTGACAATCTTAAAGGTATCTATTTTGAGAAAGCCTAAAAATCAAGTAGATAGCTTAGAAAAATTAAGAATTTCTAAAATATTGCGTAAAGATTATGAACAGATATACATCGGCCTAACTAAAAGAATCTGAACTAAAAGATATATCAAAATTAGTTACAAGGAGCAAGTGGTTCAAATTCAATTGGGAAGGGTTTCATAAATCTAGCGTAGCCCTAATACATATACTTGAAAAGAATTTGCAATAAGTAGGTATGTAAAATATAAAAGTTATCGTTAGAGACCGGATTATAGCAAAGTGCATATATTTTATTTTTTGCATATCTTTAATTATAATCTATATGTAGACGTATTACACTAATTGAAGTTAATTAGCGCTAATTAGTGATTGCATATATGACATATTTAGGCATTTCTATGCATATTTTTACAAAAGTTGCATATATTGCATATTTAAGCTTTTTCTTATCCTTTCTATTGGTAAAAAATCCTAGTAATTCCTAATGTAGATCGACAACTGACAATTCACAGAACGATAAATCTTTTACATTGATTTCTCTAATACTTTCTTCCAAGAACTGCACATGTTTAATTTCGCCTAGCCGAAGGGATGTGGTAAATACGTTTTATTATTATTAATTCCCAAATAAACTATTCATTCATTGAATATCTTTGAGCGAAACAGCATGTAATTGTGTTACGTTTTTAAATACTGTGCGTACATACAATGAGTATAGCGAACAAAATTTCTTTATGGATTAAGCCATATCCTGAACTGGTAAAGGATGGCGACAAAATATTTTGTCGAGCCTGCAGTAAACTGGTAAGTTTAATTTTACTAAAAGCTTTACAATTGTTTTTAAATTCTTTAACTTTTGATATAAAGTGGCAATTGTTGTTGTAGGTGTCTTCTGAGAGAAAATACCTAATCGATCAACACGCTAAAACTTCATCACATATTGGAAAATGTGTGCAGCAATCTATACGTCAATGTGTAGCATCAACTTCACGAAACTCAGAACAAGAAGAATATAATACGGATCTGTGTAACGCATTAATTTCGTCTAACATACCATTAGCAAGATTAAACAATGTTAATTTGAAATTCAACAATTGGTAGGGAATAATTTTATTTATATCATGTTAGATGAAAGTACGGATAATAAGTGTGGCCGTTATATTGCCCATTTGTTAATAGGAATTCTTCATGAAGATATTGTAGGTAGGTAAATCATATTTAATTTACTGTAAAGAACTTCAAAAAACAAATAATGTGACAATTGCCCAATTCGTTCAAGAAGGTTTATCAAATTCTTTTCACCTGGAAGTATACCTTGTGAAAAAATTTTACTAATGTTGTCCGTCGCTGCACCATACATGATAAAAACTGCGCAAAATTAAAATTTTTTTTATAGTAACATTATTCATTCCACTTGTTTAGCTCATGGGTTTAATCGTGTAGCCGAAGGCATTAGGAATCAATTCCCTTTGATTAATGATTTAATTAGCAATGTCAAAAAAGTATTTTTAAAAGCACCTTTACAAATCCAATTTTATAAGGAGCGACTTCCCGGTGTTAAGTTGCCTCCTGAACCGATTACTACGAGATGGGGTACATGGTTAGAGGCTGCAATTTTTTTCGCCGATAATTTTGAAGGAATAAAAAATGTAATTCTTGAAATCACTGCTGACTGCATTGCTCTAGAAACTGTAAAAAGACAGTAACATCAACAGAATTGCTACAAAACCGTTTGTTTATTAAGTCAAATTATAACTTTGTTTCAAGTTAAAATGCGGGGTATTTGAAATTGAAGAAAGTTAAGAAGATTTTGGAAGGTGAAACTGTAAACGATTTCGACTTTAATTTTAGTTTAGAATGTATTGCAAAGTTAAAAAAATGCACCAATTACATCTGTGGATGTTGAAAGAAGCTTTTCTATTTCGAAACATATGTATTCTGATAGAAGACAAAACTTTCTTTTACACAATTTTGAAAAACATTTAATTATAAATTGTTTTAGAAATATGTTGTGAAAAAAATTTGTGCAATAAAGTTAATACTTAAATTTCTGCTCTTATTTATTTTATGTAAAATTTTTGCATATTGTCGCATTTTTTTTGCATATATGCCCCGGGTTTATGCATATTTTCTCAAAAATCGATGCATATATATGCGCATATATTCCAGTTTTTCTTTGCACATAATCCGGTCTCTAGTTATCGTCTATGTTAAAAGTATGATTAAATTCTTTAAGATATTTGCCAAACGATGATTCGTTACTTGAATTCGGTTTTGAAGTTCTAATATGTTTTTGATTCCAGTTCCAAATTTTGTATAAGTTTTAATAAAAAGTAACTAATTGCCAAGGTAATTGGATTGACAATCTTTTCAAGTATAACTAACAGCTTCTTGCGGGTTTCGCCGTGTGTCAAAACTTTCGCTCGACGTTTCGCTGTTCATACTGACAGCTTCTTCAGGATAACTGAACGCAGTGTTATCTTTTCAAGTAAAATTATTTCAGAATGTAAATTTGTCATGTATACCTAAATAGTTAGAAAAGCATAGATATTTACAAAAGCAACCATTTTTAGTGAATTTAGATTTAGGATCTTTAAATTTGAACCCTCGTAGTTTATTAAGTCAAGAGAAAGAATGTTAATTTTGGGTATAAATACGGAACTTTACACTGTAATGAAGTTTGTGGTAAAGTGTTTTAAAATATATAGTATTTAATCACAAGTATTTTCTATTTGAATTAAAACTACGATTTATCCAAAACTCTTGTTTGGAAAGGTTATCACCCCGAGAGGTGTTCAGCTGTTACTTTAAACTCCGTACACTGTGTGTAAGATTTTGACATGAAAAATAACCTTATTATAATATGATAAATTGTTTCCTAGAGAATTTCGTTATCAAAATTACAGAAACGCAGAAAATTTGTGTCATTAGAAATATGACATCTACATATCTATGTAAATATTTATTTACATTAGTTCTGACGTCCGTAAAATTATGTATAAAAAGGCAATTTTTTTTACAGCAGTACATATAAACCCAAATTATTATTAAGCAAATATCTGTCGAGTGTACAAGTTAGCTTTAAAGATATCTTTAGAAACATACATTTTGGGAATTAGTTACGCAATTTACGAGCTAAAGTATTAGACATTAGTATTATAGTAATCATGGAAACGACAACTGCAACAAGGAAAGTCAGAAAAATCACGGATTATAGTTGTTTTATATGCCCAGTTTCTGCAAGAAGGAAACCAGTCCTAACTAGGGAGTTAAGTGAGTTTTAAATAATCATTTTTTTGTAATTTTTAAATGCCAGGATATGTTTCCTAAACGTTCATTTTAATTTTAGCGAAACAAGTATACAGTCTTACAAAAACAGGTATTTCCTTGGCCTTAGGAATGCCCAACGAAAGCACATTTCCTTTCGAAAAAATCGACCTAACCATGAAAGACGGCACCAAGATAACTCTGGAAGATGCAATACTAAATACCGCCCTACAGTACAATCCGACTCCAGGCTATCCACCTTTGGTTAGGATTCTTAAAGAATTTACTTGCCAAATACATAGACCTCCCAAACTGGGAACACACTGAGTTAGTGGTGCTAAACGGCTCACAAGAAGGTATTAGTAAAACAATAGAAATGTGTTGGCAAGACGGTCTGCCAATTATTGTTCAAAATCCAGTGTACATGGGAGTCGAAATTATTGTGAGTGTGAAATATTAAAGAATTAATTGTGCAAAATATGTATAATGCGCGATTCTTAGGTTACTCCACACAAAGCAACAGTATTACCAGTGGATCAGGATGAATTTGGAATGATTCCAAGCTTGCTGCAGCAACAATTGGAAAATTGGAAAACTAAATGTCTTCAGGATCATACATTGAAGATGCCAAAGTTGGTGTATCTGAATCCAACAGGTATAAAAGAATAAATATCTAGTTGTATTCACTATTTATTTATTTGAAAATTTAGGTTCAAATCCAAGTGGCACAACCATGACCCTAGAAAGAAAGCGCAAAATTTATAAAATCTGCAGCAAATATAATCTCTTAATTTTGGAGGACGATCCCTGCTTTTTTATGCATTATTTAGAACGGTTGACGCCGTCTTTTCTCTCTATCGATACTGAAGGAAGAGTGATTAGATTGGATTCGTTCTCTAAAGTTTTAAGTTCGGGAATGAGAGTTGGCTGGGTGACCGGGCCAAAACCTCTCGTAGAAAGACTGAATACCACATGCAAAGCTCATCTATTCATTCTAGTATTATATCTCAAGTAAGTGCGAATAACTACAAATCAAAAAGGAAGATTCACTTAAAATCATTTTAATTCTACAGGCTATCGTCAGTAGTTTAATAGAAACTTGGGGTTTCGCCAGGCTTCTCCAGCACTTCCACGAAGTAGCTGACTTTTACAAAGCGAGACGCGATATTGTCATAGCCGCAATGGAGATGTACCTTAAAGATCTGTGCGAATGGACGGTTCCGACTGGCGGCATATTCGTGTGGATCAAAGTAATTGGAGTCCCTGACGTTTACGACATGTTAATGAAGAGAGGAGTAGAGAAGTCTATAGTATTTGTTCCGGGCCACGGTTTCATGGCACACTCGACTGCAGCTTGCAGTTACATAAGAGCGGCATTTTCCAAAGTGCCGTTGAATCAAGTCGAAACCGCGTTTAAACTATTGGCAGAGTTGATTAGGGAAGAAAAAATATTCTTGCAGAAGAAATTAGAGAATTGTATGTAGATATTGTATTCCATAGACGTTGTATTAGTATAAATGGAAGGGCTAGAAGAAACGGTTTAAATGCAATATTTATATTTGTATGCTATAAAGTTACTTGCCAATTAATAATTTGCTATATAATAACTTATTTATAAGTGCGAAAAGTAGTATTAAATAAACGAATTCGTGTATATTGTTTATAATTACAACAACTATAATGTTAAGTACGTGACGCATGTTTAAATTCTACTCTTGAACCCTTTTGCTTCTGATTACTTCAAATGTTTATATGTATAAATGTATATTCATACATGGTATGCGTAATCGTCTCTACTTTTGACACATTTTCAATGAGATTAAAGAAAATAATTGCTGTTTGGTAAATTCGTCTATGTGTAATAAATAAAAATTCGACAGTTCTGGAAATTAACAGTTTTTTTTTAACAAATTTTAAGATCTAAGTATTATAATTCTTGCGCCATCTATCTAAAGATAGCGAAAACACCATGAAGTATGAAAACAAACCATTTCTATTCCCTAGTGTTTGAATTAAGTTTCAGTATCCTATAATAGATGGCAGAAGATTGATAAATGATTTTGAAGTTGTATCGAATTACAAATTGCTAATAAATAAAAATCTATTACAACGGACGGTAGCTATCTTTGAAATTGCTTAAGGTGCAGAATCGGTTAAATGGGAATGCAATTGCGTATTTTAGCAATACAAAACAACAATCCTCTAGAAAATAATATTTAATTATAATTTAATATAATTTGATAGAACGTCAAAATTGTTGCAAACCAATAGATACGAAAGTACGCGGGACAATGGAGGAAAGTTCTGTCATTTTATCATTTCATTTCTTCATTCATCTTTGCAATCTCCGTAGAAGTTTCTGATAGGCGCCAATTAAAAAATTATGCGTTCCCATTCAAAAAAAAAAACTCTTCTCTATACTTCAAATCACACGTCAAATTATTCTCGTGGTAATAATGTAGATAGTGTTAATAGTATTTGATGATAATTCCCGTTGTAATTATAACAATATCTTATAATCAGATAACAGTTACATTAGAAGTGCAAGGGCTGAAATTGGAAGCTTCTATTAGTTTTTAGAAAAGTCAAAAACTTGTAGAGTAATATTTATTATGGCCTACTAAAAGCAGATTTTTTTCTGCTAATCATGGAAGAATGATATTAAATTTCTTTCAATTTTTTTTTTTCAGTAGAAACGTGTTGTTTTCAGTGGCGGCTGATACATGCATACGTCACATACGGGGCCAATACAATGATTGAAGTTCGTGTGCTATCATCCGAAATAGAATTTAGATCATTGTAATGGCCCATGTAAAACGTAAGTACCAGCCGCCGCTGATTGTTTTACTACCTGCTCCTGATGTATAGAGTGGTAAGACGTATTTGCTTACACGGGCCGCACTATCTAGCATCTAGTATCAGTGTTAGTCGAGTCTTGATGCCAGATAGTATAATTCTGCGTGTGTTACATCCGTAGATGTTGAACGGTCTTTTTCAAAATATAAGTTTTGTCATCGCGAGGAAAGCGATTTAGTGAGAAAAGTTAGTAAAGAGCTTGCATACAATATTTATAGTTAAATAAATAAATAATTTTAGTCTTTCCCGACACTCTATTGTATACTTGTGTTAAACGTTAATATTACATATATGAAACTTAGTATTGACCGGGCGTACAGATGAAAGTTGACGACTTTTGACGGCTTTATTCAATTATAGAGCATTTATAAACTAAGCCGATGTGAAAATGATCGAAAATTCATTGGATTTTTTTTTTATATAAATAATGAAGATTTAATTATCTATAAAATCTTACATGAGGCATCATAAATTATTAATATGAATTGAAAGACTTTTGTGAGTTAGTTTAGCTTATGATATAATACTGTCTTTTTTTTTTAAATAAAATCTGTGGTAAGTAAAAATTGCTGGCCAACGGTAAGCAAATATTTCGGAATAAAGTGGACGCTTGTATACAGGGTGTATCAAATAAAAAAGTAAATTTTGCTTGGGTGTTAACTACACGACATATAAAGCACAAACCCGCCGAAACCGGATTTCATCATTAAAAAATAAAAAAAAAGTAAAATTTAGAGCCAAAAATTCGTTAGTCCGGGCCTGATGCAAGGAAACGTCATGTTAAGCACCCGCTAAACGTGGTATTATGTAGGTATAAATACATTGCTCTCATTTAGTATTATTCTTAATGGCATGCCGTAAGTTCATTTAACGTCATTCTGAATAAATAAAGGCCAATCAGCCAGTGTGCGCTTGTAAAAATAGCAAAACTGAGGCATTTTAAATTTCTTCTTTTTATAAAATAAACATTCCTTATTTGTGAAGAGAATTCTACGTAAGTCGACAAAGTATTATTTTTAATATCCTGATAAGACGTTTGAGTTTCACCGGATATGCGACTTCAGTAGTTACAAAAAACGTAAATATTTTTCTTTTGCTTTGTTGAATCGAGAGTTAGTTGTTAATAAACGGTACCACATGAATCTGAGTTATTTCTTTTGGATTTATTTAATCAAATAACGCAAAATGAATGGAATTGAATTACACAGAAATAAATGTAGATACAGAAAATTTGCAAACACGCCTTTTTACTATGATATCGCGCGAAAATGAATCTATACATTCCCGCGCTTTTGCCGATGCATCAAGCTTCGATTTTCTTTATATGAAATCATGATGGTCCTGAAAAAGATCGTTTTTTCGAGACGGGAAGAATTTAAATAAAATGTTCGAAGTGGCTTGCACTCCAAGCGGCGATCCACACAAAACTAACACAGGTGCGGCTCTAGCCCACGGCATTTACTAAATATTTTTTTCTCGTTAATGCTTACAGATAGACCCCCTGTGCGTTCAGACTTTTTGATCGTATATGATTACAGCTGCTACATATTATTATATTTACCTCTATATCTGATACATCCTGTATATAGTTTATTTGGGTCTTCTTGGTATGCGGACGTTTGTAAAACGTTTTTGTTCTACAAAAATGTAGAAAATTACAAGCTTATTATTTCGTTTTCAGTAATCACATTTTTATATATAATACTGTAATAAAATAACAAAAACATTATAATATATAACAAAAATGGAGTTATTATTACCTTAATGTAAATTTTCCTAATATAATAATTATAAAATAAAGTTTGTGTATAAATAAGCGCAAAAGGCGCTTTTTTGCCTTTAAATTTACAGTAGGACCACTGCAACAATGTGTATATAAATATCGCTAAAAGGATAACACTTTAAAACATTCTAGAGCCAAATGAGACATATCTGAAACATTGTGCTGTATGAGAATGTAAGGGTAAGTGTAAAATGTAACTTCGGTTGAAAGAAGTTTTGTTTTTCGCTTGATTTTTCCAGGTTTTTTGATTTACCTAATGATATATGATTGTGGAATAACTGTTTTTTCATCAGAAAACCTTGAAAATCTTGAAACTCTTGAAATGTGCTTGAAATGTTGCCTGAATGATGTATGTATATATAAAAATATTTTGGTTTAGACGATGTTGCCTATGAGTGTAGTTGCCCAATCACAGCAGCAGAAATAGATTTCCGAAATTCAAGTTCACGAAATGTGTGTCTGTAGTAAATGGAAAGGGGAAAAAGAATTTATGAAAATAGCTCTTGTTATTGTGTTGTAATTTATAGCACAGGAAAAAGGAGAGTGGGTATCTCAAACTAACATTTTGTAATGCAGTTGAACCTGCCCGAACAAGTATCTCGTGTGGCGATCTATTTTGGTCTCTCTCGTTTGTCGTATTTCAGGGTTGTCGCGCACGCGTTCTAGTAAAAGTATTTGTTTGAAAATACACCTGCCACTGAAATACTTTCACTAAACGACGTGTGACGTCAGCGAAGCGTCACATTTCCAAAATAGAATTCTATTTTGCTTTATTTACGTTTTCTTTTTCTGGTACGTAATTTCGCCAATTTTTTTTATCACGAGATTTTTGTTTTTTAAGCAAAATAGGTAGGTAACATTTTTGCAGAATATTAGAATATTTAAGACAAAGATATTGTTTTATCTTTAAAAACCTAAAATCCCTAAATCCCTTCGATTGTCTAAGCAATGCCTATAACAGCATTATCATTAACATCGAAGCAATTATTTAGTAGATCTCTTCCTCAAATCTATTTTACCACGTTTTATTCCTTAATTCTTCAATCTAAAATTTCCTCTTGTTTCAGATCCGAATATCTAATAACAAGAATAAATTGTGATATATCATGGTTGCTTTTATTAAAAATAATGATCACTTTCCTTGACACTCAAGCAACTGCGCACTTTTTTTTCCCAATGTACCAATGTGTCTTAATATCTATTTTCAGAGCCCATTGACGTTAGCAATTACGAGATATTTGTTTAAAGTTGTTATGCTTCGTTAATTTGCTTAACGTCGGTTGGCCATCACGCCATATCCAAAAGCGTCTTCTTCTCCTTTTTAAATCGTTTAAAAAATGTAGATTTATATACAGAGTGATGCGAATAAAAAAAACGTTACGCATGTAATTATATTTTACTTATAATCAATATTTCACGAAAGATTTAGAGGATTTTTTTACGTTGGTTACATTGGATCAATAATTTTGAGGTTATGTTTAAATTATCTGACAACAAATATTTATTACATTAAATAAATATAAACTGTTTTACTTAATAGAATTAATTATCAATGAAATGTTAGGTACATTTCCTTATTCAATTGAAAAATTGAAGTTTATATAGATATCACTAACCAAAGTTTAATTCCTTGGATTATTAAAAAAAAAATACTAATTACCAAAAAAAAAAGAAACATAAAAACACGTTTCGCTAAGGCGTTCGTTTATTAAAATAGCTCAAGTTAATGAACATTAATTTACCATTTGTTTTCAGTAAAAAAAGAAATGATTTTTGCTTTCTTTATCTCAGCCTTGCAGCAATTGTATGACGCGTTAATAACAGATAATTGATTATGACATATAGCGATATATTTATCAAGAAGCGATTTTAGCGAGAATATTATATGCAAATAATTCGTTAAAAAAATATGCATACAAATGTTTATTTAATTTAAATTTATGTCCGAATTTGGATGTTTTTCAATAAATAGCTCATACGTTACCTTAGTCTTTAACTTGAAATCCAAGCAATAATAGTGTCTGTTAGAATGATGGATCTCCTTAAAAGGAAACGATTCTATGTGTTCACGAATACGTTTAGCCTTCAAATTCTGGCAAACATTTCCCCCTATTGTCATGTGGAGTTTTGTCGGTTTTTAAATAAACTTTTGAGTATGTTAACGTGATTCACTGATTTCAAAAATTATTTAAGTTTTAGCAGCACAACAACAATACTTATATTGTTTTTTTTTGCAACAGTATGTGTCTATAATTGCTTCTACATTGGCAATAATTTTATGATAAGGTACTGTTTTTTTATTCTGATAATTAATAGCAAAATTTGGACCTAAACTCAAAATATCTGTAACAGGTGGGGAGTGTGGTATTTAATAAATTGCAAATCCATTGCTTTGACATTGAGAGGACATTTTGATTAAGTGGGGGAATATTTTTACTAATTAAATTTTGATTTTTTTTTTGTGTTTTTTGTTTTTTACTTTATTTAATAAAGGTGAAAGAGGTTTATCTCTAATTTTGTCAATTAGATTTCTTTCCTCAGTTCGTATTTTATTTGATTTCTTTGTATTCTTTATCAACATCTGTGATAGGCAAATTTAACGTTTTTGTATTGAAATTTAAAAAAACTAGGAAATAAGTCCATTTTCTTACATTTCAGTAGAAATATTCTTCGGTTCTTCATAGTCCTTGTAGAAGATGCAGCTTCAAAAATTTCTTGAATATTGTCCATAATTTTCTTTTATCTCTTTGAAGGACATCAATGGTAGTATTGCATCGATATTTTCAACCACGGTGATTAAATTGTTTGTGTGTTTCTTATCGTTGCTCCAAGAATTGGAATTGTGAGTTCGTAGTTGTAGCGGATGAATAATTTAAACAATACTCAAGTTGTGAGAAAGTATTGTAATTTACGTTTTTTTTTGTGGTGCACCACAACCTTTTCAATATTAGTAATCATAAAACTAAAAATATACAATATTGTTTTTGAACATGGATTTATATTTTAAATTAATTTTTTTTTACCTGAAACTTGACATTCTTTAAAATTTGTTAAAATTAGTTGCAATTATTTAAAAAATAAAAATGATTTCAAAAATTATTTAAAATTTTGTACGTAATATTTTTCTTTAAATTTATGTGATATGTTTTAGGTGATTTCGAAATATTTCAAATATATGCAATTGTTTTTACGAAGGTTAGTAAAAGGTTGTTTTTAACTCTGTTTGTGGATGTTTAAAAATAAAAATTTTAAGGTAGGTATATAGAGTTAGCTAATAATGAGATTTGTGAAAATTGTTATAAAATTGAAAACTATATGTTTGGTAATTGTGAAATGCCTTTCCGGTCATTAAAAGTGTTTTATTATTTTTAATTTGAATCATTTCTAAAACTGTTCTTGCTTTGTAGTTTTTTCTTTCATTAAAATATCTGTCCTTCGAAAGTCGATTGATTAAATGCAGTTTGATCTATCCAATATATATGCTACCCCAATTTTTACAGGGGATTTTATAAATAACATGGGTCTGTTTGAATTTAGGGATGATGCTTTTTTGACTTTGGAAGGACAGAGATATTAATGAAGGAAAAAACTTACAAAGCAAGAACAATTTTAGAAATGATTCAAATTAAAAATAATAAAAACTCTGTTAATGACCGGCAAGGCATTTTACAATTATCAAACGTATCTTTTCAATTTTATAATCATTTTCACAAATTTCTTTATTAATGCTGTATACCCTAAAATTTTTGTTTTCAAACATCTACAAACAGAGTTATAAACAACTTTTTACTTACCTTTATAAAAACAATTACATATATGTATAACAAAGTAACATTCCACTTACATTTTAAAATAACTTAAAACATGTCACATAAATTTAAAGAAAAATATTACGTACAAAACTTTAAATAATTTTTGAAATGTTTGCTTTTTAAATAATTATAACTAATTATAACAAATTTAAAGAGTGTGAAGTCCCAGATAAAAAAAAAATAATTTAAAATAAGGTAAATGTACCAATTGCTGATGCTGACCTTGTCCTAATTACTCACACCTTTCCTGTACTTATAAATCCATTTTCAAAAGCAATTTTGTATATTTTCAGTTTTATGATTACCAATTGGATTCCAATTCGATATTTTTAGTGATGTGTAATACTGCTATTTTGTGTTAGCATTTACAATCTGCTACTGCTCCTTTTGGTTAGCAATTTAAAAAAAAGCTACTATTTGTTGTAACAATCTTATAAATCCTTGATACTAGAATCTAATCTTCAAAATATCTGTAATCACACAAAAGTCATTACTTTGTTACATTTGTATAAATTTTATGTAGGTGTTCCACCGGATATGGAAATAAAATATTAAAAAAAAGTTTGACATTTAAAACTTTTTTTAATATTAATATTAATATTATTATTTGAAAGTGCCGAAAGGGAAAATTTACACAATTTTGTGACATCACCAGGAGTTGTTGTTTTCTTTTCCTGTTATTGTGTATTTCATTTCTTTTATTAGAAAAAGAGTGTTAATTCCAAAAAAGTTTTTTTTGTGTGGGAGGAAACATTTGATTCTAGCAATATAACAATGTTAAACAAAGAACAAAATTTAAAAACAGGTAATATACTTGAAATAATTCAAATTTATAAACGTAAAAACTCAGTTAATGATAAAACAGATATACCATATTTCACAAAACTATATAACTTAATTTTATAGTTAAATACAATATTTTTTAAAGATGTATTTAATTACAAAATTCAATTTTTAATATTCTACTAACAACAAATAATAAAATAATAGCATACTATATTGAAACACAATCTTTAAATAAAACATAATGATATATTCAAAATCCTAGTAAACAAGACAATTATGTTTTTGTCATTTATTAAACAAACAAAAATATTTATAATTTACACCATTTACAATTTATATTTTTTTATGTGTATACTTGAAAAAGCTTTTGAAATGAAAGTTAGACGTTGCTGTTAATGTACATTTCCATATTTTTACGATCAACCAAACCAAGAAAAAGAAGAAATTAAAATATACAGGGTGATTCTCAATATATGCGACAAACATTAAGCGCTGATTTCTGGGGTTATTTTGATTGTAAAAGTTCATATGAACATATGTCCAAAATCGCTTAGTTCTAAAGTTGTACAATGTTTAATAGTAAGTTAACATAATTAATGTTTTTATTATAAATTAACAAAATAATTAGTAAAACAAAATTAACTTATACTAACTGTTGAAAATCACCGCCCCCAACTGCAATACAAGCTTCTCTCCTCCGTCGTATTGACTGGCGAGTCCGCTCTAAAATACCAGGGGTATTTCGAATTGTTTGAAAAGCTGCGATAATACGATTTCTCAGTTCATCGACATTTTCAATGGGAGTCATATAAACTAATGATTTAAGGTGACCCCAGTGAAAAAAGTCCAAAGAATTTAAGTCTGGAGACCGAGGAGGCCACGGTTGTGGACCTCCCCGTCCTATCCACCGATCTGGATACGTATTGTCCAAAAACTCGCGAGCAACTAAACTAAAATGCGCTGGAGCACCGTCATGCATACAATACATTTGTAATCTTAATTGTAATGGAACTTCTTCAAGCAGTAGTGGTAGCTCCTCTTCAAGAAAATTGCGGTATACCTCACCATTTAACCGCATCGGTCAAAAATGTGGACCTATCAAGTGATCTTCAACAATTCCGGCCCACACATTTACAGAGAATTGATATTGATGACGGGCATTCATTAGTTCGTGCGGATTTTCTTCGGCCCATATGTGATTATTATGAAAATTAATAATCGCGTTTCTAGAGAAAGTAGTATCGTCGGTGAAGAATATTTGAGCCAAATAGTCAGGATTTTGTGCGATTTTGTGTTGCACCCGTTGAATATGATATGGGTACAACAGTTGATCTTTCAATATTCTCCAAACTGTGGCCTGACTAATGTTTAAAGCAAACGCAATTTTTTCTGGTGCTTGTAGTAGGATGTTCCTCAATTCCATTTCCTCACCATCTCTTCTTGTGGAGTTCTCACCGTAGATGGGTGCCCGTTATCAGTCGTCCGTTTTTTTAAAATATCCCGTTTCACTAAGACGTTGGTGAAGACGGGCAAATATTGAATGATGCGGAAATATACGGTTCGGGTATCGTTCTTCATAAAGACGTCTAGCAACACGCGAATTTCCATTGACAAGACCGTAAACGAAATGCATATCACACATCTCAGCATTCGTGTAATTCATTTTAGAAAACAGAAACTGGCAATAAACTGAATGAATACACTAACTATTGACAAATATTGAAATGACAAATAAACAATTCCCTCTCAACACAATAGTTTTTGAAGAACCAACTGTGATATTATATCGTGTTAGGCATAATTCGACTTTGCTGAATACCAAAACTGCTATAGAACTGTATGAATAGAAAACAAGAAACCTAGTTACTTTGTGGCTATACCTATTATTGAAATGTCTTTCTTGCCTCAAAGAAAAGATATAATAAAATTATTGCAATTACTGTTATTAAAAGAAAAGAAAACCTCACACCTCATTACCAAAATCAAACAACGTTAATTTCTTTATCTTGGGGAGTTACTGAAATAGTAGATAATCCCAGCACGTTGTATATTGTTTATAAATAGATTATACTGCGAGTATATGCTTACAGAAATGTCGTTGATACGTCCGACGCACACCTCGTGGCGTCAATCTAAATTTGTTTCGTGAAAGTGAAACTAACTATTGGAACACTCATGCAGTATATATTCATTCATAAAATTACTGTGTTATTTTGTGGGAGTTAATTGCTGTTGGTAGCTGTACGCATATTGTGACGTTTAATTTTTTTGTTTTTATTAGTATGTTTCACTTTGCTGTTATTGGAAATTATAATCAAAGCCACGATGTTGCTATCGACCTGCTGTTGTCATTCCCTATCAGCTATTCAGGGTAAATTGTCTAGTTTATTTTCATCAATTAAAATCTAGTTACCCCAAGCTGCTCATAAAAATTATAATTGTAAAATATGCAACAAATAAATTAAAGAGAAGGTGAAATAAGATATGATTATATTGATAAAATGTAAAAACGCGTATATTTTTAAATGTTTTAATGCAGTATAGATTAACATTTTAAATACTTTTCGCAATTCCATTCATGATAACATCACCAGTTTAATAACGTAATTTATCGGCCTTCGAATTTCGCAAAATAATATCTGAGATTGACAAATCTTACTCATACGAATATAATATATGATTAGCTTCCTTTCCATGAGTTTCATACAATTGTTGAGAAGGTTAACGTTATCCGAAGAATTTCAAAATCTGCAATTTATAAACAAATTCTGATGAGGACGAGCTAACTACGAATACATAAATACACATTCATATATAGATATGTAAAAATATCAAATCGTGTTCGGTATGTTTATTAATAATATCTGTTGTTGCATAATCCTTTAATAAAAGCATTTTCTCGTTTGATTTAACATCTGTTATTTTAAGTTGTTATTCAAAATTTAATTTTCACAATAACGGCGATGATGTTTTTTTTTTCGAATAAAATATATTTAGCTGGTGTGTTATCTCACATAATTATTATCAGTCCCTGTTTCTATAGCATCCAAAATTTTAAATAATATTTTTAGATGGTGAGTATAAAGAGTTATCAATTAATAAGAAATCTTATTTCAAAATATTTTGAATTTACACGGATATCTATTTGGAGATTTGAACAACAGTTAGTATGACTAATGAAGTAATTTCCAATACATCTATCCATGGTGATAATAAAATCTCCAATGCAATCGCTCGTTCTCTAAGAATTGCAGCACCAATCAATGGAGTGACGTAAAATTTTGCATGGATTTGCCCGAAAGGGGTTACTTCACTTATTTTTAGTGTTCTTACATTTGAAGTACGCACTGTTGACGTCATTGTTTTGTATCCCCAACTCTTTAAACGTGGAGTTTGTGAAAGGTAGAAATACACGGTATTGGTATTTCTACCTGGAAGATACTTGGGCATTTTCCCAACCTTTCGAAGTACTTGGTTCTAAGCCCATATATTCCTATTCCAGTTCCCTCAGCCGTTTTGTAGTCATCAGTATACCATTTGATAGCATTTCTATTCATTTTCAAGATGGTATTATGATCCGATTCGCGCTTGGTACTAAGCTTTGTGGTGAATTTCTTCACG
The DNA here is from genome assembly GCA_004143645.1 of Protaetia brevitarsis. Classification (NCBI taxonomy): domain Eukaryota; kingdom Metazoa; phylum Arthropoda; class Insecta; order Coleoptera; family Scarabaeidae; genus Protaetia; species Protaetia brevitarsis. The sequence continues at coordinate 926,683 of RXPK01000129.1, forward strand.
AAGCTAAATTTTTTTGACATGTCATCTTGGGGCATGTTCCAGGTTTGACCGCCATCAGGAGATTGAGGCATATGCCTAGTCGTTCCTTCCTTGACCATTCTGAGTGTGGTTCTTTTTGCCGTAAGATCTAATGCTACCTCGATAGCTGCTGTTGGGCAAATTCTCATAGCCCCAGTTCTGCTACGCATGCTAGTTAATCTTTGCATATTCGAGAGATTAATTGTCGCCGTGGTCTGATTAGTTCTTCTGATCCAAGTTACTGATGCCTAAATGCTGATCAGTCTTACTAACGCTGTATACATCCAAAGTAGTATTTTTGGTTTGCGTCCCTAATTTTCTTTGCACAGTTTCCGCGCACCATCAGGCCTTGTTGGTTACTCCAAGTTCATGTTTGTTCCACAGAAGTTTATTATCTAGGGTAAGACCTAGGTATTTAACCTCCGTTCTCCAATCTATAATTTACCAAATAAAAAAAAAAATAGTTAACCAGGTGTCATTAATAATGAAAAAGATCAACATAATTTAATGTGAAATTTATAGATAATGAAAGTCAATCCTTCATTACCGAATGGATGTACAATGTAGTAACATATTTAATTAGAAATTTGCGATACGATTTAAACACGGACACCCATTTGCTGGGTGACTTTGTCACAGACGATGATTTATGAAATACGGTGTAGGATAAGTACTGCCATTGACTTGAAACTAAAATTTTGTTTTACTATTATCATATAGGGCCGCAAAAAAAGTACTTTACCTGAAGCAACATTGACAAAACCATATTAGGCTGATCGTTCTAAATGTTTGTATAACTTTTCTTGGTAATACTTCGGCATACTGCTAATAGAAAAGGTACTTTACTTGAAACGAAAATAGTGTTTGCTTAACTGTAAAAGCCTGCTTGATTTAAAAAAATCGAAAGTAAGCTAAAAATAAGTTTCAGATTAAGCACGGTTTATTTTCCAAATATGAAATGCCTACCGACACTCTTTTTGTCGATTATACATATTGTAAACTCAATCCGAGGACGGTTTGGATAACGAATACTTTAGACACTTTCAGGCGAGTTATGTAAACCATTTTTTCCCACGATAAAAAATCCTTAATATTTTTTTATGAATATATTTGTTCGCCGTTTGCAGCACTATTTTGACGGACTAAATATGACAATTGAATTGACAAGAGTTGTGGTAATATTTGACGCCGAACATATGAAAATAAAATAGATTTTAGTAAAAGCCTACTACTATTTATTATTTATTTTTTATTTCTCTTCTCCCAAGACTTAATTATTAATTAGTTTTTAATATGTTTATCTTTTAGCTATGACTTTTAAAATTTTTGCCTATGCTTTGCACGGCTCTGAAGTTGGTTAGTCAGCCGAAACATGTTAGCCAATAATTACCTGTAATATTTTGATTGAGTTTTTTTTTCCTTACCTGTTGGTTTCCTTATCACTATTTACTATTTCTTTCAGTGAATACATAATTTGTCATCCAAATATTGTTATTTTTAGTATAAATAATATGTTTTAACTGAAGAAATAGTTTTAAATAGCGTCAAAGAAATATTTCTTAGATTTCAACAGTTTTTTTTCTCAGTGTACATGCTTTTCCTTGTTATAATGATTAAACCATATTTAAAATAGGCATTATAAATTATTTTACTAGTTGGTACTTATCATTTAAAATCTGAATAAGAATATTTGAATGTAATGCAATATTAATAACAGATGAATCTAAGAGCACCGCCAATGCGTAAGCTATTGCGAAAAATAACGGTTCGATGCTCCTAGTCGAACAAAGAAGTTAAACAATATGAACCTCATCGCTTCGCTTTGAAATATTCCATGGAATTTGTGCGCGCATATAATTTTTATATACAGGTGTGTGAAGCGCACCAGGTGGTTCCCACTACAGTGTTTATACGGATAATCGAAAAACTTGTATGTACAACATTCACCGCGTACGGGAATGTCCTTGCTCTATTAATTATGTCCGGTGTCTGGAAATTAAATAACATACCCGTGTTATATTTAAAATAAAAAAAATTATTCGGCAATGTTGGTATTTTTATTTCAAAGATGGGTAGGTACTAAAATCCTTCGAAAAGAAATCTCTATTGTGAGAAATTAAATTCGGCAACCAAACAAAAATTTGCAAGTAGGTATTACAACACGGCACATGGTTTTACATATCTTTAATTACTGAATGAGTAAATCCTAAGCCATATTACATAATCTAACGATTCACATTGCTTTTATCGGTTCTCTTATATCCACAACGTCAGAGATTTTTATTGGCTATTGTGGTATTTGTAATCTCTACAATCTACGTTTGCAGCCTGTGCAGTTCATTCAGGAAGCATATCTAAATACCATATTTTAGCTGATGTAATTTTAAAATCAGATCAGTCAGTTTATATTTCAGATTGGGGACATTGAGAAAGCATGTTATTGGATTCGTGGAATGAGAATCTGTTGTCAAATTGATGAAGCAATTCGGCAACGAAATTGGTATTTCCTAACGAAAATCTGTCATTTTTATTTTGATCATTATTTATTGATAATAATATTTAGTGTTGTGTTCAGATTATTATTTATTAAATACCATGAACTTTCCTACGATTCTTTTTGGCAACAAACGTCAATTAAGTTAATTGAGCGTTCGTTGACGTTACATTTGTTAAAGAAAACCGTAACCATGTTATTTTTTTTTCGAATTAAGAATATGAAGTCATTCATTTTGTTTACGGATTGTGTAATGGAAACGGACGGATGGCTATTGATGAATATCGTCGGCGATTTTCCCACAATGTCCATCGCTGTTTAAAAGAAACAGGCAAATTTCCTGCTGTTATTTTGGAACGTCCCGTACAACAACAAATTGCTCAAGAAGACGCAACACTTAATATGATTGACGGTGAACCTTTTACTACTGTCCGAAGAATAATAGCCAACAGACTTAATTTAGGCCGCATAAGAGTATAGAGAACTTTACACAATTTCGGTTTGTACCCGTACCATATCTTACCTGTACAAACCTGCCGACTACGTAGCAAGACTTGAATCTAGTCGCTGGTTAGTGGAATCGAAGGCTTTGTCGGAAAATATTGTTTAGGGATCATTAGAGACGAGACCGGATTATATGCAAAGAAAAACTGGAATATATGCATCGATTTTTGAGAAAATATGCATAAACCTGGGGCATATATGCAAAAAAATTGCGACAATGAGCAAAATTTTTACATAAAATAAATAAGAGCAGAAATTTAAACATTAACTTTATTGCACAACATTTTTTCACAAATATTTCTAAAACATTTATAATTAAATTTTTTCAAAATTGTGTAAAAGAAAGTTTTGTCTCTATCAGAATAACATATGTTCGAAATAGAAAAGCTTCTTTCAACATCCACAGATGTAATTGGTGCATTTTTAACTTTGCGATACATTCTAAACTAAAATTAAAGTCGAAATCGTTTACTGTTTCACCTTCCAAATTTCTTACTTTCTTCAATTTCAATACCCCGCATTTTTATTTATCACTTTTTTAAATTTATCGTATATAGAATTACCTATTCTACCCTTAACCTTCTTACATAGCATATCAAATTCATCTACTATTTCAACTGATTTCGAGAGCGGCATCCCTTGCGTTTCTAGTTTACGAATGAAACTTGAAACAAAGCTATAATTTGACTTAACATACAAAAGGTTTTGTAGCAATTCTGTTGATGTTAGTATCTTTTTACAGTTTTCTAGAGCAATGCAGTCAGCAGTGATTTCAAGACACATTTCTTATTCCTTCAAAATTATCGGCGAAAAAAATTGCAGCCTCTAACCATGTACCCATCTCGAATAATCGGTTCAAGAGGCAAGTTAACACGGGAAGTCGCTCCTTATAAAATTGGATTCGTAAAGGTGCTTTTAAAAATACTTTTTTGACATTTCTAATTAAATCATTAATCAAAGGGAATTGATTCCTAATGTCTTCGGCTACATGATTGAACCTATGAGCTAAACAAATGGTATGAATAATGTTACTATAAAAAAAATCAATTTTGCGCGGTTTTTATCATGTATGGTCGTCGGATAACATTAGCAAAATTTTTTCATAAGGTGTACTTCCAGGTAAAAAGAAATTTGATAAACTTTCTTGAACGAATTGGGCAATTGTCACATTATTAGTTTTTTGAAGTTCTTTACAATAAATTAAATATGATTTATCTACAATATCTTCATGAAGAATTCCAAATTCCAATTCCAAACAAATGGGCAACATAACGGCCACACTTATCCGTACTTTCATCTGCCATGATATAAATAAAATTATTCCCTACCAATTGTTGAATTTCTGCTATTGTTTGCTGGTAACAAGTTGTGACATAATTTTTTCGTAAGGTAGGTACTTTCGTCAGGTATATTATGTTTAGAATATTTTTGCAGAAATGATTTCAAATTAACATTGTTTAATCTTGCTAATGGTATGTTAGACGAAATTAATACGTTACACAGATCCGCATTATATTCTTCTTGTTCTGAGTTTCGTGAAGTTGATGTTACACATTGACACATATATTGCTGCACACATGCGGATCGCTTTAGTTTTTCACATTTTCCAATATGTGATGGAGTTTTAGCGTGTTGATCAATCAGGTATTTTCTCTCAGAAGACACCTACAACCACAATTGTCATTTTATATCGAAAGTTAAAGAATTTAAAAACAATTCTAAAGCTTTTAGTAAAATTAAACTTACCAGTTTACTGCAGGCTCGACAAAATATTTTGTCGCCATCCTTTACCAGTTCAGGACATGGCTTAATCCATAAAGAAATTTTGCTCGCTATACTCACTGTATGTACGCACAGTATTTAAAAACGTAACACAATTACATGCTGTTTCGCTCAAATATATTCAATGAATGAATAGTTTATTTGGGAATTAATAATAATAAAACGTATTTACCACATCCCTACTGCTAGGCGAAATTAAACACGTGCAGTTCTTGGAAAAAAGTATTAGAAGAACCAATGTAAAAGATTTATCGTTCTGAGAATTGTCGGTTGTCGATCTACATTAGGAACTACTAGGAATTTTTACTAATAGAAAGGATAAGAAAAAGCTTAAATATGCAATATATGCAAGTTTTGTAAAAATATGCATAGAAATGCCTAAATATGCAAGATATGCAATCACTAATTAGCGCTAATTAACTTCAATTAGTGTAATACGTCTACATATAGCCTATGATTAAAGATATTCAAAATATAAAATATATGCACTTTGAAACCTAATTAGAAGTTGGTGTGTGTACGTATCAGAAATTTAAAAGTCTACAATAAAGCCCTTCTACCGAAGTGGTTGCATTTTCATTAATTTATTTGAGAAAGAACCATAACATATTTTTATTGCTGGAAGAATATTTTATACTATAAAAATAAAAAGAAAGATTTGTTTTACAAAAAGGAAAGAATTTGCACTCAATTATCGTAAAACACTTGTAAATATATGTATGTATCACTTCAATTAAACATTATTTTACTAGAATCGTTGCTTTTATTACTGTAAGCTGTTCAGAATTTTTGCAATAAAATTAGCATAAAAGCGCATAAATTTATATATTTTTCTAATCTATTTTCCTATTTCCTTTAAAACATATTTAATTCAACCGTCTTGACGTACACATTCTTCGCCTACGATAAATATCATCACCAGTGAAGGTTATGATTGTTTTTGTTTTTGTTTAGATACGCATAGATTTTTCTACGCGATTCTAAGGTTATCGTGAAACATCCCGTACCGGGGAAGGCACTTCACCCAAACATTCCGGTTAAAGATTTCATCACCTAGATTATTATGAGACCGCTAAAAAAGTTACATCATCGTCGTCATCACCAGTAGCGCGTTTGCAGCGCCACCCCCATCCTCTGTTGAGTCTTCCCCGACGCACGGTCATACGTACAGACTTGCCCGGAACTATAAAAACGCGCCACCTTGTGCTACTGTAACCATTAACTCACTCCGTTCAAAGCAGCGGCATTCGGTGTCTTTTGAAAGAAAAGTCGCGTTCTATTTTCGTACGAATCAGTCGTTTCGACTTTCAGTGAGCTTTTAGGCAGGTATATATAGTCGCGCTAAACGAAAGCCGAAGGATTAACCTTGAGACATGGAAGAAACACACGTGGACGAGAAAATTCAAGAGATCATGGATTACAGCTATTTTATCAGTCCATTGTCTTCGCGGAGAAGACCGGCTTTAACTAGGGAATTAAGTGAGTTAATAATTTTAAATATTTCAGGAGAATGAAGAGGAATTGTTCTCCGAGTGAATGGTTGAAAATTTAAAGTAAAAATAATTAAAATTTAAATATACATTTCAAAATTTTAAAACTTTATGTTACAAAGCGATGGTGAATTTTCAGTTTAATTCATTTTATAGATTTTTATATATATAACACAACATTCAATCTGTAGTTTAACTACATTTTAAGTCTTTTATCTTTTTTATATTTTATATGTTATAATTTTATTTTTAACATCATTCTGAAGATGACCCAGCTGGGTCGCAACATTTAAGCCAAACAAATAAATCAATTTGAGATTGAGTATTATTCTTTTCTTTTATCTTTTACAATTTATCACTTACTCAATTGGACAAATTACTTGTTGAATGGGTGCTGTAATACTATCGACTATTACCTACTAGCCTAGTTGTTCATTTGAATATCTTTACATTTTCTTGATATTGATTATTTATTTATTCATTTTTTATGTATTTATTTATTTTCTTATGATGCAACAATCGTCTAATTTGGGCCATTATGTTTTTTAATGCACAACAATTAAAATTATTATTTTAATAAATAAAATATTTACTTTTATGCAAAGATGAATTGATTTCAATACTCGAACATTACTATTTCAACACAGAAAAGAAAAATTAATTTAGTGCACAAAAAGTCCTTATATATAGCACACTTAAATCATATCATGTTTAAATTAACTTTCCGGATAGATGTTAGTAGATTGATTTTTAGATTAAAGAAAAAAACAATTTATTTGACTCCAAGAATTATATTGCAAAGTGCAATATGGAATTCAATAATAAATGTCAATAATTACAATGCGACAGTAACTGTAAATATTACCAAAACATGACAAGCTGTGTGAAATGAGTACTAAATACAGTGAAACCTATCTACAGCGCACATTTGCAAGACTTAGGGATTTCTCCGTTGCGGAGGAGTATCTGCTGGTGTATGAATCAAAATAAATTCATTAAAATAATTTCTTGTCCAATAAAATAACTTGTAACTTTAAAAAATGTTGAATAATTTATTCTTTTCAAATTAAATATTTAAATATTACAGTGAGAATGAAGATGTGCAAGAAGGTTTAATTCACATAGACTTTTGGTAAAAGTAAATATCAATAATTAGTCACATTTAACTTAAATTTTGATTAATTCCATTGGATAATAATCGGATTACCCTTAATTAATTAATTTTTTAAAATAAACATTAAGGGACTATGGAAATATTTCCTTTAAAGTAAGTAATTTAAACATTTAATGCATTGATAATAGTAGGATTGTAATTATTTTATTTCAATTATTGATTTTCATTTATTAAAAATCACACACAATAATCACTACTCAAAATTATAGATCACAGATAACCACTCTCTCTCTGAATTTAACCCCATTTTTAAAAAAAATATTTGTATGGTCTTTTATTGAAATTTGATTATTATTCAATACAATTAAATATATAATATTTTTATTATTATTATTATAATAAATTTAAATGTTACTAATTACTGATATTTACTTTTACATATATCTAATTAAACAATATTACCAACAATCTGTGTAAATTAAAGCTTTTCAAAAAGTTCTTTTATATTGCACGCTTAAATCATAGCCTGTTTGAATTGGTTTTCCGGATGGATGTTAGTAGATTGATTTTTAGATTAAAGAAAAAAATAGTTTCTTCGTTTCCAAGAATTCTTTTACAAAGTATAGAGAAATCAATAATAAATTTTAGGAATTACAATGCAACACCAGCTGCAAATATTACCAAAACATGACAAGCTGTGTGAAATGAGTACTAAATATAGTGAAACCTACCTACAGCGCACGTTCGCGAAACTTACGGATTTCTCCGTTGCAGAGGAGTATCGGTCAGTGTATTAATCAAAATAAATTCATTAAAATAATTTCTGGTTCAATATAATCTTTGTCAATTTTTTCATTGAATTCAATTAAAAGAAACTTAAGTTTAATAATTTTTTTTTAATTTAATATAATATAATATAATATGATATATAATTATAATGATAGTAAAAGTTTAATTTACACAAATTCCCGGTAATATTATTTAAATAGATATATGTGAAAGTAAATATCAGTAATTAGTATCATATAAAATAAATTTAGTTAATTTCATTGCACAATAATCGGATTACCCTTAATTAGTTCCTTCCTTTAAAGTAATTACTGTTTATTATAGAAATATTTCTGTTAAAGTAAGAAATTTCTAATATTTAAATATATTTCCCTCAATTGAATTGATAATAGTTGGTTTGTAGGTAATTGATTTATTTCAATTATTAATTTTAAATTTATCATTCTCACACGATGTAAAAGTTGTTAATTCACCACAAATGGAAGATCACAGATAACTTCGCTCGCCCTGAAGTACCTCACTTTTAAAGGAAACATTTGTATATTTGTAATTTGATTATTATACGATGCAATTAAGCAAAATGAATAAAAATGTTACTAATTACTGATATTTACTTTGGCATATACCTAATTAAACATTATCAACAGTCTCTGTAAATTAAATCTTCTTCTGTGCCTTCATTATTGTAATATTTAATTTGAAAAGAATAAGCCATAAAACAAAAAGAAAACATTCAAACACACGAATTAGGTATGAGATGTAAAATTATATTGAGCTCTAAAAAAATAATTAATTAGGATATTATCTAGATATAATATCAAAAAAAATGTGTAAAGCACATAAGCTTTAATTTCACTTCTTTAAATTTAGCTTAATCAAAGTGTTTATACTCGCCCACAAACTTCATATTGCTTAAGCCTTAAACCAATGACGTCAAGTTCTTGAGGTACTTCCATATATTTTTTTTTCCATGAATGTTGGGAGCTATGCGAGTACAATATTTTTTTTGCATTGTTTATGCAGATGTGGGCAAGGCTTTAGGAATGTGTACAGCACCCATTTATGCCCTGTCATAGCAATCCTTTCGAAGCTCCTATACGTTCTCTTTTCTTGTTACTGAAAGTATCCTATACAAATGCCAAACACTGATGCTTCTTATGGTATAATAACCCATTCTATTCAAGTCTATTTAAACTGTTAATTAATTTCAGCTAAATTAGCCTATCTGGCTCCGAAGGAAGCGATATCCTTGGCCGAAGGGATGCCCAATGAACTGACGTTCCCATTCGAAAAGATCGATATTACGATGAAAGACGGTTCCATCATGACGCTTAAAGGCGCAGTTCTAGGATCGGCTTTGCAATATATACCAACGCAAGGTTACCCGCCTCTAGTCAAAACCTTAAAGGAATTTACTTACAAGATACACCAACCTCCTAATTGGGAGAACAGCGAATTACTGATGTTGAACGGATCACAGGATGGAATCAGTAAATCCATCGAAATGTGCATCCAAGAAGGCGAACCTGTGCTAGTTCAAAATCCGTTGTACGCAGGGATTGAAATTATTGTAAGTACTTGTTATAGAAAAAAAAAAAAACATAATACATTGGATCGTAAAACTGCAATATGAACACCCTTTTGGTTTTAAATACAAGCAATGCTAACTGAAATGATGTGCATAAATGATTATATTAAATAAGAATAATTTTAAATAAATATAGGCGATAGGAAAAAGTGTTTATATTCTAATTATTAAATAGTATTTATTAGTTTAATAGTAATTGCCGTCTTTCGCGATCTAATATCGACGTATGTTTAACGGTTAAACGCTCGAATCATCATCCACTACTAAGTTAATTGGTAAAGCGCTCGTCCGGCAAACGGGGGGAAGTAGGTTCGAATCCTGCGAGAAGAGAAAGATTTTTCTTGGAAAAAAAATCCTCCTAATTATTACAGTTAATAGCAGAAATACATTACTTTGTTAATTTCTCACTGTAAAAAGCTTGCAATCCTTGTCTCTATACTTGCTCTGTTTTTCTTTCATTTGATTCAATTATTAGTTTTATTTACCTTTGCTATTATTGTTGTCTTGGTTTACTTTTTGTTTATCATCACATATACATATTTGAGTTGGGTATTCATTAAGAGTATTGAGGTTATGTATATCATCAGCGTACCTTTTTCGCCTATTTTAATTTCATTCATCCTCCAATAGTTTATTTTCATTTTTGTTATTATTTTCTTTGTTTCTTTTATAGTGTCATCCAGCACTAATAACGAAAACAGTAAAGGACTCAACACAAACCCTTGTCTATTCCTACTTCCGTTTTAAACCGTTTGAATTATTCATTATTTGTTCTGATTGTGTTTCTATGTTATTCTTCCATATTGTCTTCTACTGTTGCTACGTCTATTTCTCTATTTTCTAAAATGCTCTATGTACCTTGCCTTCTGATCCCGGTGAAAGCCGTTTCTAAGTCAACGTAGATAACGAGATATACACATATGTATCTCTGTTTTTGTTAATTAATTTCTCATTGATCTGATGTTTTATTGAAAAATCTCTAAAAAACCTCTTGCTAGTATGTACCTCGCCTGGTAGAATTGTCAATGTAATTTCCTTGATAATGTTTGTTTCCACTTCTGAAAATCGGTAGTATTATTCCTGTGCTCTAATCCGTGAACATTTCGTAAGTTTTTATTGCTTTATTTATAAACTTTTGTAATTCACTGGCCCCCTCTTATCCTATGTATCTTAGTATCTCTCATTTTTCGCTGGTGCTTTTTCCAGTTTTATTTCCTCAATTGCTTCTGTTATTTCCTTATTTGTAATCAACCCAAAATCAGTTCCTCTATGCACTGCATTTGTTGAAGACTTCAGTGGACGCAAATATAGTCACAGTTATGAGGTACATTATTCACATTTACGGTTAGTTTTGAGTTAGAAGGTGTTTGATCCTGTCAGGATGTTAAATGAATATAAAATTGTCAGAATATACATTTTTTTTGTAGAACTGATTACATACCAAAGCTGATATTAATAGAAAGAAGAAAAAAAAATCTTTACATTTGTGTTCTAAATTTTAAAGTTTACCCACTTAATAATTCGAGTAACTTCATTCTAATGTAAGATTTCCTTCAATTTTTCTTCTTTCTATTAATATTAATTCTATTTTGTTCCATATAAAAAAAAATATGACAATTTTATATTCATTTAACAACCTGAAGAAGGCTCAAGTTGATCGATCAAGTTGTTGTATGAATTGAATATAAACACTTGTTTTGTTTTCACCAATAAATATTCGAGAGCCAACTTTATTCAAGAGATTATTTATGTGATGTTTTTAACCTGATTGTTTTTGATTTTTATTACGACGAAAAACTTTGTTTTTGCAAAACATTGCATACGTTTCAATCTGAAAGGTCAAAAAATATTATGACAGTATTACAAAATGTGTAGAAAAATCAACGTTAAAACATATATTCGTTGGCAAAACTGGCAAATAATTTCAAATTATATTCATCATTATACAAATTAGAACGAAATGCGTAATAATGAAAGCTTAATGTCGATTTAGGCTAGCAATTTATTGGGATAGTTCTCTTTTTGATCAAATATTTTGCATAAATTATACGTACATTCCTTAAGAGAAATATATTTCCGATTTAATAACCAATTGGACTGCATTTCTCATCGTCTGACTCAATATTTTGATGTAGTTAAAAGAAATAAAAGATTTTGTAATGTTGGAGCAGTTTTATATTAACATTATTGCAATTTCGTATCTTTTCGGTTCAATTAATGTGGTTTTAGTATACATATATATATATATATATTATTTCCATCAACTGTGACTTTCAAAATTTATCGTTTTGAACAGCTGAGTTAGTTTTATTTTTTTTTATAGTAGTAGATAATTTGCGATATCAGTTGTCTATTTATTTATTTTAAATAATACCAAACATATATTATCAGTTTAATACATTACATTAACATAACAGTAATTCAGTAATGTTTAAAGCAATAGAGCTTATTAACGAAAAATCATTATTTGTGCATGTGACCCTGAATCCAGTAATTTCCAGTTCTTTTTTGATAAGACCGTACTGTAAAATATAAATTATTCACACCAACCTTGTCGAATCTGTGGTATGTGAAAGTATTGTATTTTAAGATCACAAATTAGATAAATTACAGGTTATTTTTTGTTAAACTTTTCTGGAATACGTCCAAAACATATGTACCTACAAAATACTTGGATGATATAATACGTTTTGTTTATAATAATGAATATGTACCACCTATTTATAGCGCAATTTTATTCGAAAATTCTACAATATCACAAATTTATTAGAGACATTTTGCGTATAAACACCAAGACCACTTATTCTTTTAAACTGCAAACAATCTCTTAAGATTGAGCAATCTGTTATTCAGTTCTATCTATGCAATAGCTATCACGAAACAATTTTGCTAATATTATTGAGGCAGATTTCTTATCACGGAACGCCGAACGGCTATGTAAATCCGTTAAAGGAGGTAGTTTATTGACTGCTCCTTGTTTATGAAAATGAAAATAGAATATACGCTGATGACGATCTGACATCAAAGGTTCAAGATCAATAGCGTTAGTATACACATTATAATGAGGAAACAACATCGTGGCAATTTTATTCAATTGGCCGTGATTTGATAATCGCACTTGATAAATAATTTCGTACAGATGGATATTTTGGGAGGTCATTGCAGTTCAATAACTTGTTTGTTCGTCCACGTAATTGAAACAATTTGTTGTTGTTATTTTTAGATCAGCCCGTATAAATCGCCACTGTTACCAGTAGACCAAGACCAATACGGAATGATTCCAGAATTATTACGACAGCAATTAGAAAACTGGAAACAGAAGTGCGTTCTAGACGATACGCTGAAGATGCCAAAGATTATATACATCAATCCGACAGGTATGACGAATCATGAATTGTTGCTTTGCGAACATCATCCATAAAATGTCTCTTTGATAGGTTCTAATCCGACTGGTACGACCATGACCTTGGAGAGGAAACGCGAAATCTACAAAATCTGCTGCGAATACAATGTCCTCATCCTGGAAGATGACCCTTACTTTTTCATGCACTTTTTGGATGAACTGACACCGTCTTTCCTTTCCATGGATACTGAAGGAATCGTGTTGCGGTTTGATTCGTTCTCTAAAGTACTGAGTTCCGGGATGAGAGTTGGCTGGGTGACTGGGCCGAAATCGCTGATTCAAAATATCGAATTGCATATACAGAGTGCCTCTCTACACTCCAGTACCCTATCGCAAGTAAGCATTTGTAACCTTGAACTTTAACAACATGTAAAAATGTTTTCGTCTTGTTTCATTAATTCATTGATAGACGTAATAGATATGAAATAAATAAATTACAATTTATAATCACTTAGGAAAAGTTGGGATACTTTCATAATGAAAAATTGCACAATTTTTTTTTTGATAGCATAAAGTAATCCCGACTATGAGAACTTGTGTTATTTATAATTTGTTCATATTTTTCTCTAATTACGACATAATTTGAAGATATGTTGTGCGTCACAAGTTGTTTCATTCATAAATTCTGAAGTCAATGTCTGTTTTGTAAGACTGTCACAAGTTAACAATCCTATTCTCGCAGTTTACATCAATAGGCATTAGGCATAGTTTTATTATGCTCGCTTATGAAGTACAGATGGCGCACAAATATACCTGTACCAAATATAATACTAGTATACATATGGTCAAAGATGTATAGTTCAGCTGGCGTACTATAGAGCGGCGCCACTGTAGCTTGTTCGCGGGGCAGTTAAAAAGCGGTGGGGCAAGAGACGTACGAAAATAAGTAGTGGACTAAGCGAACCATGTACTTGATATAGAAGCACTTGAGTATTACAGCTGTGGGTAATCTATTGCTATTGGCAAAATTAAAATTTCCCACCATAATTTTTAGTAATTTAAAACATTCAAGTCTGAATTACCAACGTTTTTGTATTACAAATACAATCTTGACCAGTAACTATAAATAATCGCGGCAAATATGAATTCTACTCCCTGGCATATAAATAAGTGGATGGTCTGAGGATCGGATGCTAGGTGTTAGTTCTGCGGTTTATATTTATCCAAGTTATTTTACAGAATGAATGTATGTTTGGAGAGTTGTTCTTGATGAATCCATCTATTATACTTTATCGCTATTTAATTAACGTACTAAGCAGAGATACACTATAATCGGTGATTTTTATTGATGATTTATAAAAATTCCAATTTTATGATTTATTATAAAAAGTCTGCATTTGCACTTGGTTGCATACCTATAAAAATTTCTAGTATTATGTCTCATTTCCAAAAGCAATTTCCTAAAACCAGCGAACGAAAAAAAATGAAAATCTTTCCTAGAAATAAATGCGGGAAATTAGAATTCTGCTAATTTTCTTCTTTTTTTCTGTTTTTTATCATTTTTTTGTTACAAATATATAGTTTGACAGTTCTAACCATTATAAGATATGTGTACAATAATATAAGGTTCAACAATTATATTTTCTATATTGATTCTACAAACAACGAAACAGAAAAAATAATATTTATGATTAATATAAAGTTTATACATATATCCATAGAAATGACAATGTCGATACCAATTGTAACTGGTCATGACGATAAATTATTATTATTATTATTAAAGCATGAAGTTACCTACGATTTTGTATTATATTAATGGTTATTTGAGTACCTTTAAGTTGAAGTTACAGAATATAATTGCGGAAGATTTGAATTTTGTTTACTGGGCTGCGATTGAAACTTGTACTATAATGTTTTAAGTTATATTTTAAGCAAATAATTAAAAAAAATCTTGTTCGATACGCCATCGACTATCCTATGAAAACAGTAAACAATAATTTTGGAAACAAATATGAGTTTATGTTTTTCAAACATCATGGTATTTCTGAGAGTGAATTAATATAGAGACACTTTTTTAATGTTTTCTGATATTTTTATTTCAGTTTTTAGCAAGATAGGTAATATTCTTTCGGTGTTAACTGCAGATACATATATTGACAAGAATTAGCAAAAAAAAACGTAAATTTATGTATCAAGAAACAAAAATTATTTTAAATGTCCACTAGTCCACTAAAAGCAAAAATATTTTATCACCGCAAATAAATCAACAGTGGTAAATAAGATATAATATGTGCTATGAAAAAGTTAATATATAGGCATTTGACGAAATAAAGAAAAGCAAATATTTCGTGTGTAGCTTCGCTTTAACACAAAAATATGTTTTAATTTCATTATAAAACGAATATTAATCCATTGAGCCAATATGTGTGTTTTGGTTTTTGTTTTATTTACTAAATTGTTACTTGTTTTGACTGCTTTAATATTAATTTCATAATAATTTTGTGAAATGACAATTCATTTATGAATGCTCTACCTCTTCGCTGCGCGCGCAGTTAAACCGCTCTCATTCGTCTCGCATCGACTCTTCGGTTATCTTTTATTTTTACGCGTTTGTGCAACGGAAAATTCCACTTACGTTTAATCACGTCAGATCACGTTTAATATTTGTTTGGTCGTACACTTTTCTAAAATTAGCCTAGCTGGGACATCTATAGTACGCTAGCGGAACTATTCTTTGCCCGTATATATATTTATATTGTATTTGCCTGTATTTAAGGTCACTAGAAATATTATAGTAATGCAACCGTCCGCTATATTTAGGCGTTTCAGGCGGCAAATTTAAATATTCTTAGATTCTATTCATTACTTATAAATATCAAATAAATTGTTTTTTTTTATTCTAAGATGATTCTAACCGATGATTCTTGTTGTATGATGCACCTTATTTTAAATAATAATGACAATGACAAGTTTACACTACAAAAATAGTTTACATAAGTTATTACACTGATAGTTCAAACACATATTCCATATATCTGCTCATATCACAATTCTAACATAACTTCTCATAACAAAAATGCAAACTGCTGATGTTAATATTTTAAAAATTATTGATAACAACGCCATTTTTGGACGACGCTGTAGCTATCTTTTTCTACCTTATCGGCTCAATCAGTTGCATTACTTAGTATTTCTAGTGAATTTATCTACACTGTGTTCAAGGTAACAATGATTAGTATGCTGAATATTTCAGATACGGCAAGAGACATAGGTTCGGTTAAATGAGGGGAAATATAACTTATTGATGGATAACCGATTAAAAGCTTACTCCTTTATCGTACTGCTTTTAGTTTCCGAATAATGCTGAAGAGTGTGTCTTGCTTGTATTCTGCTATTATTTTTCCCCCGCGTTATTCGAAAACTAAAATCACTTCCTTAATGTCACACTTTAATGTGGCGTTCTCAAAATTTTCCAAAGCGTTTCGTATCCGTACGGCCATCCTCAACTTATTTTTCTTTTAATATGACAAATTAATTCTTCAGACAAATTCATGGAAAATTGATTTCAATTTGCCTTGTAGATATGGTGGGAGTTTTTGTTACAGTCAACGAGACTGTGTTTCCTTTATCAACGTTACATTTCTTATTTCTCTTCTTCGGCGGCTTTATAAAAGAGCATTTAAGAGCAAATTCAAATTTTTAACTAACTTTGCAAAAGCCGATAAATCTGGATTGGTGATTTTTTGGATATAAACCGCTATAGGAATTTCTAATACGAGTTTTCTCTACTTAAAACAAAAGATTTAAGATCATTGGTTATTTTATTTTAATTTATTATCAATTAATATTAATAATAACCATAGCGCAATTTGTATCAGACGTAGTTTCTGACATATAAATTTTCTACATACGTGAAAAAAAATGAATAAATTTTATAACACCAAAAGAAAAGGGTCCCAATACTGAATATGAATGAGGAATGATTGATTGATCACTTTATTTTATAATATCACTAATTTTAGTCTGATCTCTACAAGTTTGTCCTCGCCGAACACATATAAAAGGTGGTAACCCTAACCAATACTTACCCCAACCACACCCCAACAGACTAAGTTTGTTAGGGTAAGTATTAGTAAGAAAACATGAAAACACTTCTAGTAACAAAATGGCGCCACACGAGATTACCTAGTAAATGTTCGTCAATATCTGAACAATATTTTTCAACATGAGAAAATGTTGAATGCACTACCTGTTCGCCAGTTTTATGCCACTTACATTATTTTCTTCGGAAATGCAAAATTTAACGCATTTTTGAAAATTAAAATTTTCTGTCTAAATTTGAAGAAATATTAAAAAAATCATCAAAATTAACAACTTTTCAAGATCAATTAAAACAAGCTGTTTTCGGTGTATTTTGACTAGCTAGCAGAATTGTTGCACTAGCTCAACTGGTTTGTCAAATAGTCACAAAAAAATCTTCAGTCTTCAAATGCATCACAAAAATTTGATCTAAAATTGTTAATCGAAATCTAACTAAATCATTTTCAGAGTCTAAAACTATAGTTTTGTATAGCCCTCCCACAGTGAACTTTCGTTTGATGTAAAACGCATTTTTGAAAATTAAAATTTTCTGTCTAAATTTGAAGAAATGTTAAAAAATTCATCAAAATTGACAACTTTTCAACATCAATTAAAACAAGTTGTTTTCGGTGTATTTTGACTAGCCAATGACGCTGGTACAAGAATTTTTGCACTAGCTCAATTAGTTTGTCAGATAATCACAGAAAAAGCTTCACTCATCAAATGGGCCACGTAAAAAATAAAGTTTAATTAAGCCGATGACGTCAAGGATTTAAAAATGCGAATTACCAGAACAATGCAAGAAATTCCTCGAATACTTTTACAGAATTCTCTTCGGGGTTTTGTAAATCTACTGGGGCAAATTCGTAATTGAAGACAATTTGAGGAGCACTCTAATTTCTAATTTTATTTTGCTTCTTGTAAAAAAATACAATTGTTTGAAATGAATATTAACGACAATAAATCTCTGTCTCCATATTTTTAACTAACCCTGTATAATAAGTATATCTGCAGAAGTATTTAGGCTTGCTTTCAAATATTTCAGACATTTAACTAATATCGTTGATAGGCTAGTAAATTTAGTAACTTTATCGACCATTGTAACGTGGCGTAAAGTACCTAAACATGTTCTGCATTCTGGATTCATTCATAAATATCGCTATGATTTTATTAGCTATACTTATACAATACATACAGATATAATGATTAAACTTTCTACAACGAAATATGTTTACTCAAACTATGGAATACAACCATTTTTACAATAATTCTAAAAAAGTGCAATTCTACATTGATTTCATCGGATTTAAAAACCAATGAAATTATTTCTGTATATTTGCAGGCAATCGTCAATAATTTACTACAATCTTGGGGCATTGATAGACTTCTACAGCACTTTGAAGAAGTGGCCGACTTCTATAAAACCAGACGTGATATTACCATAGCCGCAATGGAGAAGTACCTGACAGGCCTTTGCGAATGGACCATTCCAGCGGGCGGTATGTTCGTGTGGATCAAAGTGCACGGAGTATGTGATGTCTATGAGATGCTGATGAATAGAGGCTTGAAGAAGTTGATTACCTTCGTTCCTGGACATGCCTTCATGGCCGATCCTACGCAAGCTTGCAGTTACATCAGAGCGTCGTACAGCAAGGCTTCGCCCAAACAGATCGAAAAGGCGATCAAACTCTTGGGGGAACTGATCAGAGAGGAGAAGTTACTCTTGCGTAGGAAATTGGAAAACTGTACATAGCTTTTAATTTAATCCAAAAGAAAACATGGTAGTATTATGGGAACGACCTGAGGTTGTTCCGACGAAAAGCAAATATACCTTAGAGTATTAATTACATCCTGTAATTTGGTAGTGAATCCCTGCATAAAACAAAAGCTATACAAACGTGTCATACTATTTAGATACAGGGTATTACCCACCAAGTGGAAAAGCTTGAAAATGCTTTTGAAAAATATACATATTTATAAACAAATGTATTCATGTATGTAAGAAAAATACATATATATTTTTTATATCATATACAAATTGTATTGTTTAGCTTTGATATTGTAATTGTTACATAAATTGCAACAATAATAAAAAGAAACATTGCTTAAATTTTTGTATTAATTAAAATAATGATTATTGTTCCTTTCATACGTTTGAAGCCCAAAAGCAGTAGAGAGCTGCTGTTTGCGTGAAGCCTGAATACGATTGGGTCTTCACACCGGTGAAATTAAAAGTTTCCTATTATACAGGGTTGTAGATATCTATTTAATAACAACAGGAATATTTCAGTTTAGTCAAAGCTCAAACCATAATATTGCGACGTGATGCTAGTCATTCAAAAATAGATGGCGCCGTGAGTTATGCCATTAACCTCATTTATGATGTATAACACTTAGTTTGAATTAACTATTAGTTATAAAAACTAAAAATTGGATTGGAATGAAATTAAATGGAACCATAATATGCGTTTGGGATTGTTTATACCGTGGAAATATCTCAATCATTAACGATCTGCAGTCTACTCAAACCTGAAACAAAATATTTATGATATTAATGTGTGTCCTCAACAACAGATGGCGACGTAAATAATGGCTATATAATCTGGATTACGCAGCTTTTAGTTATATTAAAATTAAATGTGAATTTACGACAAAGTAAATAATAAATATTATTTTAAATTATTTTGCATGGTGAAATTAATAAATTAATGCCCATGGCGTAAGAATAAATGTAATTGCCAGTATGTTTTGCCTGTTACTACATTTTTCAGCGCAAAAAATTCACTTAGATTTTCTTATCGGCAATAAAAAAATTGATAAATGCTGGAAACATGTGAAGCCTAGTGTAAAGAAGTTTACTATTTCTCTTTGGATCACGTAATGTTTTATGTAAATAAAAACGATTGAAAAAGCAATTTTATACAATTTAGAAATGAATTTCTAAAATATTTTAAAAACGATTCAATAAGTTTATTTGAATCAATTCTACATTTATTAAAAATACTTTAAATGGTGATTATACTTCACAAGTATGCATTTAATAAGGCATATATTTTTTTTCTAGTTTAAGATAATGGAAAACAGTGAATATAAATTTCTTTTAATTGCTCACAGAAAGGGCAATGTTAATTTTCACTTACTACAGTGTTCTACCTAATTTTATTTCTAACAACTTATAGCTGGGAAATGATCTTTTTAATTTAAGTAATGAATGTTCTTAATTCGTCGAATTTTGATCTCAACGAAGGGATCGTTGTCTGGTGATTACGTTTAAGCCCCATTAAATCAATTACCACCTACAGTTTCTTTGGTGGGTGTTTAGCAAGGCAATCACAAATTATCCTCTTGTGTCTTAGTCGGATATTTGACTTTAGAATTTGTTATTCTAAATACTCACATAGTGTAACTTTTAACAGACATCCATGAGAGATTAAAAAAGAACATAGTTAAATAGGACCTGCACAAAATTAAAACAAAAAGCATTTTTGAAGTAAAGTATGGTTTTAAAAGAATACAAATCAAAAGTGATACCTATTTTTTGCTTAAGATACTAAATTCTTCTTTTCTATAATTTCTAAAATTTAAATTCTTAGTTATATTATTTATTTACATAATGATTTTATACTAATCTGCATAGAATTCAGTACCTATTTCAAATAGTTGTATGTTATTATGATTGAACTTTTTCACAAATAATTTGACCTTAATGTCAATCATTTCTGGCATATTTTACAAATTCCTTCACTTTGTTATATTCTATATCTCTTTTTAGTTTGTTTGGAGTAAATATTTGTACTGTGTAGTTTTTTTTGTAAATTCACTAGCATCATCAAAAATACCTTGTTTTGATGTATATCATCATTTATCAATCAATATCTGATCTACCTATACTGATATTTCTGTTTTCGTAAGCTCACATTTGCCTGTGCGTATTCTTAAATTTTGAATCATTGATTTGAGGGTATAGAATTGCATATTGTTACAGGTAGAGGAAAATTGGATATAAAATTACGTGCTAATAGAAAAAGAGAAAACATTAACTAAGACAATAATCAATTAATTTTTTTACGGTTTGCTCAAACAATGTTATTTTTATAGCTAAAAATCCTTTCATCAGAGATTAATGAATGCCATCTAGGTTATAATATCAGGTTTGTTCGAACATGCAGTTCATTCACGAATGTGTGAACCAATCAGACAACACATTCCAGTTCGCGAGAACTCCAATCTGTTCTCTGATTGGTTCACGTGATCACGAACCGTTCGCGAATTGCATGGTCGAACAGCCCCATCATTAATCAAGATTAGAAAAAATAAAATTTCAGTAAAAATATTATATAGAAAATTATACCAGAAAAATGGCAGTAAGTCTACAAGGAAAATAATACCTGTAAGTTGTTGAAATGATGATAAAAGATCGGATTTTGTAGTAAACATCTACGAAACGTGCAATAAAACTTCAACGCGTGCAAAAGGTGCAATAATAATAATTTTATTTAGTTATAGAGACAAAAGTCAATCAAATTTAAAGAATTAGGCGTAATTAAAGAGAAAAAAGAAACTGCCAAGAATCTTCCATTATTCATAAAATCTGTCAGGTAAAAGATTTTTTTTACTATTTTATTTTTTTTTTATCCTAAATTTTGCATTATGTTAGTTCTATTGTGTTCCATTAAGAACAATGTCAGTAACATATTTATACTTGAATGTGGTTTAGTTAATCAAACATAAAACAAACAAACTACATTTAAACACAATACTAACAAATAAGAGTATACGGCAATATTAACAGAAATACGAACAAACAAGTATTCACTTGATATGTTTAAACATATGCACATTCGTACATGCAAGTTTCTTTTTTTGTTTCTGTCTGTATTATTTTCAGAATGGTAAACTATTTTAAGTATGAATTAGAGCCGAAAATTTTTCACATAAAAGTGGAAAGTGAAATTATTTAATAAAACTGGGATAATTTGAAATCAACAGCTATAAAAAGGAATTTATTTCTTTGTATATAAATTCTAAACAAGATGCACGCAATTGGTTAGCACATTAAGTTGTTATAATATATTAAACTAAGTGAATTAATGTTTTGCCGTTTTCCGAATACTAATACTAGATAAGCTAATGAATGATCGATCGTTCATTTGATATAATCGAGTGCAAAAATCGCTCGTTAAGCACATCACTAGTGTATATATTCTTTTACGGAGATATTGTTGAGTTGGACCAATGTAGGTGCTATTGCATTCTTTACAATCGATTTTGTAAATTACGTGAGTTTTGTTGAGGTGATCAATCTTTTGTTTTGTCTGCGTGAATAACTGTTTATTTTTTTTTTATGGTTTTATGCATGACTGATAAGTTATAAGGTTTCAAAATTTTTTCGATTTGTTTTGATATTTGGAGTGTAATATAAAGATACGTATGTTTTGGGTGTGTGGTTTTGATTTCTATTTTATTTGTTTCTTTTGCTTTATTAATTTTATAATATAATATAATCTTTTTTTATGTGTGTGTTAATGAAATTTTTATGTTTATTTTAAATTTTTCTTCTAGATTGGGTGTTTCTGAGAATGCATAGCAACGATCAATTAAGCTATTTATAACATTAATTTTATATTTAATAAGGGCTAATGAAATAAAATTAAGATATCTTTCACAGAGTGGGTAGGTTTAAAAAACCAGTTTGATTTTCTTTTGTAAGTTTAAGGTCCAAGAAACTTATACTATTTTTGTGATCTTCTTTTTCTACAGTGAATTGTATCTTTGGATGGAATTGACTAAATATTTCTACAATTATATTTTCGTCATATTCAGGTATTGCTAATATGCAATCGTCTATATATCTTTTAAACATTAAAAATTAAAAACGAATAAAAGCTTACCTACTTCTATTGCGTTGAGCATCTACTCCTAACCTTCTTTTCGAACCCGCATTTTTACTGCAAGCGCTGCAAAAAGTATTTTTCTATCCTTCTTAGCTCCAATTAAAGCTGTGTCCATTCTCTTATTCTCTTTACTTTCTATTTTTTTAATGCCAAAAAAAACTTCTTTACATCACCAGAATTTCATCAATTTCACAGCTAGCAAAAAAAGTTGCATCTGCACGGGAATTCTTCTCTTAATGATGATAATATGAAAGTACAGTGGGTCTCAAAATTCATGTCATGCCCTAGGGAGGCGATATCAAAACTTTCTTCCTTATGGGAGTGGCTTGCTCCCGGAGTGCTCTTAATTACCGCCGATAGACTTCCTTTCTTACATCTATACGTATTATAACGCATTTTCAAGTGGAGAATTTGGTGCTAAAATAACATCATACGTTCGCTGCTAGCTTATATGAACGGTTAAGTTAGGAAAGGTTTCGATGCCTACGGATTGAATCCTAATTGGTAACGTATTTTCTGACGAAAGTATGTTTGTTACCTATGTCGATATGCTTAAAGTATTATGGAGGTATAACACATATCGCTTATACTAGAGACACATACAGGAGGAGAAGTTGACGATATTAATTGCTTGATTGTGGTATTTCTGAATATTCATTTAAATTATACTTTCAGCTACCATAATTATTTTCACTGTATTTTCTTGAAATAAATGGATTCATTTCTTTTTCAATAGGAAATGAGGTGATCCTCTATTTTATAAATAACAGATTTTACGGATTTCTATATCAATAATGTATTTAAAAATGCATCTAATCTGTAAATTACTCATTGTTCAAAATTTGAAGTTTTTTTTTTTTTTGCATAGAAAGTGAAGAAAATTGTTGAGTGTGTCGCTTCATTACCCGAATATGAAATATTGTCAGTTACTCTTAATGTTTAATTTGAATAAAAAATACTACCTATACGATACCGAAACTTCGAACCTATCTTAACGTGACATACGATCTTTGGAAAAACTTTTTATTAGAGATCGTTATAGTTTTTTATTTATATTAACAATAATTTTCTTTGTAGTTCCATCCAGTTGCGTAGTTCTCTTACCAATAGTTCAAAATATTGTGTGATTATTCATATTTTGTGTACTTTGTCTTTTATATACCGAGTATTATATAGTTACTTTATTGTTTATTCAATCTAGTTGAATCGCATCGACAGCGTTAGATAATGTATTTTTTTTTATAAAACTGGGTGAAAATAATAACTCTTAGCTAAACCAGCAAATCTTTAGGTATCTATTTTTCATGACCTGTTCACCGAATCCCTTTTTAGAATTTTAGAAACAAATAGGAATTCCCTTTTCACGATGCTAAAAAAGTTATATTTATCTAAAATCTGTATGCATTCAATGAAAATAATAAAATAAATAAATATGTGTGATGCCATACCATTTTCATTGTACAGGATATTATCAGCTCTTTTTTCTTTTACACAAGTTTTGATCTGATGAATTATTCGTAGTATTAATCACCAAATCTATTAAATCAATCAAAACATGGCTCAAATAATGACAAATAATGAAGTTCAAACGTTTCTAATACATATCCAAATGTTATGTACTTTATCTTCCATCTTAAAATTTTGATTATTTCACCCTTAATTGGAAATTTTCGGTCATGGTATAGGAAAAAAATACGTTTTTCTCAAAATGTGTTTATTTATTCACAACGTTTCGTCAATTTGATATTTAATTTAAAGTGTTGTTGAAAAACCATGTTTTCCATTTAAAATTATTCATTCTAGGTAAGTGGAAATTTATTGTTTTTTTTATTATACTTATTTATTTTATATTTTTTATATACCCTATGGTAAGAAAATAACATACCTGTTAGGAATGTTACGGGAAGCAAAATAAGTAGTATAGTATAATAAATAAATAGTTAATATAACAATAACAACTCTAAAGAAAAGAGGTATCAATTTAATACGCGTCGGATACGTATACAAGTAAGCGATCAAAACCATCAAACGCCTTCTTTAACATCCCGGTACAGATATTTAAAGTGCCTTAAGGTAGTATTTTGGGTACTTTTCTTAATTTTTATAAATGACATCGTTGACTTTCTGGTTAATTATAAAACAATTATGTATGCTGATGATACTAGTGCTATTGTATCAAGTAAAAATATCTTAGAAATGGAAAATCAGTCAAATACAGGTTTGAAAGATATGACAACATCGTTTACTAACAACAAACTGTATTTAAATGGTAATAAAACAAAATATGTAATTTTCTATACTATTCAAAATACAACACAACTTGATTTCAATATACGTTCACAAAATAATGAAATTGAACGAGTCAATGAAATGAATTTTTTGGGTATGACTATGGACAAGACTTTATCTTGGAGTACTCATTGCCAAAGAATTATAAGTAAATTAAATTCTAGCTGTTGCCAAATATGCAATCTTACGGCCGTTTGCACCGTCTGTGATTAACATTTTAATTAACTAATCAAAGATTAAATTTAATTACGAATTAAATATGAATTGGATTGCACCGAACAAATTTAATTAATGATTAGTTAATTAAAAAGTTTGCGACAGAAATAAGGTTGGTAGTGCGTTAAGTTTAGTTTTTAGTCAAAAATCGTATTTCTATTGGGAACACTGTTCCATCATAATGAAAATTGCCGTTACGCGAATGCACGATTTTAAGCGGCATTTGAAAGTTATTGGAATTTAAGCTGAAGCAAATTGCTACAGAATTAGATATTGAAATAAAAAAGTTGAGTAGTAGTTTTAAAATGGAAATTAATATGTGAATGCAGGTTTTTTTTGTTCCTTTTATTTTATAAATAAATGGTTAGTTACATACACAATATTTCTTTAAAAAAAATCAAAGTGATAATGCATTTAGAGTAAATAAAATATATTTCGTTTATACAAAAGCCAAAGAAAACAAAAAGAAATAATCATTAATTAGTAATGCCTGTGTCGCAGCAGGTACATCATCAATAGCGTCATAATTAATCTCATGAAGTTGTCCATTTAAAATTTTTTGATTTAATTTTTCTTCATTGATTTCCTCTTTACCCATATTTATGGCTATATTGTGCAATACTGAGGTAGTAACTACTACTGGCACAGAGGTATCCAGCTTTAAACGACAACCATATGCCAGTATTGGAAAACATTCTTCTTAGAAACATGCTTTCAATGACATTCCGTGTTGTAATATGGCTTTCATTATAACGATTTTTCACAACTGTTTCAGAATTTAACAGTGGGGTCAATAATTCTGTTTTCTGAGGCATATCCACTGTCGCTTATGGAAAAGAATGGATCGTTAAAGTGTGTATTCCCTGGTTATCGTACTACGATATCCATTATTTTTAAATTAGCATCATATAAAAATTGTGAAATTATAGAAAGACATCCTTTCCTATTACGAAATACCTCCGGGTCATTCCCACCTGAAACCACGAGTAATCCTCAAATACATTCAGTTTTTATTTCGGGAATTAATTTTTGATTTATCTTGGACTTTCTAAAACCCTGCCAAATATACACTTCTTGCACGCCGCTATCCCTTGTCCCTAATCTTCACAGTGAACACTTTAATTAGCTAGCTATTTCAATTTGTAGTCACAGATACTTGTATTATAACCAAAAATCGCATAACATAACCTATAATCGCCTATAAACATGATTGTAGACAAAGAAACTACGCTTGCGCCAACTTTAATTATTAATTAATTCGTTAATTCGTACCTTCGGTACTGATTAAAGATAATCACGAATTAAGGATTTGATTATTAATTAAGCAGTCGGTGCAAAGGAATTTAAACTTTGATTATGATTAAATGTTAATTATAACTTAATCACGAACGGTGCAAACGGCCGTTAGGGTTGTAATTGATCTTAAATCTTTATTATCATTTTATTGTGCTAATATCCACAGCAGACTATCATACGGTATTACTGTTTGGGGCGCTCACCAGCCGCGCGAAGTGTGTTTTTGGTCCAGAAACGTATTATTCGTTGCATGGCTGCAATTAACTCTAGGGAATCATGTAAACCTTACTTTAGAAAATGGAATATCTTGTCAATGCCTGCCATGCATATATATGAACTTTTAAAATATATCCACGAAAATAAACGGGAATTTCTGTGCAACAATGATGTCCACATGGTATGATACTAGGTTTAAACATAATTTTCATATTCCTAAATTTTCATTAAATTTGACTAAAAACAGTCCTAATGTTTTGGGTTTAAAAATATTCAACGCATTGTCTTAAAGATTTAAAGAGATTATAAATTGCAATCAATTTAAGTACAGTGTTACAGCATTCTTATTAGAAAGATGTATATATTCTATTGACGAGTATTTTAATTCATGTAACCTGTAGTTTCTGTTTCTATTGTTATTTTTTGTGTATTGTTTTGCCCACATATTTATATATGCATGGAGCATTATTATTATTATTTTAAAAAAAATGCTTGTCTAAAGTGTTAAATGTACATGTCATGTATTAATTTTATGTATTATTTTATGTGTTAAACATTTATTGACGAAGTTTACGCTGTTTCGCATTAACAAACGAAATATATTATTTATTTATTTATTTATTATTTAAAGAATACTAGTACCTATCTTCAAGCGTGTATGCGTTGTAGCCTTTATTGTATTTAGGTGTAAAACTGAGCAGAGTGTGTCATGCAAAAAAGTATTTATCAAAAAAAGATCATAAATTTAATCGCGTTTAGGGTTTGTTATTTTAAGGACAGAAATGTTTAGATTCTCGACATCCGTCGAAGCAACAACGTATATAAGCCACTCCCAGATGAAAAATGGATTTTGATATCTGCTCCGTAGGGCCTGACATTAAAAAAGCGACTCACTGTACAAACAGCAATAACAAGTTAAACATATCGCAGATGATCCAATGTTTCTGCATATGCAACAACACCTAAAAGGCAGTTAAAATTCCGATGTTGTTAGACTATATCAAGCGCTGATCCGAACAGCCGATGGTGGAGGCATCTCTGTGTTCCAGCCATGGCTTTCGGAATGTAGGCATGTCCCTCGTGTCTGTATGCAAGGCCTATCATATTTATACGAAACCAAAATCGTCGAGCACGGCCAACGGGATACGACCTGATCCCGCTGGAGAGTTATGTATCTTGTAGATTTATGTATAAAGTGTAATTCCGGTAAACCCATCCGACGCTAAGCTGCCTGAAGTGAAACACGAGCTGCACGTGTTTGCGTTGGTGTGGGTGAATATTTTCCTTCTGGCGCCATATATCCTGTTTATAAACTTTTCTAATACTGAAAAAGAAAATATAAAACAACATTCCGATGCATTAGTCATTTCCGTCGTATTAACATGTTAATTTGAATGTTTAATTATTGCGTATTTCATAGGCTAAACGAGAACTATGTGAGATATTTAAAATTAACTTCGAAACTCACCATCTCTGATATTAATCGAATTAGCTACGAAGAGCAAGCTGTTCCGGATGGCTGGAATAAGGTTTTTATAATGCACTCGCATATGCGGTTTCGTAGGAAATTTCGGTGTAATAAAGGGGAACAAAAAACATAAGTCATCTCGCCAAATACCGGTAGGCGATATGAGAACCCATTATAGAGTCCTATATACGGAGTTTTCCCCGTTTTATATCTCTTTTATTCTCACTTTTATTTTACGATTATGCCGTGATTTCGTGGGGTAATAATGATAAAGAAATATTATATTAGCTGTTAAATTTAATTTTTATATACCTGGCGCTATTTTTCCGGGCATTCTCTATGGATAGTGAATGCTTACGAAGCGGAAATAAAAGTAATTTTATTTATTCACCATTATGAATCAAAATAAAAATAAAATAAAAGTTATTTGCGCTTACAATGTATATGTTTAGTAATAAATTTAATTATTATATTATATATTTTATGAGACTACATGAAAGCAAAACTTTTACCTAGTAAAAGATTTCTTTTGAAATTGTGGCAAGTGAGTGGCATTATAAAGGCTGGTCCATCACATTCGCGTCAGTTTGTATATGAAAATTTCGGTTCGTGCCGTAAACACATATCAACTATTAACATTAAGAACTATTAACTTATAAAAATTTTCTCCCAGTGGTCGCAAAATATTCAGCGGTTATACAAAATCTCTAATCCCAAAATTTACCGAACGTATTAAAATGAAATTTCTTATAAGTATAATAGGATTTAAATTAGAATTAAAATAATACGTTTATTTTTTAGGTAGATTTGGAAGACGAATACCTCTGGAGGATGACCAACCGGTCAGGGCCGCAGATCGAAACGGGACCCTACGTACTTCTGATCACGGAGAATGGCTCAGTCAGGACAGGAACATATTTCGGGAGAATCGTCATTGGAGAAAATTATCCAAATGTTATAGGTACATTTGAATAAAATTAATGTTTCGAACTTTGTTTAACAATTAACCATCATTTCTAGGTTGGAAATTTGAAACAAACAGGATTTTATCAAAATAGCCGTTAAATTTGACAAAATTAGTCGAAACACGTCCGTCTCTCACGGAGGTTGGCTAGTGAATCCTTTTGAATTGAAATATTTTAACAGACTTCGATGGCGATTGTCTTTCGACAGGGAGGGCAAACTACCTCAGAAGGTCCGTTAAATTCACCGAAGTGAGGGAAATATAAGATATTTAATACATGAAATACCCATGTGACCAAATGAAACTATGGAATCACACACATTTACACAAAATCAAAATAAATGATTATTACAAAATTCTGGAATTACGTTACATTCCATGCAAGATAAAGGTAGATGCATCTAAATCATGAGAAAAATACATTTAAAAATTTTCAATACCTATTACTATGTTTCATTTACAATCTTAAAAATTAATTAGTGTATAAAAAATATGCAACCTTGCATGTACGTCAAATTTCGACGAACCGAATTCCAGCAATTTTCTCTGTCTTTCTGTTGACATATCAATGCACTGGGATTGCCAATACATATAAAAACATTATTAGACTAAATTTAAATAAAATAAGTACACTGTAAAAAAAAATAAAAATGTTTATTCGAACTTAAACTTGATCCAGCTTTGATCTGTCAAAATCTGTTATGAAAGTATACTATTCAAGTTCTAATTTAATCACTACTGATCGCCTTTACTTCCTGAAGGGAATATCTTGAAGGAAAATGCTTTGAAGGACTTACCAAATGCAGAGATTTCCTCTTACATCACTTGGACATCGTCTGGTTGTCTACTGCTACATTTTATATGCTTTTTTTTATTATATTCTTTGTATTCTTTTAAAATAAATAAAAGTAAAACTAGTGCCGTTTGACTTAAATAACATCAAATGCTTATACCATGACAGTATATAGGAAATTATAAAGGGCATCATCAGATATATACTCCGGATCTAAAGACGTACTGACGGCATGAAGGCAGACCTCAGTCTTCAAAAATCTTCTAACCTTTTCGAATAATTTCGACAGAGTCGAGATAACAGAAACCGACATGTCCAACATTCTGTAAAATATTTGATTTTATTCGAAACAGTGCGGAAACTCAATAAAATTGTAAATATTTAATATAAAGGTTGAGCTTAGGGATAGGGAAACTTGGTATAATCTGGCCACAAATGATACAATAAATTAACTACATCAATAGAAATTGTACTATTCCATTTGAATTCAGAAAGTTAACGCAACATCCTGTATATCAGATGTGCTGCAATAGTGAAAATATTTTCCTTAAATAAATTACACAGGCTAATTCAAATTAAGTGCGCACTATTGCTATCTCTGTTATTATTGATTCTAGAAAGTAGGTTAAATTAGTAAAGTATTAGGGTTTTTAATGCTGATTAATATGCAATATACGAAAAAGCAATTGAATAACACATTTCCAAGAAATTTTGACATTTATATTTTTTTAAAATTGAA
The DNA here is from genome assembly GCA_004143645.1 of Protaetia brevitarsis. Classification (NCBI taxonomy): domain Eukaryota; kingdom Metazoa; phylum Arthropoda; class Insecta; order Coleoptera; family Scarabaeidae; genus Protaetia; species Protaetia brevitarsis. The sequence continues at coordinate 957,763 of RXPK01000129.1, forward strand.
CATCCTGTATATTGTTAAAAAATGAAAGATATTTTAATTTATGATGCAATAGTATCGATGCAATAAAACGCCTTAAAACGAGTAATAAACAAGTTCTGATGTTTTTCAATTTATAAAATGTAGAGTAGAATAAGGAATCAACTTTTAACAAAACAGATACATATCTTTGTGGTTGATGTTTATTTTATCATATTACATCTTAAAATAATGTCGTTGAAATTAAATTCGAAAGGAAAAAGTAAATGCATAATTTATAAATGCTGCTCAAAGGTATCACCTTCATTTTCAATACATTTGGTGCCCGCTTGAGTATACTTTGGGTAGCTCTTCCATCTAATTGGCGCCCTAACCTTATTTTGCAATTCGTTCACGTTGTTGTACCGAGTTCTGTATACCTGATCTTTTAAATATCCCCATAGAAAAAAGCTTAAAGATGAAAGGTCAGGAGAGGGTGCTGGTCATCGAATTGCCCCATTTGTATCAATCCACTTATCGGCAAAGATGATGTCCAGATAGTTGTGAACTATGCGGCAGCTGTGTACCGGAGCACCGTCCTGCTGAAAGTGCATATTTTGGCGCATCAGGTAATTGGCGTTATTAAGGAAATCATCTAGAACGGTACGAATAAGTTCCAAATATCTCTTTCCTGTCAATGTACCATTCCACACTAAACCAACGACTCTCGACCCAATTAATCCGCACCACACATTAAAACTAAATCAAACATGTGCAGCATGTGGACGCATGATTAATAAATTTTCTTGCGACCAGTAGTGTTCATTCTTATTATTAAGCATTCCTCTATTGGAGAAATTTGTTTCATCACTCCATAAAATACATTGTGCTCCATTCCAATTTTCATCACAAACATTTATAAACCATTCACAGAAAGCCAATCTCCTGTTCGAATCTCCTAGTTGTAATGTTTGTGAGGTTCGATACTTAAATGGGATATACTTATGCCTTTTTAAAATTCTCTGAACTGACACGTAACTTAAACCCAATTCCTTAGTAAGCATCTCTAATGGAAAATTCGCGATGGGCTTTAAAATATGCTAACACTGTAATTTCTACCTCCTCGTTGATAATGATATTTTTCTTTGTTCTTTTCTTCTTAAATAAGCAATCGTGTTGCTTAAAGTTTTCGAAAGTAACGTCGATCTGGCTGCTATCATAAAGGATACTGTTCTGCATAATATTCCACAGTCCTTATTGAATTTTTGCCGCATACAATGTATGCTTCCAGCATATCGCGTTTCTCCGAATGAGAAAATACCATGGTGAGATATTATCTAATACTCAGAACTAAATATAACGAAAACTGTTCATGCTATTAATGATAATAATGTAATAATAACAATTAGAATTAAAGAACACAACACAAAAATGAAATAACCAACATTTCGATTGTTATGGTTGTAGTTGTATATACTTTTATTTATTTATGAATAGCTAAATAATTACAAATTCTATTCTAATTACTATATGGATTCCATAGCAATCGAAATGTTTCAACTCTAACTTAATAATTTCCCTATGATTGTTAATAACAAAAAATAATAATACAGTAGCCTCGCAATTATGTGATTACTGATTTATGTGAAAAGCTGAAATATGTAAACAACAAAAAATGTGACTAGTAATTAACAGAATCGCGAGTTTACTATAAATCAGTCAGTTATTATATGCTAATAAATTATAGCTGGCTAAGACCATTTTGCAAGTTTGAAATTCAAATTGCTATTAGAAAAAGAAAAAAATAATATGAGTCAGTTCAGTGGGACATGTATAGAAAAATAAACATTTCCAGGTATTAGAAATATGCTACCTAGGTATTATATTAGTGACAGCAATAATCTCTCTAACACACAGTATTTATTCATATATTACTATTCATTAGAAAAATTATATGTGGTATTATAATTATAACACTAGGTAGTATAAATTATGCTGTTACTTTTTTAGTATCTAGTTTCCTCTATACATCATGCATAATCAGCAACTTTAATTGCCTCAAGGAAGGGTGTAAAGGAAAAATATTGAATTTTTATATTTATTTAATATTCATACTGAGAAAAAAAGCGTGATATGATCACATTATTGTGGTTTTGCGAAACCAGTTAGTTGTACCATATATTTGTGGCATCATTAACACCACAAATGTAGTAGCTATTGTAACCGCATTACACAAAATTTGTATTCGCTATACACGTACCCTACCTAGTATCGTAGGATTTTGAATTGCTATTCTAATCAATGCGTTTCTTCAAATCATTTTTGCTTGCTTTTTAGAATCTATTTGACACAATTCCAAACTCTTGATTATTTAACGTAATAATTAAATCATCTTTGGTGTTTGGTATTTTAACAAATTTGTAGATTATATGTAAGTATATTATTCTTTTTTGTAATCAAGTAATAATTTCTATGACAACCTTTTCGAACTTACAATACCCTAATACGATAAATATTACACAATAACTATATCTCATTATAGTGGCGGTAGAATATTTACACATCAAATTCTTTATCGTTAGTAGAGCGTACAAAATGTTTAAGCTATACAGTTTGCATAACTATTAAATTTTATGTATTTAGTGTTCGTAATAATGAGTGTCCATATTGCAATATTACGTAATTGTATCTTAAAATTATCAAGCAAGCACAGGACTTATTTCATTATATTTTATATCGCAGAAGGGACATTTTATTGAAATAAAACGTTATCGAAGCTGGGAAGGTGGGACGTTGCAAGCCCTGAGCGTATAGCAGCAGGAAGGAAATGATTGGCGAATGTCAGAGGTGCATTAGTGAGTAAACAGGACGCCACGCGTCGCTATGATCGCTTAAGGAAGAGAACGTGAAGTAAAACGCATGGCTTTGAAGATTGATCCACCAGTGGCGTGTAAGTTAGATTTTACATGAATTAAAGTTGAATTATAGTTATAATTAGAATTATTGTTTTCTTATTTATACTACTATTGAAAATAGTAGAAATTATATCCTATTAAGAAACTAGAATCGAGAAGTTTGGTCTTACATAGTAAATGGAAATTAGTAGAAAGCAAATTGGAGATATAGGTAATGGATAGTGGATAACGGATAAATGATAATGTATATATTTGTAAACGAATAATGCAAAGAATCAAGGAATACTAACATCAGAATTACCAAGAAAGTGATAACAGCATTGACATTAATGTTGAGAAAGAAGCTTTCATTATCATTCACGGCAGATCATCCGCTTCATAATGACTTCAAGCAGTCTATTTCATTCATTCCATGAATGCAGCGCTTGTGCATGAAGTAAATCTTTCACATTGCCTTCATATAATAAATGTGTCGCAACGTGATTATGTGTAAACAATTTGCTATTTATTTTATCAATAACTTATTGTATAAAAATTAAAATATTAACCTATTATAAATGTAATGTCATGAACGAAGCTGCTTGCTGTTCATGACATACTTTTCACGAAATATATCTGCTCACATCGTGCAAAGAACCTTGAGCATTCATTTCATTCATTCTCTGGCTTCACATTGCAATATTCACTCATAGCTACACAGGCGAATGAAACGATATTCATCCCAACACTAGTTGACACTAGCAAGAGGTCAAGAGATGTGAGTTATAACTAGATATGGTGTGCTGCTATACAAAAAATGGTGGTGAAGCTACCACTTACTTACATCGCCTCGGTATGGTGGGTAAAAAAATCGGTGCCAAGAAGTTAAGCACAGCGTAAAGCAATGAAAACACTCCAGATATGTCATTTTTGCACCTAGTGATGGATACTTACAGGCGAAAGTATTTGACAAAAGGAGTTAAAACAAAATATAATAAATATATAATAGAACATGTGAGAGGAAAATGAAGTCTTAGTATATTAGTATAGGAGTCCCTACTTGGTTCCAATACCAGTTTGGTAGTAAACATATTCGAGAACAGAGAGAAAGACCTAATAAGTTTAAGATTGGTAATTGTGCTGGGGCATGGATTTACTTACACTTGAAATAATAGTTATAGCTATGCGCTGGTCTCTGTGGTTTAGACAGTGGTATATCCAATTTTGCAATACATCAAAAGAAGGAATGAGAGATAAAAGCAAAAAAGACAAATTCGCATTATGTTGTGATAGTTAAGCGGCACTCAAAAAGTGTACTTTAGTGATGAAATAGCGCGATGGACTATAAAACTGCGTAATCGAGTGTTAGTCAGATACCAGGGGTACCAGGTGATCAGGACATTAAGGACAAGGAAGTGGTTGACGAACTTGTTAAGGAAACGTCAGAAATAAAAATGTACGGGTTAAAACCTTTTTTTCGGAATAATGAAGATACCCAGGTAAATAAATGGTTAAAAACATTCATACGGGAATCATGGAAAGTGAGTTAGAGGACTGCTACATATAAGTAGGTTCCAGCACCAGGTTTGAGACTACATTTGCTCCAACAAACACCCATGAAAAATTAGCACCTATACCCAAATCAAACTGCAGCCTTCACGGGAGAAAATCGGAAAAAGTCCAGCACATATTGTATGACTTTGAGGGATTGAATCGAAGAGAACCTAGAGACATACCGTACCCATTAGGTAAAGGATCTATATAGTTTAAAGGATGGGCACCATTTTGGTGAGGGTTGCACAAAAATGCGGACATAGCACAATAAGTTCGTAGGCTGCGATCATGGGTCGAACAGATTTGAATTGAACAATTAAAATCAAATACATTACTTGGGCAGAAAGGGAACAATACAACTTTGAAGGAACTAAAGGTTACAACTATCTGGAAAGTACATTTAAAAGAGAGCCATGTATGAACAAAGAAATAGTAATTTCAATAATCACAGCAGGAAATATATATTTGCATAGATTTGTTAAATTCGGTACATAAAAATAGTGGAACATTAAGGAAGCTGAAAGCAGAAATATATAAAACAATATTTAGACCAACAGTAATTTTTTTTTGAAGAAGGGTGAAGAAGAATATGAAAAGTGGAGATGTGGCAAAGGAAGTTTTGGGGGGGGAAATCATCGGAGGATAGGTGAAGGATGCTACATGGAAAAGAAGAACAAATAAGAAAAAGTATGATATTTTCAAAGAACCAAGAAGAGACAGCAACCGTGATAGTATAGGAGGAACAAATGGTACGAGATAAAGATAGAACAATGAGGTGTAAGACGATACAAGGAGAATGAAGGTCAGAAAATGGAAAGATGAAGCAAAAGACGATGGAAAAAAATTTGGATCAAGCCAAGACTCAATCGAGCCCAGAGAATTGTTCCATAACTAGCAGATGTTGATGTTAAGAATAAATAAAACTACGTAATAGCAACATACGTAATAGTCAGATTTGGGTACCAGGGCATCAGGATATTAAGGACAAGGAAGTGGTTGACGAACATGTTAAAGAAAAGTCAAAAATAAAAATGTACGAGTTAGAACCTTTTTTTCGGAATAATGAAGAATACCCCAGGTAAAATACATGGTGAAACCTTCATAGGGAATCGCGTGAAAGTGAGTTAGAAGACTGCTACATATAAGTAGGTTCCAGCATTAGGTGAGAAACTGCATTTGCTCCAACAGACACCCATGAAAAATTAGCACTTATAATGAGAAGTCAAGCTGCAGGCTTCGCGTGAGAAAATCGAAAAAGGTCAAGCATATATTATATGATTCTGAGGGATTGAATCGAAGAGAACCTAGAGACATACCGTACCCATTAGGTAAAGGATCTATATAATTTAAAGAAGGGGCATCATTTTGGTGAGGGTTGCATAAAAATGCGGACATAACACAATAAGTTCTTAGGCTGCGACCATGGGTCGAACAAATTTGAATTGAACAATTAAAATCAGATACATTACTTGGCCAGAACGAGAACAATACAACTTTGAAGGCATTAAAGGTTGCAAGTATCTGGAAACTACATTTAAAAGATTGCCAGGTATGAACAAAGAAATAGTAATTTCAATAATCACAGCAGGAAATACATATTTGCATAGATATTGTTAAATTCGGTACATAAAAATAGTGGAACATTAAGGAAGCTGAAAGCAGAAATATATAAAACAATATTTAGACCAACAGTAATTTTTTTTGAAGAGGGGTGAAGAAGAATATGAAAAGTGGAGATGTGGCAAAGAAAGTTTTGGGGGGGAAATCATCGGAGGATAGGTGAAAGATGCTACATGGAAAAGAAGAACAAATAAGAAAAAATATGATATTTTTAAAGAACCAAGAAGAGACAGCAACCGTGATAGTATAGGAGGAACAAATGGTACGAGATAAAGATAGAACAAAGAGGTGTAAGACGATACAAGGAGAATGAAGATCAGAAAATGGAAAGATGAAGCTAAAGACGATGGAAAAAAAAAATGGATCAAGCCCAGACCCAATCGAGCCCAGAGAATTGTTCTATAACAAGCAGATGTTAGATTAAGAATAATGTATGTTATGCAAGCGGATAAAAGGAGTTACCAAATAAAAAAATATTATATAACAACTAATAGATAAGGTCGTAGCTGAATCTACTTGGATGTTTAAATAAGAGTTACAGATTTTTTTTATAAGTGGAACAAGTTACCCTTTATAGTACGTCACCTTTCATTAGCGAGGTTACTTACAGTTAAAAGCGGGGCCATGAAAATAAATATGTTTTCCAGGGATTAAAATTACTAATAAAGTTGTTTAGGTTAATAGATAAGTACATAACAACAAATGATGTGTGATGATTTAAACACTAAAATTGATAGAGTAAAGATGTTTGCTATCATTTAATTATAAACAATTCCTGGGAAGCAACAACGTTATTTTGCTTATTTCTCTTTGATACGCAAGTGTACTGTAAGATTTCGTACTAAACAACATCACTACAAATAAATAAGTATTGTGTAGTATTTTCGTGTTTTGTCGACGTACACGTGTCTTAGATATCCGTATACATCATCCAATTTATGAAAATTGTTCTAATTGGCGTATATTTACATATTTTCATGGCAAGAATAGTAAGTAAAGCAAATATTTTTGCAATTATTTTTTGATTTGGATGTTTATACGTATATATGAACATATATTTTCTATTCAATAGCTTAGAACTTAGAGGAGCAAAAACCTTAGGACAGTGCTGCGGAAATTGCCAAATATTAGATAACATTTAAAATTGAAATACGTTTTTATAAGTTTCATGTTTTGTAAGTTTTAATAGTGGCATATGTTAATTTTGAGGAATGTCGAAAATCTCGTCGGACATGATTATCACTTTTTAACATTAGCCGAAAAATTAATTAGGTGTAATTATAAAATACGACAACTACAATTAGTAAAACTGTTACTGAAGAAAGTGGGAATTATAATTAATTGATTGCTATTATTAAGATGGTAAAGTAGAAAATAGAGAAAATGTGATCCAATTATAAATCAACGTAATAGTTTTTAAGTTTTAAGACAATATAATAATAGAGGTGTTGCAAATGAATTAAAATCAAAGTAAAAGTTGGTGAGCTAGAAAAACTGTAATAAAAATTTATGAACAGCACAGAAATATTTCTTATGAACATTTCTCCAACGTTGCTTTTTATTGTTTTATTACTTTGTGCACACGGAGGAAAAATGTGTTGTAAAATGGGAAATTTTTGCGACAGAAACCCCACGAGTGCATTAGACGCTTTTCGGTAAGTTATGTATGCTATTTTTGCGACAACCACAATGCTTAAAAACGTTATTATATGTTGTTTAGCAGCTTTCAGTATTATTTTAAAAATAATTAGGACGGCCAATTAAAATCACAGCTGTTTCTCGGTATATAGAGAAAAATGTGTTGTAAAATTTGTGTTGTTAAGAAAACATCTTTATTTTAACTAAAATATCATGCATAAATAACAAACCAGTGTACTAGTCACAAACATACCCTTATTATAAACAAAGTGAATAGAAAATATTTTTAAATTCTGTTATCTTTAATCTTTGATGACGTAATAGTAGCTTTAAATATATGTATTACAGAAACTATCGTGAAGATGGCGCTCCTCATATTTCATTCCAACTGTATTATATATTCAGCATAAATAACAGACACACGATTATCAAATATTAATGTGGTACATTTATCAAATAAACATCTTTTGGAAGCCATGATTACTAAAATGGCGATTCCACTATCACAGCGTGACTGTCTGATCTTTTACGATCAACCACCAAAGTATGGGGCAACTAGTGGTGTGTGTTGCAAAAGCAGTGATGTCGGATAGTCCCTATTTATTGAATTCACTATTTAGGATTATAAAAAATGTAATAACATGTTTTGTTATTTTTATACACCGCTCCTTCAAATCAAAAGATATATTGTAACACTACAATATACATTGCTGTTTTTAATTTCGATTTAGCTAGAGTAACAAATCACAAATGGTATGTTATAATTTAATATATATATAATAATTTTAAATGTACAATTTTACAATATTTTTTTAGTACGAATAAAATATAATTTTGCTGTCACATGTAGTAACCGAAATGCTTCACCGTTTACTTATAACAAACCCTTATTAGTAATAGACAGGTTAGACTTAAGTAATGAGTCCCAACAAGTCCTGTGTTGTATATAATATGCACATTTTTATTTTAGTGTAATTGCTTTTATGTTCACGAAAATAGAAAAGCATCTCTGGTATACACAGTGAAGGCAGTGTTAAAGTTCCAATAGTCATGAAAACAGGTCTATAAAATATCTGTTGATTTTATGCTATTAGGTACACTATACAGCTTTTGCAGTTGTACACTGTAATGCTTTGAATAGATATGACGTGTTCTTTTTGTGTAGAGAGAAGCTATTTATTGCAATTTTCAGCCATTGGTGCAATGGATCAATTGCTAAGTTTACAATTGGTTTACGTTGTTATCGCTAATAAAAATCATATCAATAAATATAAAAAGAGGGCCATTATATCCTGAAACTTTTCAATTATTTGAAGAAATATTGACAAGATCAAGCAAAAAAAAAATAACAGCGTGTGCGTTCATGATCTATCAAGGCTTTTGATAATGTGCATAGCTGCTGTTGCAGAAGCTTGTAATGATGGGCTTTAGGGATACAGCTCTCGAGCTTATCAGCGTGTAAAAGCTTATGATGCATTAGGAGCTGAAATCTCATCACCATGGAAGATTGTAATGTTTGTAGTTTTCTCAAGGATTCATTCTTGGCCCATTTTTTTTTATTAACGTCAATAATTTGCCTGAGCTTATCTATTTTACTTGCACGTGTGATTAAAACAAGAGAGAATTAAAACCAAGATGGAGGCAACGTTAATGTTGGCTTGAAGAGTCCACGGAAAACATGAGGATTAATATCTACTATGATGTACTGGACTTTACCTTGTGGTGGACAGACCACACACAGAAAAACGATTTCTTAATTGAAATAAAAGCATTTTCTTGACTATATTCACTTAACACAAGTAAATATTTACTTCATTCAAGAAAATATTATAGGTTAAGTAATTACATCTTTTTGTGTAATTTTTTTGGGATATTACTGAAACCAAATAGTAATTTTCTTCGTCAAAGTGATTTAAGTACTTAAATTTAGTTAGTCGGTAATGGTAGGAATTGCACATGTGCAAACACATATGTTAATTGATTGGGAATGCTAGCAAACGCGTACGCGACACATGAGTATGTAAGTGTAATCAACTACATACTAATTTAAAATATTCAAGAATTATATTCTTCGTCGAAGTTACTACTTCTTTGCGTATATATGAAAGCGCCGTTTACTTGATTGAAATGAGAATCACTTGCATCAAGTAATCGTTTTTCTGTGTGCACGCATCACTTATGCATTTTTGGTGTAATTGACAAAGATGCGCAAAAAACTGTTGACGAAAATACATAGCTTTCAAAAAGGTTTCAACCCACGACTTGTTTTAAGTATGCAACCAATTTTGCAATGAAGTGGTACTAACCAACAAATAATTCCCTGATTTCAAGAAAATTTGAATTGACATACTTAGCGTTGCTAAGAGTTTGAAAATAACATTTTCCTCTCGAAATTGTAGTCACTTAACAATAACAAAGTGGGAAATAAAGTAGTTGTGTGGTTTGATTATTTACTTACTTTGATATATTTCTATAACAAATAAAGCAGAAATTTAGGTTAAATTGCATTGAAAACTAAATAAAGTGTGATATTTTTTTTCCATGTTGATTTGTAGTTATTAACAGCTATGCTAAAGAATTTTTTATTTTTTAACCTGCCTACATAAGTCGCATGATCGTAGTATATATAAAAACTTATTTAACCAGTCTCATCATCAATTTGAAACAATCCGCGGAAAACTCCCAAAGAACCGAAAACTGTAGAGGTTGCAGTGAAGGGAATAAGAAGTGAGAAAAAGGAGCCCCGTTAGAGGGAGCGAAGGAAACGATCGCCGTCTCACCAGCGCTACTTTGAATATAGGTAAATACTTTCTTGTGATGAACGACGAGTTGCTGTAGTCATCCATCATGAGACGGGGACTGGTTAGTGACAGGTAGCCCTTAATTAATATAGAAGCGCTCCGCCTTGCTTTTCACGTCACTCTTCTATGGATTTCCACCCCGATAAACTTTTAATTTAACCCACTGCAATAATCTTATGGTATATGTTTTTATATTAAATTTTTGCCGAGACGCTCTGACTGCCGTAGCGGCACCTCGCTGTTTTCCTATATACCTACGTGCGTTAAAGATATATATACGATGAAATGAATGTTCTGTTCAGTGGATGCGGAGGGTAATAAAATTATATTCACTTCGATTTTGTTATATGTATCTATATATTTTGTGCTTTTGAAGTCATATACAATACGGAGCTTGACCGCCTGCAGAGAAGAAATACTCGGGAATTTTCAAGTACAATTATTAAATATCGAGTATGTTTTGTGCAAGTATATCGACTCGTGGGTTGCTCTAATTTTCCCTCTTTGGCTATAGTTCCGTAAGAGGACCACTGATTTGGCGATTTATATGTAAGTAAGTAAGTACTTTATTTCAAAGAAGTGCGCAGTACATAGAAAAAATAATAAAGAGAAAAGATAACTAACCAAGTGACAAGGTTCGCGACCCTAGTTACTAATTACAAATTATAATTTTATTAAAGAACTCATATAAACTATAATAAGGTGAGTTTAATAACTTACGCTTTAACATAGTTTTGAAAGTATGGAGAGGCAAAGACTTTAATTAAAGAGAGAGATTATTATATATTTTAATACCGATACAGATTAGACTTTTAGAGGTTAATGTTAGTCTGTGATTTGGCAGGTGTATCTCTGTGTTCCTTACATTATAATTGTGGGATGGATTATTGGTCTGAAAGAGATCGTGTTTATTTTTATGAACATATAGGGATACTTCCAGTATATAGAGTGATACCACTGTTAGCACTCTAAATTTTTGAAATATTGGCCGACAAGAATCAGTCCGTGAGGCATTGGTCATTACACGAAGTGCTCGTTTTTGGTTTAGAGAGATCCACCATCCCCAGAGAAGCACCTAGATGGTTTTGCTGTCAGAGGAAGTGAAATATCTTGGTGTCTTACTAGAATCCAAGTTTACTTGGAATCGACAGCTACAGAGGATTAAAACCAGAATGGAGACAACACTCGTACTGGCTCGAAGAGCTCATGGAAAAACATGGGAATAAAGACATAATATGATGTATTGGTTATACATAACGGTGGTCAAACCCTCACGGGATTTCTGGTATGATGGACAAACGTGCAGCAGCAAACTGCTATAACCGAACTTAGCAAGATACACTGTAAAAAATTACAGTAATTTTGCCAAGGTAAATCAGGAATATTACATGTAATAACGTTGGATTTACCACAATAAAATCACTGTAAATTTTGTTTTAAAACAATGTTTTTTCCAGGATATTTAACATGGAAAAAAAAAAGATTTTGGTAAAATTTATAGCTTTTTCATGTAAGTTTAAGATGTAACAAAAATTCATAAGAAAAATACAGGAAAAAAACATGTACAATTTTGTGTTTACTATCAAAATTTACTCAAAAGTGTAAAATTGACAATTTTTTGGTATTTAGTGCACCTTTAAAAGTAATTTTACTACTGAACTATTAATTTTGCTGTAAAAATATGAGGATGTTTCATATTTATTTGTTTTTACTTGAATTTTCGGGTAAAACTATAGATATCATGGAAAATACGAAATTCATACGCCGCAATGTGGTTGGTTATTGGGTTATTTATCTGTGCGCGTAGGTAATTCTATTCGTTTGTCGAACTTATTATTGGCTCAATGATATCACGTGGTAATGTAATAGTGGTACGTCAGAAACAATCGTAGGTTTCGCGTAAGCGTGATAATTCTTGATCCCTGGTTGAGCGATTCAGTGTGATTTATTAAGTGCTATAAAAAGAATTACGTAAGTTAGTTTTAGACAGAAGCCATAATATTAACCGTAATCATTTGAAAATAAAGAAGTTTAGGAAGTTATGTCAGCCTGAAATCGCATTGTCAACTTGAATCTGAACGATGTATAGATAATAGTATCTATTTTAAATGACTATTTAGTAACACATATGTTAGTTTTTTTTATTTTAACTATATGTAGTGTATATAATAATTTATTAATTTCTTTTCATTTTCTCGGTTTTTAGGTCTTCAGAAAAACAAATAAAAAAACAAAAAGAAATATTCAACGTTTCGCTTTTATTGCAAAAGCTTTTTCAAGTAAAAATACATAAAAAATATAAATCATAAAGTGGTAATGAAAATTATTTATAATTAAATTTGTTGTCTAATAAATAACAAAATCATAATTGTTTTATTTACTATAAATTTTAAATATATCGTTTTGTTTTATTTAAAGATTGCGTTTTAATGTAATATGTTTTGATTATTTATTGTAAGTTAAATATGAACATATTATTGAATTTTGTAATTAAGTAGATTTCTAAAAAATATTATTGTATTTAGTTATAAAATGAAGTTATATAGTTTTGTGAAATATTGTATGTTAATTTTATGATCAACTGCGTTTTTATGTTTATGAATGTGAATCATTTTAAGCATATTACGTGTTTTTAAATTTTGTTCCTTATTTTAATTGTTATATCGTTAAAATCAAATGTATGATTTTAATTTATTTTATTCATTTATATTCTTTTATTCTATTTTCTAAATATTTATGGTTTTCAGTTTGACAAATAACTCATGCAAACACACGTTTTTAGAACATGTGAAGAACGTGTGAAGAAGGTTATACAACTATAAAACTCAAACATCAATAGAAAATAAAACAATTAAAATACAACCCGACAACTCAAAATACCGAAAGTATGAAAAACAATACTTGGGTAACCAATATTTTAAATACAATAATACCTAATAATGTTATTAATACATTATCATTAGGACCAAATTTTGCTTTAGATTATAACGCAAATCGAATTTCTAGTAATAATATAATAGCTACACAGATTAGGCTTTTGAACCTTTTAAAAGACAATTTCAAATGTTCTTTTCTCCTTTAAAATTGTTTAATAAAAAAAATCGTTGCGTTAAGTTTATACTTTTGTATCTTCTGAGTGTTTAGTTTAATAAAATACCTGTTCACGCATTCTTAGTTTTATTCATATTATTGAACGTTTTGCATATTATGCAAAATGCTTTAAATTAGATTGTTATTTAAAGTAAGCTGTGATTTCCATGTTACCAAATGTATATTGGAATCGTTGGCTAGTTTAAATAGAAATTTAATTTAAGGCCATAGTACGCTGGAAAAAATGCAATGTATATTTATACATGCGATATTCCGTTCTTTAGTATTTTTACTTGCTTTCTTTATAAAAATACATCTGAAAATTACTTCAGTGTTCGGTAAATATACAGTTCATAAAAATATTACATACGAATTTTACAGTACAATCTTTGAAAAATACATTAGCATGTGAAATTTACTGTGACAAAAATACTCCAAACTGTGGTACTGGAAATGCTGCAAACTTCTCCTAAACCCCTCACCACAAACTGCACTAAACTGGACGTACGTTTCAATAGCAAAGCTATCATCATCAGCAGAAACACTGAACTTCAACACAAGTTCAGTGTTTCTGCTGATGATGATAGCTTTGCTATTGAAACGTACGTCCAGTTTAGTGCAGTTTGTGGTGAGGGGTTTAGGAGAAGTTTGCAGTGAAATTTACTAATAGATGGTAGACATTTTACCTTATGAAGCAAATTTACCTGTAAAATTGTAGGCAACTTTGTTACCAACGATTTTACATGTAATTTTACTATAAATTTTTTTACAGTGTACTGGCGTGTTTACACTGAGAGAAATGAAATGGTTATTTCAACATTTTTCGTAGTGTCACGAATTTGAGCATTGATTTAGCCATGTTGCATTTAAGTGAATCATATGCACCTATTTGAAACAAACATATTTATATTGTTGCACACTTTAGAGTTATTTTAACAAGAATATAGTGTTCAGGCGTAACCAATATTTTATCTTGTTGGTTTAACCCCACAAATTGTCGATTTGATATTTGAAAAAGGTGTTCTATAAACATTTACTATCGGTGTTAACTCAATGAAATGTAATATTTAATACTGTTACATATAGGTGATCACACATGCGCACAGTCAGTCAGTATCCAACCTCCGCAGCAATAAGACCTATGTTTGTAAGCTTCTGTAACATTATATTGAATAATAAAGATAATCAAACCCATCGCGGGTATATATATAACATGGCGAGTCAGAATAAAAACAACAAAATACGAAAAAATCAATGAAAGGAAGAAAAGTGCAACATATTATAAAAAAAGGGTCAGAAAGAACAAACAAAATGGAGAATATATCTCAACCCAAGAAGATGAAAATGGAGGACGACCTAGCAAAAATTTGAGGCAATTCAAAGAAGATTGGGAATTATATTCTACCGCGAGTGGTTGCAGTGGGAAAACAGCCGAAATACAAGCAGCGATGCTGTTAACTGTACAGGAAGGAAGTTCGAGAATTTTAAATAATATTGAAATTACGCTGGAAAACACATCGATCGACAGCCGGATGCAGGAGCAAGACAGAAGACACGTTTCACCCAAGGGTTGCACAAGGATGGAAGATCATTGGAAAGAGGTGTCCGGCAAATTCAAATAAGATCGTTTGTAACGGATTCGAACAATTCTAGAACAGGTCGGTGTGCACGTTGTAATTTACGCATGCGCAAAACAGTTGTCCAGTTCCAGTTGGTAAATATGTGATAAATGTAATCGTAAAAATCATTTTGCTTCTAATTGTTTAAGTAAATCGATTAATATGATAAAAACCAATTCCGTTGAAAATAATGAGTATTTGGTGGGTAGTATTACGAAATCGGTAAATGCTGATAACGAATTTTGGTTAAATGTTAAAGATTTATTATGAAACGTTAAATTGTACTTTCCTTTCAAATGTATGAATAAAACCTTTATAATTTTTTAGTTATGTTATTAAGCTAATATAAGTTTAGCATATAATGCCGTAAATGTTTTTCTTCTATTACCTACTATAGTCTTCCTAGTTAGGCAATATATAGTTATGCGTTGCTATCAATGGACTAATTGCTGAATGTGCGGGCGGATTTTTAATTTCATCGATAGGTCCATCGATTACAGTATATCTCTGTTTAATACATTAATGATACAGTAATCGATGGATCCATCGATGAAATTAAAAACTCGCCCGATCAGTAACGTGATTTTAAGTGATTTTAACAAGAAAATCTTTTTCGTATAACCACCTAAAAGTGTTGAATTACATGCAAATAGTCATTCGATGAATACTACAGGTAGGTTAAATGAAACAATATAAGTATTATATATAAACATTTTGTAGTGCTAAACCAATATTATAAAATTATAGAGACAATTATTACTTCGTGTGTCTACAACAAGTAACTGTGTTGGGATAATGTTGTTGTATTATTCAATTAGTAGGTAGAAATTGTTAATGGAAAATTAAATACATGTTCAAAGAATCACGGGTAGTTTGTTTCTTATAACATTTATTATTATTCAGTTAACTAACGCAATTTAACATTTTTTTACGTATTGCATTGACATTAAAATATCATTGCTCATATTGAAAAAGTAAAAGTGTTCAATACACCATTTTATTAGTTAGTACAACACTTCTTTTCTCTCGGTGTAGGAATACAGGTGCAATGAGGATTACTCATACAGCAGCAATGGGATTCCTCTTAGACCTCCCTCCTCTCCATTCGGTAATAATGGGCGAGGCAAGAATGGGGCATCTCGCAAAGAGACATGCAAGTTTTGGCAAGCCAAAACTGAGCCCAGAAGATTACTTCGATCAACCACCCAGACACCTGTACAAATCGGTGCAAGGTACTAGGATCCTGAAATGGATGATATAATTTAATGGGCAAGAAAAATGGGACACCAAATACAAGGAGGCAAGAGGCTGCAGTGGAGCTCGGAGACTTCAAGTCAGACGGCTCCCATGAAAAAGGACCAGCGCCAGCGGCCAGATTATTAATATGTCGACATATCTAAAGCAGTATTTAGGTTTTGATATAATAAATAAACATAGCGTGTGAACAACATCAAATTTGTAACGGGGTTTTTGCCAACATATTTGCCTACATATTTTTGGTATTTATACCTATTCACACATCCAGAGCGGTGGATCCCTACATTTCTAAAGGCGCTTCATCATCGAGGAGATGAAAAACCGTCAAAAATAAAGAGGGAAGTGCTGTTGTGTTTTTCCGGATGTCGTCTGTTGATGTAACGACGATGCCTCGCTCCATTATCTCTTACCACATTAACCGTCACGAGTCCACCCTCCTCCTGTGAAATATGTATAATAACGTTATGCATTATACAACAGGGCCTACCCTTATAGTGTACTAGACATCGGTGCAGTGCATATAATAACGAGAACGGGTATGCCGACTCCACTACTAGTACTGCCGACTAGACAAAGCCAATTCTCTATGTAAATTGCATAGTTCGAACCGGGGCTTGTAGATTAATATCCGATTAATTTTATGTAGGGGGATTATGAATGTAATTGATTGTGATTCGAGTATTATGAAGTACATAAATCGTAGATTATTTGTTGTAGGAGAAATATGCATGCGTATGTTGAATAACAATAACTATATATTTTAAAGCTTCAGTTCTTAACCATGTATATAATTTTTAATTTCTTTCTCTCTTGGTTTTTAGGTCGTATATATTGAAAACATGAACGAGTACTACAACGTTTCGCTTTATTGCAAAGCTTTTTCAAGTATATAAATATAAATGTAAAAAGTGTAAATTATAAATAAAATGCTTTTGTTTAATAAATGACAAATTGTTTTGTTTACTAGGATTTTGAATATATTATTATGTTTTATTTAAAGATGTTTTGATTATTTGTTTTTGAATTTTGTAATTAAATAGTTCTTTAAAAATATTGTATTTAGTTATAAAATTAAATTATATAATTTTGTAAAATATTGTATATCGGTTTTATCATTGACTGCGTTTTTATGTTTGTAAATTTGAATTATTTCAAGTATATTGCGTGTTTTTAAATTTTGTTCTTTGTTACGTTGTTGAAATCAAAGGTATGATTTTGAGTTATTTTAAAGCTGTAAGATTTTTATTATATTTGTGTCCTTTTATTCTATTTTCCAAATATTGCACCATATTGTTTCACCTATAATATATATATATATATATATATATATATATATATATACCATTACAATTTTGATAGTCTATTTTATAAACTATGTGTGATGTTTTACTTTTTTCAATTTCTGATTTTAATTTTGAATAGATTTGGTTTTGTAGTTTGTTTGTTTTTTGATAGGCAATTTTGTAATTATATGGTTTGAAAATTTGATTTATTTTTTCGGAGAAATGTTTAACATAAGGAATTTTTATAAATTTTGTAATTGTTTGACTATTATTTATATTCTTTGTTGATTTATTATAAAAAAAGAAAAATTCTTTGTTTAAATATTTTGTTTATAAGAGAATTTGGATAATGATTTTGTTCTAGAATATTTTTTGCTTTGTTAATAGTATCTGTTCGAAAAACTGGACTTGTTAATTTTATTGCTCTGTCAGCTAAACTAATAATAACACTAACTTTTTGAGATAAAGGTTGTGAAGACTTAAAATTTAGATAACGTCCAGACTATGTTGGTTTAGTATACCATTTAGTTAGAATTTTGTTATCATTGTTGATGAGTTTGAGATCTAAAAAGGTAATGCTATTGTTTTCTTCGATTTCAATTGTAAATTTTAATCTTGGATGAAAGGAATTAAAATTTTTAAGTAAAACGGGTATATTTTTTTCTTCTAACGCGGTTATGCAATCATCTACATATCTTTTGAAAAAAATATTTCGAAATTTATTTTATTTAAAATTTTTCTTCTATATACTCTAAAACAATTTGTGCAATGATACTAGAAATTGGTGAACCCATTGCGCATCCAAAAATTTGTTTATAAAATTTATTTTTGTATTCGAAATATGTTTGTGTTAGTGTTAATTCTACTGCATTAATAAATTCTGTGATAGGTATATTTGTAAAATTTTCAATTAATTGCCATTTTTTATGTATAATTTGTTTTGCTAGGTCTAATGGTGTATTTGTGTATTGCGATACTACATCTAAGGATATCATTTTGAAATTTGGTTTTAATTTAATGTTGTCTATAAATTTATAATAAATCAAGAAAGAATATAAATAATAGTCAAACAATTACAAAATTGCCTATCAAAACACAAACAAACTACAAAACCAAATCTATTCAAAATTAAAATCAGAAATTGAAAAAAGTAAAACATCACACATAGTTTACAAAATAGACTGTCAAAACTGTAATGGTATATATATATATATATATATATATATATATATATATATATATATTTATATATATATATTATATATATAGGTGACACCATGCAATATTTGGAAAATAGAATAAGAGGGCACAGATACAATAAAAATCTTACAGTTTTAAAAAAACATGATATAACACAAAATCATACCTTTGAGTTCAACAACGTAACAAAGAACAAAATTTAAAAACACGCAATATACTTGAAATAATTCAAATTTATAAACATAAAAATGCAGTCAAAAACCGTATACAATATTCACAAAATTATATAATTTAATTTTATAACTAAATACAATATTTTAAAGAACTATTTAATTACAAAATAATAATAATAATAATAATAATAATAAAATAATAATAATAATAATAATAATAATAATATATTTATTGTCCAACAGTACAAGTGACCATATTAAGGACAATATACAAATTAACATAAAGGAATGTACATATATATTGAATCAAATTAAATCAGGTTAAATCCACGTGTAGAACATATGAAACGGTAAAAAAAAATATATAAAGTTAATAAATTGAAATTCATAAACATATATACTTAGAAAAAAGAACATTATACGAAGCTGTTAATATTAACGTCTAACAATTGTTTTAGGGAACAATTAAAAATATCACACTCAGAGCACACACGGTTGTAACTATTACACATTCGAAAGACTAGTGATCTGAACATCAGGTTGGTACGGGTTGCCAATGTGTAGAACGTTGGGACGTTTCTAGCGGACGATCGCGGTACGAAGAATGCCAATTTACTCAGCATGAGTGGAGCGTCGACTTCATTATGGAGGATTTTGTACAAAAAAGAAAGACAAGTATTACTATGTCTTAACTCCAACGGCGCTACAGAAAAGGCACTTAATAAGGTTTCGTGTGGAAAACCTCTGTATGGGTAAATATTGTACGTTTTAAACCAGAGATATTTAAGAAGGCGTCTTTGTACGTTTTCAATTGCGCTTATGTGCACATTGTAGTATGGGCTCCATATGATGGCAGCATACTCTAGTTTGGAGCGTACCAAAGAAAAATATAACGCTTTCAAAGCATATATGTTGGTGAACATTTTTGTATTGCGCAGAATAAAACCCAGGCTTCTCGTAGCTGAAGATACAATCTCCGTAACATGATCATTAAAACTCAATTGAGTATCGAATACTACTCCCAAATCTTTGGTTTTAGTGTACCGCATCAGCGTCTCCAATCCTATAGTGTAATTGTGTAAGATGGCGGGTTTTCTTCGAGTAAAAGTTAGGATTTTGCATTTCGATACATTCAAATCCAGTCTATTTTGCATACACCAATCAGATACCAAACATAGATCCGCCTGCAATTTCAAGCAATCCTGGCTGGAAGTTATGGATGAAATATTTTGATATCATCTGCGAACATCAAAGTTGACAATCCACATAGTAGAGACATCGTTGACAAATAACAAGAAGAATAACCGGCCCAAGTTGGAACCCGTGTGCACTCCCGACGTAATCAATCGATATGCAGAACAGTAGCCATTGTAGGATACAAAAAATTCACGTCCAGTTAAATAAGCATTAGTCAGGTTGATCAGAGAATTGCCAAATCCAAAACGACGCAGTTTATCTAACAAGATACCATGGTCTATCCTGTCAAAAGCCTTTGACATATCCATGTAGATGGCATCAACCTGTCCTTGTGCATCCAAGGTCTCCGAAACGTATTGTACGAAATTTCCCAGATTGGTTACAGTCGATCTCTTGTTCACGAAACCATGCTGAGTATGGGAAATGTAATTCGCTACTGCTGGATAGATATATTTGTAGAGCGCGGTCTCAAAAATCTTAGAAAGATTCGACAGAAGATGAAATTGGACCGGTAATTACTGATGTTGTTTTGGGCACCACTTTTAAAACTGGCCAAATTCGGGCAAGCTTCCATGCTGACGGAAAAGAGCAGGTCTCTAACACTAAGTTGAAGATAGTTGCATAAAGGGCGCGAAAGTACAGACGAGCAATCCTTTAAGAGAAAGCTGGGTATTTGATCAGGTCCAGACGTTAGTTTATTCTTCAAAGATTTTATTGCAGACTGAACGTCTTTCTCACTTAGGGCATCGATGTGAATATGCGTATTCGAATATATAAATTCATCAGTTTGAAAGGACACGGCTGATTTTTGAAAAACGCTCAAGAAGTGATCGGAGAAAGCATCCACAACCGATTGCGGGTCATCAATACGTTCCTCATCCCTATACATAGTTCCTGGGATTCTACTTGATTTTCTGCGTGCTTCCAATAAAATGCCCAAAATCCTAGTAAACAAAACAATTTGTCATTTTATTAAACAAAACATTTTTTTATAATTTCACTTTTTACATTTTTATATTTATATACTTGAAAAAGCTTTGCAATAAAGCGAAAGTTGTAAGTTACTCATTCATGCTTTCAATATATACGACCTAAAAAAGCAGAGAAAAAAGAAATAAAAAAAAAATAACTATAGATATAATGACTCCAATCTGTATGACGGAAATATATAGCTACATCACTGGAGATTTCCATATGTTGCGCAAACACAATATGTAAGATAAAAAATAGTTCTTATTGGCCTCGGTGTTACACCATTAGATAAAAAAAAAGCAGAATTGACTCTATTAATTCTACACCGCTCAAAACCTAGAAACGCTAGGTAACTAGCAGCTAGTCTAGCTAGTTCCGTTTATTATTAAAATAAAATAAGCACACGGAGACATCGGCATTTTATTGTAGGTCATGGTTATACTCACCTGACATCAAAAGTTACGGGGAGGTGTGTTTAACTAACGCCCGCAAATATTTGTGCAAACTAATCAATCTGCATAGCAGTCGCTAGATTAACAAATAGGCGGCCTGCGAAAAAATCAGATTAGCAAACAAAAAATTCTTCACATCAAATAAAAATAGAATTGACTCGAAATTCGCCATAATTTAATTAAAACCGGACTAATTGTTTGAATAAATATTTCTTTTCGGGTTAACGCGATCGATATATTTATTGAAACACCACGTAATTGAAGTTAATTGGAGATGTACAATGAGATGATAAAGCGTAACTTTCGGTCGGTTATATAATATTATGAAACAGCAATTTGCAGTTCGATCTCTGCGTTGTGAATTATAATATATGTTTTTTTTATTCTATATTAAAATGTGGTATTGACCACAAGCTCTTATATACAGGGTGATTCTCAATATATGCGACAAACTTTAAGAGCTAATTCCTGAGGTTATTTTGATCATAAAAGTTCATATGAGTATATGTCCAAAACGGTTTGGTTTCAAAGTTATTGAATGTTTAATAATAAATTATGAACTACGACTAACACGATATAATATCACAGTTGGTTCTTCAAAAACTATTGTGTTGAGAGGGAATTGTTTATTTATCATTTCAATAGTTGTCAATAGTTGTCAGAGTATTCATTCATTTTATTGCAAGTTTCTGTTTTCTAAAATGAATTACACGAATGCTGAGATGTGTGACATGCATTTCGTTTACTGTCTTGCCAATGGAAATTCGCGTGCTGCTAGACGCCTTTATGAAAAACGATATCCGAACCGTATCATGCCGCATCATTCAATATTTGCCCGTCTTCACCAACGTCTTAGTGAAACGGGAAATTTTAAAAGACGGACGAATGATAACGACCACCCATCCACAGTGAAAACTCCACAAGTTGAAGAAATGGCGCTAAATGAAATTAAGGAACATCGTACTACAAGCACCAGAAAAATTGCGTTTGCTTTAAACATTAGTCAGGCCACAGTTTGGAGAATATTGAAAGATCAACTGCTGTATCTATATCACATTCAACGGGTGCAGGCACTTTTGCCGGCAGATTTTCCGCAAAGAGTGGCTTTTTGTCAATGGATGCAACACAAAATCGCACAAAATCCTGACTATTTGGCTCAAATATTCTTCACCGACGAGGCTACTTTCTCTAGAAACGCGATTATTAATTTTCATAGTAATCACATATGGGCCGAAGAAAATCTGCACAAACTAGTGAATGCCCGTCATCAACATCAATTCTCTGTCAATGTGTGGGCCGGAATTGTTGGAGATCGCTTGATAGGTCCACATTTTTTACCGATGCGGTTAAATGGCCAGGCATACCGCAATTTTCTTGAAGAGGAGCTACCACTATTTCTGGAAGAAGTTCCGTTGCAATTAAGATTACAAATGTATTTTATGCTTGACGGTGCTCCAGCGCATTTTAGTGTAGTTGCTCGCGAGTTTTTGGACAATACGTATCCAGATCAGCGGATAGGACGGGGAGGTCCACAACCGTGGCCTCCTCGGTCTCTAGATTATTCTTTGGACTTTTTTCTCTGGGGTCACCTTAAATCATTAGTTTATACGACTCCCATTGAAAACGTCGATGAACTGAGAAATCGTATTATCGCAACTTTTAAAACAATTCGAAATGCCCCTGGTATTTTAGAGCGGACTCGCCAGTCAATACGACGGAAGATAGAAGCTTGTATTGCAGTTGGAGGCGGTCATTTTCAACAGTTAGTATAAGTTAATTTTGTTTTATTAATTATTTTGTTAATTTATGATAAAAACATTAATTATGTTAACTTACTATTAAACATTGTACAACTTTAGAACTAAGCGATTTTGGACATATGTTCTTATGAACTCTTGATGATCAAAATAACCCCAGGAATCAGCGCTTAAAGTATGTCGCATATATTAAGAATCACCCTGTATATTAAAATCTTTTGCAGGAGATTTATGGATAAACAATGTAGAACTTGTTGCAGCTCTATCATTACTTTGTTTTCTTTCTGTATCACTCAAAGTTGATACACTGAAATCAATAATAATTGCCCGGGTCCTACATTACTCTCCGCGATGTGCAAATCAATATTTTCATCTAATTATGGTTATGAAATTAATAACACAGCGTTTTCTCAAACCTTGCTGTCAAAATTGACATATGTTCTACATTACATAGTCGGGTGCTTGGTGTATAAATATTGCTTATTTCGTGATTTTGTATTGTTATTTATTAATTTTCACTTACAATTTTTCTCAAGCCTGCATTCTGAATTGAAAGCATAACATTTTTTTTTTCGCAAAATGGAATTTACACGGGATCAAAATAAATTTATTTTCGTGGCATATTTTCGAAATGGTGACCAGGCAGATGATGTTGAGTGGAGATATTCGATTATGCTTTGTGCTTAAGAATTTTCCGAGGTACGAATTGATGGTCATGAAACTTTCCTTCGACATATCAATCGGGCTGTACATGGCTTTAAAGCAAATATGGACAACCTTTGACATGTTGTGGGCCAAACTTTAGTATGCAAATACGTTGGCGGGCCGCGTTTAAAAGTAGTGCATTTTAAAGTAGTGTTTTAAAGTAGTGTACATAATTTTTATCGATAGATATCAGACATGAAATAATACGACAATGTTATTATAATGCAATTTTTTAAAATAAGAAAATGAAATGAAGAAAATAGGTACAACATCATAATTAAATCGTGATAAATATTTTTTTTTAATTGGGTTTTTCAAAATGTCTCGCGGGCCGGATCAAATCTTACAGCGGGCCGGTTGTTGCCCACATATGCTTTAAAGGAACAGAAAGTGTTTAGAAGGGAAAATGTGGTGGAAGACGTACATATTCGTTCAGATTACGGCCCCTGGAAGCCATTACAACAACTTGTACAACAAACCGGTAAAAATACACAAAGTAAATGGTATAATAAAAAGTAATATGAATTTTTTTGTTGGTTTATCTTGTGGATCCGTTCACAAAGCAATAGTAGCAGAAACTTCATTATCATCCGTATAAAATTTCTATTGTATGGCAGTTACTGCCACTAGATTTTGAGAAATGCATGGAATATTTCCATTGGTTCAATGCAAATCTAAGGAATGACAGTGTTTTAAATCTTACTTTTTTCTGATGAAGTCTGGTTTAATTTAACAGGTGATATAAATTCTCAAAATATTAGAATTCGGTTCGCAAATCCTCATGCTATTCGTGAAACGAAATTGCATCCTGTAAAGATAGGAGTTGGGTCGGAATCTGCAATATTCGTTGAAGATACAATAACAACAATCAGATATAGATTCCAATTATATAAATTTGGGGAACAATTATTTGATGCTGAATTAGAGCTATGCAAAAATTTTTTGATAACGAGTAATTGCCTTTAGACTTTGGCCACCTAGATCTCACACTGGTTGATCTTTTTTTTTATTTGCTCATCTAAAAAATAAAATTTATCGGAACCAATTACGTGATATGGATTAATTGGAGGAGCAATAATGATTGCAATGATAGAATGAGCAATTAATAAATGTTTTTGAAAATATGAGGAAGAAGTTAGATGTTTGCATAGATAATGCTGATTCTCATTTTAAACATAGTATGTAAGCAGTGCAGGTATGTTATAGGAACATGTTACCGAATTCCTAATTATATTTTTGTTGTAGAATAACCTATGACTATGAAAAGTATTCATCCATTATTCAGGAGAAGATATATTTTGGCGTAAATAGCAAAGTGAATGCGATTATTAAACATCAACCTGGCATATTTACCAGATAACATCTCATAGGAGCCGTGTTCGTGGACCTGCAAACCATAAAAGAAACATTCACTGCTCTACAGGATAATATTACTTCTGAATGAGTAATTTCTTCACTTTGAACAGAAGCCTAGTAGCACGCGTCTATAAAACGAACACTATATTTGCTTCTGTCGCCACACTCCAAAAGGGAACTCTATATGCCAAGGGGCAATGGAAATAAGCAAAGTAGACTGCTTTTGCTGCTGCCTGTATTGATACGTGTTTAACCCTTTTAATCCGATGTTGCACAGTCTATCAATGTTGTGGTGCCATCTCATGTTCCTGTCAACGACTATGCCCAAGAATTTTGCTGCCGATGGTAAGTAGGTTAAAGTGGTGAATTTTAGGTTCTGTGGTTTTTCTATATTCAATTTCCGTTTGTTTGCGGAAAACCATTTTCCGGCCTTGTTGACTGCCGCTTTGGATCTCTCAGCTACATCATGGGGGTTCTCAGAACTTACCAGGATTGAGGTGTCATCTGGGTATAAGCAGATTTAATTAATTACCATGCATAATTCTGTTATTTTGCAATTAACTTCCAGCTAGCCTGAAGATTGGTTGAAGAATTTGTGAAACATGGGAATAGCTCATTACCTCGATTTGCTATCCCTAAGCGTTTCCAAGATATTTCAAAAAATATTATGAAAATCGTCAAATTTAGTTGTTTTCCTGTCATCTTTTGAGACCAGGTTGAACTTTGTAGCTACTCTCATTCCGAGTACTTATTGAAATAACTTAATTTGGCCAAATAAACAATTTATTAAACTTAAGGGTATGCTCCATTAATTTTAAATACGTTCGTTTCTGACAATCAAGTACACATTTATTTGACAGTTATTAGCTGAGTTATTCAAAACTTGTTATTTAAATTCTGCACTAATAAAAATTCTAGATTGACTAAAATACAATATGGTTTGTAAAACAAAAATCCAAAAATTTTAGGTAAAGAAATTCACAAAATCGAGCTGGAAATCCTGGAAACGAGAAAAAAGTCTTCAAAGGAAAATATTTTTTTTATTATTCAAATTCCAACAAAATTTGCTTTCACATAACTATTTTATTTCTTTCAAGTTTAAGAAATTTAATACCTAATATTTTATTGTGTAATATATTTCAACATATCCATGAATACACAAAAGGATTCACCGACCATGTAACCCAATAAAACTGCATAGTCAAGAACATCAATACATCGGCACATGTTTGTATTTAATGAATTGATCAAGGGAGTGACTTGTCAGGTCACGTGTCGTCCACGTGACAAACGGCGTTGACTTACTTCAGGAAAACAATTGCCAGCACGAGTAAGTCATGTGCAAATACAGGTGATCCCAACATCCCCCAACCTTTTTATTATTTCCTCTCCGAAGTGACGCTCAACAAGATAATTTCACTTTAGTTTTCAGTTACGCTTTATCGGATCACGTTTTGCGCGCCGTGTATATCGTTTCGACGTTTCAATAATTCATCATACTTATTTGACATATTTTGAAGTTTACGTCCGCACAAAGAATGATTTTATTAACATTCTCTTAAGAAGGAAAATAAGAGGAAAGAAGTTCGAAACTGGCATTCCGTGATCGGGCGGACGTTTTATCCGGTGTCCCCTTCGCACGAGAAATAAAATAGACCGCACCGGGATCAAGGAGGCGCCCCGAGCATAAAAATTGCCTTTTTTCACAACGCAATCAAAGTTGAGCCCAAATATGTCCCCTAGTAATCTTAATATTTCATCTGGATAAAACAGGTTCTTTTCTTGGCGCGCAGGATTATGTACGTGTTTGCCATTGTCAATATACAGTGCTTTCAGAAAATTTTAGGCAATGCGTTAGCATACAATGCTTTGTTATTTATAATTATGACAACTTACAACAATATAACCCTAATTTCTAGCAGCCAGTTCGTCATGGCATGAACATGCGATTGCTCCTTTATGCGCCAAGGGCGGAATGTAGTTAATCTGACTTCCTTTTACCACGACAATGTGGGAAAGAATGGCAGATCCAGACGACTTTTCCATTCTGGTGAAAAGTTTTGCTGTGGTTCTGGAGTGTTGCGTTCTCTGCAACCATGTTGTCGTTCCATAGCTAATAATTGGATGTTCTAGCATCACATAAACGCAATATAGTTTTAGGGATAGAGCCTAAGATGTCCCACATATTACATAGCTTTCGACATATCTGTGATGATAGCCTGTGAGTAATCTTTTGCGAAGGCAGATTTCAGATTCATTTATTTTATTTGTTTTGTCCTACTAAATAAACTTATCAACTATTTATAAATTACTGTAATTACATGGCTTGGACGAAACAAATCATTTGTCATTAGTATCTATAATGAAACTATTCGAAACTGACCGCATGAAAAAGTAGCAATAGTGTAATTATTTTACCTAGAACTACTACTAAATCTTAACAACATTCATAGCCGTTCTCCAATGTTGACATAATTTCACCCTCGTTGATAAACGACCTAAATATTATATGAATATTAACACAAGAGCTTATGGTCTCACCAGGAGTCGATTTGCACGCTTTTTGATTAGTTTCGTCCGAATTAGATTATGCACCCCTGTTTACTGTTACTACAGCTGTTCGAGATTTATGTTGCACCAAACTCTCTCACCAGATACCTCGGCAAATACAAAATGCCGTCGCTTAAAAAACAAATATTCCTTTTTTTTTTAATGAACTGAATTATATATATGTGGCTTCACTGCTAATATTACAGTTATTTTTATATACAATTCAACGCGGAATGTTTTATGCGATCGAAATATGTGTATGTGGCGGCTGGGCAATGAAGCGGATTAGATATTGTTAGGGAGTAGATGTTATATTGGTAATACTGGTAATGTGCGGCACGTGACAACGGCTCGCTTGATCCGTAATATGTTGTTGCCACTGATTTATTGATACTGACATGAAGACTCAATTACACCTGAGATTAGATGAGGGAAATTGATTGTTCCGGCGATGCGAGTATAATTCTTGTTGACGTATAAGGTATATCATATTTTAAAGCGGTGATGTACGACTTGAAGAGACGACGCCCACGTTTCGTCGATATTAAATTTACAAGGAATTTATATTATGTATTCTAATCACAATGAATAATCTTATTGTTTTTTTTCAGAATGTAAAATATCATTTTATATGTAAGAAATGAACCAGAATGTGCATAGTAATATTGTTAATAGATCTGTTTTAGCACTTGAACGCAGAACTTTCTATGTAGGACAGCCGGCGTCCGGTTCGGCTATCGCGATATCCTCGCCGAGTACCGCAGGGGTCGTTATTGGGACCTCGTCTCTTCCTCTTGTTTCTGGCAGACCTCCCTCGGACCCTGGCAAGCACCTAGCTGTCTATGCCGATGACATTGTCATTTAGGCAGGAAGCAGGAGCGAGAGGTGGGCTCGTGACGCCTTCAGACGGCCACAAACCGTCTCGTTCGCTGGTCTTCTCGATGGATTTGCATTCTCGAGGAGGATAAGTGATCATGAGACACGCATCCGCGTGAGAAACGTCAAGCTACCGTGGAGCCAAGAGGTTAAGCACTCGCGTGGAATAAATATATGAAGCTACCTGATTCCTAATTTTAATCTTAATTAATCTAATCTAGAGAAACTAGACAGTGGATTGATGTGGAGTGGATTATGTATCGGATATGTTTGGATCTAAAATGTAGGTGTCGGTTTGTGGTATGCTGAATAGGGTGTCTACGATGGCTATGCTTGATTTGGGTTTCGGTGATATGAGATAAGGAATTAGGTTCGCATATGGTTCGCCTTTAGACTAAGGAATTTATGACATTGTTGTTCTGAGCAGGATGTGGTGTGAAGAGCAATTTTTGGTAACAACCGAAATGTATAGGTTTGCGTTAAATGGAATATCCGAAAGAACCATCAGAGTGATGATTGACTAGGACACCTAAAAACGGAAGAGTACCAGTCAGATGGTACTGCTCCGTGAATTCGTATGGTGAATTTCATGGAACTATGTTGAGAATTAAGGAATGTGAAGAAATTGTTCAAGAAATCCCCCAGATTATGAAGATGTTGTCAACGCATCTGAACCAGTATTTTGGTTTCTGATAATAGGAAGTTAAGATCTGCTGTTCAAATGCGTAAAAGTAAGGCACATTTCCACCAAGTCAGCTATGTCATCCGTTTGGAAGATAGGATTTTGTAAATTAAATATTGGAAGTTAGGGCATTAGCTAAGGGTTTAAATTGGCCGCGACGCGAAACAGATATTAAAGGTAACAAGTCGGTCGAATAGTGGGAATTTATTGATAATGTTGACAAAGAATTAGATAGGTTAAGGGTATGATATTTATATAAATATTTCATACTCTTTAGTAGTCTGAATTAGTGTTAAATTATAGCTATTAGCATAATTGGGATATATAAATAGATATTTAAAATGTAAATCTTTAATTCAATTACTATTGGTTAGAATAATTAGGATTTAGTTATGGTTAAATATTGGAATAAGTACTGCTGTTGTTGTATTTTCTTTTAGATCATTATGCTGGTTCATCCTTTTGCTGCTGGAATGCACAAATTCGTAATGTGCGAAGAACGAAGCAGCTACCTGAAGATGGCACGGCTGTCGGAGTTGAGAGGACGTAGAGGCCGCCTCTTTTCAAGCTCAAAAGGATGACAATAATAATTTGCTGGCTATTAGTAACAAGGGTGGAGCTTACTTTCCAGGACCTGCTCCTAGGACTTCCTCTAGGTAGTTAGAGGTATAGGAGGTTTAAAAAACAGTGGTTGAAAAAATATACGTTTATATTTATATCAGATATTCTTCATAATTGACACAAGATACTAAATGGACAATAATTCTCCTATTTCATTCCAGTAACGAAATATGTCTTGTTACTGGAATGAAATAGGAGAAGCGCCATCTGTGTGACAGTTTCTGTAATATACATGAGTGTTTTAACCTATTTAACCTACAAAATACATGTGATGCTACTGTCGTACTGATATTCTTCAATTTCCACAATTCAAAACAATTTTATTTAATGCTTCAGGTTCGTTTATCTAACCGCATTTTTAGTTGAATGTAAAAGACAACATGCTAATTTTCTAGCAATATTAAAAGAACCATTTTCATTGTTAAAATTAGAACAAGTTAAACTTGATCATTCTTTGTTTTCGTCCAGGATTGACAATAATTTTTTTCATTTAACTATGGTTTATGGTTACGTGCAAATGAATTAATATTATTTCAACACTTTCTATGTATTAAAATAACGCACATTTAAAAGCTTGAGTGAACGTTGCACTTTTTAAAATAACATAAGTAAAATGATCACTCATAAATCAACACTAAATATCGTTAATCTAAAACAAAACTGTTAACGCGACATACTATATCTTTTAGTCAAGCACAATAGCTGATTTCTTTAACATTATTTTGTCTTGGACTAAGGCCGTTTTACACCTAGGTATTTATTGGCCAATTTAAAATTTTACGTGTATAACACGTATTTAATCGGTGCTATACACGTAAAATTTTAAATTGGCCAATAAATTGCGCAATAAATAGCTAGGTGTAAAACGGCCTTAACATAAAATTGGTAACATAAAATTTCATGTTGGATTAAACTAATCAGTGTATCTCAGTGTATACACGAAATCTCATCATATTGTGTGCGTTTTTATAGAGCTTTCAAATTGCGTTGAGAGAACACTATGAATCAATTTTGTATTCTAATTGGACGTTGTTTTAAAAGACCATTTCGAGAAAGCTACTGTTTCCAACAAAACAGTTTCTATTTTCTTGAAAATATCTATATCAGGAAACAATTCTTACCATACTTTGATGAACGGAAATTTTGTAGTGAACTAAGCGCATTTTATGAAACGGAAGATTTTACATCAATCTCGTGTTTGCTTTTACTTTATAATATAATTTCTTCAGTGAAACTTTAAAACTTTTAAAAATTCTAATAACAATTCCGATGGCATCTGCTGATGCAGAACGACGTCTTTTTTCTACTTCGAAAAAATAAACACTTTCTTGATAAACAGCAAGGCACAAGAAAGACTTTATGCATTTACGATACTTTCTCAAGAAAAAGATTTTATCGAAAGTATTTTAGATTTTAATCAAGGGGTTATAGATAAATTTGCTAATATTATCCTATTACCGAAAATCGTCGCATGGAGTTTCTATTTCAATAAAATCATTTAGTGAGTTTTGAAAGTATTTTTCTTAATTCTTATAAGTATTCTAACAAAATAATAATAATAAGGCACTATAGTGAGTAAAAGGTATTGATATCTGATGATTCTTGGACCAGAGACAAATTCAGCTGCTTATAGTATCATTAGCACCAATCTCATTTGTTAGTCTGTTATGTATTCATATGTCTGTTGTTATATATACTATCGTTCATTATATTGTTTTATCCTTTCTATAACTGTTTTACATATTTTATTTATACAATTTCTTTTTAGTTTCTTGATTTTGTGACAAATCCATCTATAATATACATACTGCTGTGGTTAGACAACCCATTTTGCCAGTGTATTTTGAGTTGCATATCTTAATTTGTTTACTTTCTTCCCAGCTGTTGTACAATTTACCGAGAATTTTTCACAAATTTTATGTTTATTTTGTATAAATTTAAAGAGTTTATTGAATCATTTTAATTTATTTAGTGTTAGTTTTTTTTAATTATTCCATTCATTAATTTGTCTAGTGATCGCTAGTGTAGATTTAATGCGGATTCTATTAAATATTGTTGAATTGTAATACGACTGCGTTGTATGATTTTGAGAGAGGGATTATGGTAAGAAAAGCAGTTGTAGAGTTTAGTTAAGGATTTCCTTGTTCGACTATTGACGTGAGTAGACGTAATTTTTGTATATCTTCGTTGCCATTTTGTAATTCATTTTGATATTGTAAATTTCGCATTAATTGTCTTTTATATAGCCAATCAAGGAATTCTTATCGTAATAATTGTTAATATATTGAAGTGTGCACGTTATAGATATAAGATCAATTATTATTTTTGTTTAGGAAGACATATATTTTTAGTTTTTCTCTCATTATATTTTTGTTTTTTTTCTCTTATTATATGTTAAAGAGTTAATTTTCTGTTTTCCAAATTTGCTGTTTCATTTTTATTTATCAATCACCTTGTTTGGCAAGCTTTGTTCTTGCATTTAGTTTGTTGTTTAATTTGTGTAACCACGTGGATTGAAATCAAAAGATATTGGATAATCTTCCTGAATAGATAGTTTTACTTTTGCTTTATATAGGAAATAGCATTGTCCTATTTTAATTTAAAGTCAAGTGCAGTTTTTATTTTAGGCCAGGACCTTCAGTTCAAGGTGTTTTCTGCACAAGTTGTAATTTAAGCCTTTTTGAAAAATAAATTTGATTGTTAATTAACGTCATTGGGTTAAAAATTCTGTTCTTTTATTTTTATTTTAAACCTTTTCTGTTTTCTGTTTTCATTCACTCACAATTTACTTTTCGTGGTTAGATTCAAGTTTTAATTCGCGAGGGTAACTCTGAGGTTAATAATTTTTTTTGCGTTCAATTAAAAAATCTTTTCCGTTGAGCTAGCTAATATTTTATTTTGTTTTTCATTTTAAATTCATTTTTTTTTTTGCATTTTCATTTAAATCAATCAGTGCACAGCAAAACGTAAAAGCCTACCAACAATTCCTGTAATGGTCAAATTGTAAATATATTTATTGTTATTATTATTATTACTAATTGTATTGTTAGATCAAGTTAAGATACAAATTAAGTGTTTTGTAAATAGAAATTATGTGATTAGGTTTAGTTAAAATAAGTACTTTCTTGTAAGGGCACATTCCTAGTGTTTGATATGTTAATATGTAACAAATGTTTGCTAAATGTATAATAATTTATAAATTTCACATAGTTCTTTCTTTAGAAGAAAAGTTTGATCTACCTTACGTTCTTATTTAAGTTTATCATAGCACTGATTTGATAAATAATTAATCGTCAAAATAAATTAAACATAGCATTGAATTAATTTTTCCAGTAATTGTTTCACAAGTGAAATCCAGCTTTCTCCATCATTCGCAGCGCCGGCTGTCGCCCTCCAAAGAAACAGACGCAGAGCGAAAATTAGAAAGAGACGCCCGTAACAGATACATCCACTTGCTCCCTCCGCCATTTTGCGTCCCGGGGGATATGGGCGAGTGCAGATTCGTGTCCGCATTACTCTTGATTTCCTGCTGTGACGGGTGCGATTCTATGTTCCTGCTGGCGGCGGCACACAGGCAACATCGAGGCTGCCGCTGCGAGCTCTTGCCGGGAGACGCGGATTCCCGTCTGTGCTTTATGTGGAACAACGAACACATGCCCATACGTTCCAAAACTAATGCGTTGGTTTGCCCCAACGTTTTGTGTTGAGTTATCAGGACGGGGTCGAGTTACCATTAAATATATGTGCCAAGATTTACTAGTTTCCCATATATGAGCGTAAGTAAGGTGATAAATAAGTTAAGTTGTTTTTTTATTATATGGGAAGCTGAGAAGAGATATAGTTTAGGGCATAAGTAATGAAATAGTAATTATTAATTACTGTAGAACATCTGCGAGTAGTGAATTTTGCGAATGTAGTTCTTTATTTGTGTACAGTGAAAAAAAAATACAAAGAAGGTTTCTTTAAAGCTGATGTTTGAGCAAATCTCTCTTAGAGATAAATATTGATAGGTACTTTAAAGTTTCATAGAATTAATGGCACAATTTTTTATCAATGTTGAGCAATTTAAATCAGTTATTGAAAGTTTTCAGGTTGGTGGTATACAGGATGTATCAGATATAGAGGTAAATATAATAATATGTAGCAGCTGTAATCATATACGATCAAAAAGTCTTAATGCACAGGGGGTCTATCTGTAAGCATTAACGAGAAAAAAAATATTTTTAAATGCCGTGGGCTAGAGCCGCACCTGTGCCCAACCTAAATGCTGTCCCGAGTATACCCCCACATACCACTATCATTCTGGCATTACCGCTATTAGTTTTGTGTTACAGTGCAAGCCACTTCGAACATTTTATTTAAATTCTTCCCGTCTGGAAAAAACCATCCTTTTCAGGACCATCATGATTTCATATAAAGAAAATCGAAGCTTGATGCATCGGCAAAAGCGCGGGAATGTATAGATTCATTTTCGCGCGACATCATAGTAAAAAGCGTGTTTACAAATTTTCTGTATCTACATTTATTTCTGTGTAATTCGATTCAATTCATTTTGCGTTATTTGATTAAATAAATCCAAAAGAAATAACTCAGATTCATGTGGTACCGTTTACTAACAACTAACTCTCGATTGACCAAGCAAAAGAAAAATATTTACGTTTTTTGTAACTACTGAAGTCGCATATCCGGTGAAACTCCAACGTATTAAAATGCTAAGTAAGTAAGCATTCCACGTAAGTACTTTGTAGACTTACGTGGAATGCTCTTAGCAAAAAAGGAATGTTTATTTTATAAAATAAAATTGAAAATGCCTCAATTTCCTATTTTTACAAGGCACACTGGCCGATTGGCCTTTTATTTTTCAGAATGACATTAAAATGTACTTACGGCATACCATTAAAATAAATACTAAATGAGTGCAATGTATTTATACATAATACCACGTTTAGCGGGTGCTTAACATGACGTTTCCTTGCATCAGGCCCGGACATAAAGAATTTTTGGCTCTAAATTTGACTTTTTTTATTTTTTTAATGATGAAATCCGTTTTCGGCGGGTTTGTGCTTTTATATGTCGTGTAGTTAACACCCAAGCAAAATTTACTTTTTTATTTGATACACCCTGTATATGGAATTAGTAATAATATACAGTGACTGGCATAAATATATGCAAACATATGGGACTTTTTTTTTATTATTAAAGCATTCCAAATTTTTCTTGGTGGCTAGGTTGTGCATGTCTAGGAACCCAAAATTTATTTTGACATACGTCACGTGATCACTAGTATGGCGGTAATTTAAAAATATATCCATGCATTTCCAAAAAGTGAGATTAGATGACAAGATATCCAAAAAGTATTTGAAAAAGTTGCTTCGAATTCAATTCTGAGGCCATGTGCAAATTTTTGTAAAGATATTTAAAAAAATGAAAATCACAATTTTTCCAAATATTGTTTTCATTGAATTACATATTTCCTGCTAAAAACGTAAAAATACGTTTTAGCAGCTCAACAGCAGTATTATTTCTAAATTTGGCTGATACTCAAACAATTTTGTCAATGTTTCATAATTAACACAGTGAAAACTGAAAAGTACGTTTCCGGTATGACAGTTGTTGTTGCAAGGAACTGTATATAGTACTAATAATAAAAGTTCACAAACATTTTCATTCTGAACCACTCAGCAAGCATTATCTTTATTGAAAATTATAATACTTTTTTTTTGTTTTTTGCATTAAAATGAAAAGCGTTAGTCCAAAACTGGTAACACTACATGCGCCCACCGAAGGTATTAAAGTAGATTTTGAAATTAGAGAACAACGAATAATAAACAGTAGGTAAATAAAATAGTAGTAATTACTCATTTACCAGAAAATTAAAATAGTTTACTACATTATTTTGTTGTTTTAATTTCAAAGCCTACCTTACTTATAAGAAATAGAACGATATATGTTTCGAACAAGTTGTTCATTACTATTAGTTATTATTTAAATGTTTTTGCTTAATAAGAATTCACATCATTAGCTAAAAGTACTTTATTAAACATTTACTTCTATTGAGTTTCATAGACCTGAAACTATTTTTATTTTACCTACTATTTGTTAATCCTTGTTCTCTAATTTCAAAACCTACTTTGATAACTTCGGTGCGCGCATGTACTCTTATGAGTTATTAGTTTTAGACTAACGGTTTCCACTTTAATGCAGAAAACAAAAAAATGTTATAATTTTCAATAAAAGTAATGTTTATTAAGTGGTTTAAAATAAAAATGTTTGCAAAATTTTATTTATTACTTCTTGATACGGTCCCTTGCAACAACAACTGTCATTACGAAAATGTACTTTTCAGTTTTCACTGTGTTAATTATGCAAACATTGACAAAATTGTTTGAGTATCAAGCAGATTAGAAATATTACTGTAGGTGAGTTGGTAAAACGGAAAAAAATGGAAATATGTAATTCAATTAAACAATATTTGGAAAAATGTGATTTTTAAATGTTTTAAAGTATCTTCACAAAGCACACAGCCTCAGAATTGAATTCTAAACAACTTTTTCAAATAACTTTTTTGGATATCATGTCATCTAACCTCACTTTTTGGAAATTAACATCATATTTTTTAAATTTACCGCCATACTAGTGGTCACGTGACGTGTGTCAAAATAGATTTTCGGGTTCCTAGACATGTACAACCTATCCCCAAAAAGGTTTTAGTATATTTTAATAATAAAAAAAAATCCCATATGTTGCAATATTTATGCCGGTCACTGTATAAATAAGTGTTCTTTCCAATCATTTATTTTTAAAATCACTGTCTACCGGTTTCGGCTTAAGCCATCTTCGATCTTACGATTATCATATATTAACAAATTTTAACGTGTTTTTCGATTTATTTGTGCATTGTCTTGGTTTTTATTAAAATATTTTATTATAATGTTAATTACATCAACTTTAAATGACGTAGCTTCTACTTCTTTTTGAGACGTACTGTTGTCTGAAGATGGCTTAAGCCGAAACCGGTAGACAGTGATTTTAAAAATAAAAATGATTGGAAAGAACACTTATTTATATATTATTACTAATTCCAAATTTAAATCAGTTACAAATGCAATTTTAATCTGAATTTTCGACGTACTGCTATGAGGTTGGGTTTAGAATACTGCAGAGGTGACTGATTTTTTTATTAAACAATAAAGAAAACCCATCCAATAT
This sequence comes from Protaetia brevitarsis, assembly GCA_004143645.1. NCBI lineage: Eukaryota > Metazoa > Arthropoda > Insecta > Coleoptera > Scarabaeidae > Protaetia > Protaetia brevitarsis. The sequence continues at coordinate 995,224 of RXPK01000129.1, forward strand.
TTTTTTTCATTAAATTTTCTGCGATCATTATTTTGCTATATTCTATATGACAAAATAAATTGAAAGACCAAAAAAAATTGGAAGTAAGACATGCATATTTTTTAATTTGACTTCATTACCATATTTCTAATATGTAGCATTTTAAATATTCAATCGGTCAAACAATGAATGACAAAACGTAACGACATTTATGTTATCATTTTCACAAATCTCATGAAAAATGCATCAGGATTTTTATATATCGAACAGCTGTTCTGTAATTTTCGCTAATTAAATGATAATCACCGCAATAATATAGCACTAATACCCGATAAATTGTCCAAATTCGTCTAAATTTATTATTAAACACGATGCTATATGATTACTTTCGCCTTGCTGCACCGTCTGGGACTTTGGTATATAAGTAGTCGCTGCACTGGGTTGGTCGTGTGTCAATATTAAGATATACACCCGAATATGTGAGACCTATGTGCGTTTGACAATAATAATAAAGTATAATTTGTTTGCTTTTTTGACTAACTTACAGCTACTTACTAAACATTTATTTGACGACGATGTCGTTAACCTCGGGCTTCAGTTTCAATATTTAGCGTTCCATCGTTTGCCATTAGTCTCGTACGTGCTACATTGGTTAAGAATGGAGGAGGCCCGAAGGCGGATATGCTCCTCTCCTTCTGTTCGGTAATGCCGTGAATTTATTCTTGTATGCGCGTGTTACATTTAGTGTAAGTAGATGCGTAGACGCGTTACGCAATTGCTTCTGGTTTTAGTGTTTGACTTACTCATCATAATAGAATCACTAATGCCAAATTTTACGAGCCTGTTATGAATTTATTTATGAAATTAGTGAGTTATAAATTAACAGGCAGCATAAACAAAGTTAACTATTTAATTGTCACAGGTCTTTTATTAATTAAAATATTGATAGATAGCGTCTTAATAATACCATTCATTGCTTGCTTCTCGGGATCTCGTTCTGGATTCAGTGAGAAGTAACTGCTGTGGCGGGGTTGATTGGAAGGGAGACGTGAAAGTTATTAGGAAGAGATAGACTTCAAAGGATTCCTGGATTTTAAAATTGTAGTAGGATGGGTATAGCTCTAACATGGGTATGTTTGTAAAACGAATGTCAAGTGGAATGACAGATATAATTGTTTATGAATGGTATCACTAGGTGGCGCTTTATATCCGTCATTATTAGTTTGACATGGTTTACTTGAGAAAAGACAAGGAGAAAAAACCGTTTTTTAGGTAAGAAAGTAATTTCTTCCATCGCGAATTAATTGATTATAAATCATTAAGTAGGCAATGTAAGTTTGCCATCCTTGGCTAGCATGAAATAGAGCTTCATAGCTGCTTTCACACAGTAAACTTCGGTTCAATGCAGCGGATGGGTGTTTAATGTTGGTTGAAATTTAAAAACATCAGGTGTGGGGATCTTTGTAACAACTTGTTATATCCATACCCAATATTTGTTACAACTATCCCCACCCTCAAATGGTAAATATTTTTCTTAAGGCCGCTTTACAGTCTGCAACTTTTTTTTTAAATTGCATACAGTAAAAATTGTGCGTGTTCTAATCCGTGTATTGCACATGCAATGCAAGGAAAATTGCACTCAGCTGATCTAAATCCATTGAATGCGCATGCGGGCAATTTTTGTTGCACGCAATTTTCATTGCATGCAAGAAAAATTGCGAACACTAAAACGGATTTTAATATTTTATTTAATTTAATTTAATTGCTATTTATGTGACAAGTTGCGAAATGGAAGTGTTTTAGACGTGATATTGACCAGCGAGGTATAAGCCGCGTTGTTCAACACATCACAAGTGCCTAAAACAGCTTCTAAATAATGATTTTTTCTACAATCGCCAAATTTTTTTTGTAATAAATTGGATATGTGACTTTGTCAAATATTTCTTCACATTGTTAAATTAGCAGGATTGTAAATTATTGTGGCGTTAATAATTATCGAGTACAAGGTAGATATTGCTGTCAAAAAATGAGTGATTCCGCCATTTAATGGCTTTACTTTTAGGTACACTAGTGCCTAAAAGTAGGTCATTTCGAAACTATAATGATAATCGAAATATTGACTTTATATGTCGATTGTAGAAAAACAATATTTTTTCTACAATCGGAGCCTTGCAGAAGAAAAAGCCAAGAGAAGGAATATGAAAAATCTTAGGGCAACTAAGAAAACATTGCGCAGCAGTCTTACTTATTCTAAAAAACAATTATGAATAAATAAAATATTAATTACAATTAATTACATCTTATCGCATTCCTTGTTACAACTGTACCCACCCATGGGGTATGATGTAACACTCGACTACCCTTTTTGTTTCTTCTATTATTTGCCAATGTACAATGTAGGAATTATTAATTCTCTGTCTCATTAAGCTTGGAAGATGAACCTTAAAGATGGTATCATTAAAATATTTTTATTTAATCGGTGATGATCTCTAAGGTTGAAAATATAAAAAGTGTTACAACTATACTCGCCTTCTCCTACATTAAAGGATTGAAGCAAAGTTCAATTGGATTTGGTGGCCGATCTCCAGCCTATGCTTAGAAACTGGAAGCCCAGGCTGAGAAAAATGATTGGTTTAATTCAACACAATACTACATACTGCTCTGACCGTGCTTTCAAATTTAATACTTTCCTGGTTAGAGTAAGCTGATTTTTAAGCAAATTTTGTAGTAAGATTGGCAATACTGGGCTACTTTTAAACTGTACTTCAAATTGTGACAGCTGTCAGAGTCAAATTAAAGTTAGAAACGGTTGCATTTGAGTGTATTATTTTATTACAACATGTTAGAATTACAGAGCAAAACATTTATTATTATTATTATTATATATCATTATCGAAAGCTGTATGTATGTATGTATGTATAAATTGCAAGGGTGATATTACACTGCGACCTAAAAGATCTATTGTGAGCCCCTGTTCTTGCTGTTTTACAGCTGGCCTTCCAATCCTATTCCTTTCAGAAAGTGTAGGGTATCAGAAAGCCCCAGGTTAGGTAAGTCTCCCTCTTCGATTTCACGTGCTCCAAAGTGTAACGCCCTTGAGTTGCACAGTGCTACGCAATTTGAGAGGACATGGATGTCATGCTGTTCCGCAATCTGCTCCAGTCATTTTACTCTTCCCTTTGTTCCTTCCTTGTGAGGCACTCTCACTTTGGAAGGCTTCTTATAGAGATCCTGCTCCAATTCCTGTTTATTACCGGTGTCGTCCCGCTAATAAACGTCGTTCCTCCATGGTTGATCCCACAAGTAGCTAGGGAAGAAAAGGTCCACCTCCACAGAGCCCCGCATGCAGAGGTAAGGCTAAATATAATGGGGTGCGCCAGGTGCCCCAAGGTTGGACTAGTAGACTGGTCTTCTATCCAGCCACGCATCCCATCAGCGTAGTCCGCCACCTTAGGATTTAGAGTTTTGTTGAGGTTGTCTCCTGTCGGTCCGTTCAGTTAAGCCAAGACCCGCCATCTTTTTTTGGACCTGGTTTAACAGTTGGGGTGTCGGTAGCCAGAAGCAACAACTGGCATCGTTGTAGAACCCTGTGCAAGCTCTTAGCCACGGTACAATAGCTCGGGCGAGGGGGAGTGATTCACGGCAACGGTCTTTATTCACCCTGCTCCGGTTTTAAGCAGAGAGGACGAACTTACGCCGTCACTAACTAACGTCTTAAGCGCACCCTGACAAGATAGCTTACCCCTATCCACCACCTCAGGGACGCGCCTGGTAGGTACTCCCAACCCCCAGGTATTATCAAAAGTTACTTTAGAACTGGTCAAAAAGTAGATAATGGAGAATCGATTCCATTAGTCACTTACAACAGTTTAGCTAATCTAATCTGGCAAGTTTAAATTTATGCAGCAGTTTTAAGTCATTGCTCAGCTTATTTTGACGAATTTCGTGCAACTGGGGCAATTCGAAAAACCTGGCGGTGGCGTACCTAAAATCGAATTGCGCAGAAGATTCGACGGAATTGATAATTTACCTCAAAAACTCAAGCTTCCAAAGCTTTCTCAAGTAGTCCAATTGTCAGTGAGAAAACGTCTAAAAAGTGAAGCTACATAAATGATGAAATACGTCTGGACTGAGATATTTAGAGCTAGCCACGTCTTGGGTTACATCCCCAAGGCCTGGAGAGATAATGTCACCACTGCTGTGGAGCTTGGTCGTGGACGATCTCATCAGGTCATTAAACGACGAACGAATATGGAGGCAGAGGTACACTGACGGTAATGTCATTCTTGTTAAAGGGAAGAGGAATGATGCCTTACACAAGGACTCTTAATGCACAAAAAACAAAGTTGGTTGCTTTCACCAACATGAGGAAACTCAACAAACTAGGCGGCATTAGATTGTTTGGGCAAGAATTACAATTAACGAAGCAAGTAAAGTATGTGGGTCGGAGGGCACAATGATAGTATGGGTGCGATGCTGGACGAGCCATTGCTGCAAATGCCCACGGACAGTAACAATCCCTGAATACATTGGCACCAACTACACGGATGTCCTGATCTGTGTTGCCGAACATGAGGATATATAAAAGGTCAGTATAATAGCCGACGAACTAGCCAAGGAGGGCTCTAAAGTATACTTCACAGGTCCAGAGCCCGTATGTGGGTTTACTAACGACTCTGGAAGAAGGGAGATTTGAATCTGGCTGATAAAGAAAGTACAAGGAAATGGAGGTAGACTGAAGGCCAACTCCATACTAAAGAGCTAATTGGGGATGGGGATGCTAGATTCTCTGACAATCTATTCAGACGCAGCGAGAAAGAAGCTAAGACCATTATTGGGCTGGTAACAGGAGACTGTCCCCTGAAGAAGCATCATACAACACACGTCGAGTAAGCAAACCGTGGTGCAGAAGATGCGAACTATAGCAAGACACGAGTTTACATGTAATCTGCACATGTGAGGAATGGAAAATACTTAGGCAGAATTATTTCGGGAAGGATCTATTGGAGCTGGGAGCTTGGATACTGGGCTTTATAAAAAACACCAAGTTGCTCGAGTGGAAGTAAGAGATTTAATAAGGACGGTACAATGAGCACCTAGCTCAAGTGTCTGAACTATAGGTGTCCACCCTAACTTAAAGAAGGAGGGAGACGTCTGGATTGGTTAAAAACGGGAATGAGTTTTTTCATTAACTCTTTGAAATAAAGTATTGCTAATATTAGAAGTATATACTTACTTTATCCACAGATTATTTACTTCTTTACTCTTATGTTCATAAATTAAAGAATTACGCATACTTTTTCAAATGGTGGCTCATTTCTCTCCTCATCATCTTAATATTGAATTATGATGAAGGTTGATAGTCATATATATCGTTTGTAAAATAGGAAATACATTGTTCAGAATATGATTTTGTGATTTTTAATAGCAGCATTTTCTTCTACCACTGTAGCGCTGCCTACAGACTAGGATTTAAAAAGGTCTCTTTATCTTCTTGTAGCTAAGGCAAGTTCAATTCATCGAACACTTTCAGCTCTACCTCTATGGTCACATTTAATTAAGACCAGAAAAAAAAAACAACCTTTAAACAATAGGATACAGTAATAATAACAGCTCGGGTAAAACGAAACACGTGTATGAGCGTAAGTAGCAACTCCACGGTGTTAGGAGCTCGAGTCTAATTAGATATTTAAAACATTCGGCAAAAAGAGTGTCCTTCAATCCTTAAGTAGAATTTGGTTAGCGCGAATTAGCACCGCGCTCATAATTAATAGCTTATCTAAGCATTTAACGCGCTTCGTGATTTTTGTATCTTTTTCCAGTATAGGCGTTTGCGTGGCGTTGCCAAGAGAGTGGTGCGATTGCCAGTCTCCATATGTGTACCTATATATACATATGTGTGTTAAAATACAAAACGGACCAACCAACGGGCGATTTACCGAGAGAAATTCCATGGCATTTTCTATTTGGTGGCCATTGTTTGCACATCTACTGTTAGAGCAAACATTGGGTCGAATGTTCCTCGGTACTCGTATGAATTGTATGTGCTGTGCACAAAAGAGCAAATAGCGAATCAGTTACATACACAAAAATCGCGACTTCTTTTGTGTTAGAGGTTTGCCAAGTGGCCTGTAATAAATAACATGTTGTTATTGCGAAATTATGATAAGGTCAAATATGAATCATTGTTGGAGCTACGTGAAACTTCAAAACGAAAATGTATTTAATCTTCTCTGTGTTTCAAAAGTATTAGCCGGAATTTATCAGGCCACCAAGGCTTATTGTAGAGTGAATGGTATCTTCAGGTTCATTTCACAAGTTCAGGCCTTTATGGCACCTCAGAATATTATTGAGTGAAAATCTCTTTCATGCCTTCCATCAAAAAGTCAATTGTCCTAAAATCGCAACCTGATCCAATTACTATAACCACTATTACGGATAATGTATTGGAGAGGATGCAGAACGCCTATCTGAGATGTATGTATGGGATGAAGGAACATGATAACGTTTCATCGGCCCGCAATGGGCTAATATCGCAAAATGTTGAGTTAAGGGAAACCAATCGCTATTTCGTATTCTACCAGTCCAAACATTACTTTTGTCATGAACTCTGTTCTTGTAATTGCCTTTCGTTATTTTTTTTTACATTTTGAATTAACCTCTGACATACGGATGAGTCCTAATTAAGTATAAAGTATTTAAAATATCCCTTTTACCAACTTTTCAAGGTGACTATTACGATATCACCCGAAATCTTTGTTTCTAGATTGGCGATGTTATGATGGTTTTCTGAATGGTGTACAACTTTAAAGGGCTTCACAATGCTCTTTAAAATTTAGAGTGTTTATGGGAAATTTGGATAAGATCTTCGTCAAGACCAGACTAGCTGTAGTTTGGATATTTGCAGTTTCTTTTCTTTTCTCCATTGTTTGTGCTTTCATCACCCAAATTTTAACAAAACAGCAGTCTTTAATTTTTGTTTTCATTATTGTTTTCTGAATGCATTTGATTAAAATATGTAGGATGTCACAGAATAACTATTCCTAACTTTCGGAAATCATAGAGGGCGCTGAAGTATAACTTATTAATAAACTGGTGTCTGGAAACTTCTCCACCTTAAGATAAACCAGAAATAATTAATAACAATCTCACTGACAACAGGAAAGAGTTAAGGAACATTTTATTAGAAATAATACTGTAAGTTGTAACGATTTGCAGTCGAACGCCGAATTTTTCGAAATAGCTGAGGACGCACACCAATATCATCAAACGCTAGAATATGTCGAGCAACTAACTCTTCTTCTGTATTAACAAGTGTCTCATAAACCAGTAATTTAATATGACCCCAAATACAAAAATCAACTGGAGTCATATCTGGTGAACGTGTCTCATAAACCAGTAATATAATATGACTCCAAATACAAAAATCAACTGGAGTCATATCTGGTGAACGTGTCTCATAAACCAGTAATTTAATATGACCCCAAATACAAAAATCAACTGGAGTCATATCTGGTGAACGTGCAAGTCAAGAAATCGATCCTCCTCTTCTGAGCCATTTGTTTGGAAATTGTGCAATCAGATAATTTCGGCAATTTAATCCGAAGTGTGTTGGTGCACTATCATGCAGGAGAACAACATTCCTTCACATATTAAGTGGGCTATTTCCAAGCAATTCTGGTAGAGTATATTCTAGAAAAATGCTACACACATGATCATCGCAGGCAGTAAATATGGTCCCAATGCATAAGATCAACAATCCTTGCCCAAATATATATTAACAGAAAACTTCCATTGATGATGTAACCTGTGATGCTGTGAGGACTTTCTTCGCTCCAAATGTGACTATTCTGTGTATGAAAATAACCATCCCTTGTAAAACATGTCTATAATACATTCCTAGGAAATCTTGGCTTGTTTTTAATTTTATTAAAGTACCTTTCAGTAAATTGCACTCTAATCAGCTGGAATTAATGGTGGTACGCCTGTTTTACTTAATATTTGCAGTTGTTGAATGTGAAACGGATGCTTCTGGTATTCCTTCAACTCCCTCCATACAGATGCGTCACTTGCATGCAATGGCACGAGTCCTTGTTTTCGGGTTATTTTCAAATTGTTGCATAACTTGATCCTTAAAGTTAACATTTCGGAGAATACGATTGGCTCCTGAATCTTTTTTCTTTACTTGAAATTCACCAGTATATCTAATACGCTGATTTAGTCTTAAAAATGATGAATATGATGCTGATATATTTTAAATATTGACTAAAATAGATTTAATTTAAAGGTTTGTTTGATGAAATACCATTGCTGTAATTGATTTAAATATTCATGTGGTTTGAGTATATTTAAGTACAAAAATTTGTTGGGTAAATTATCTTGGTTGAATGTAGTGGCGGCTGGTACTAAAGAGCACAAGGGCACGTGCCCACACAACCACCAATATACACACAGAAAGAAATTTGCATGTAATTCAGTGCATTGTTTTATTTTATTATTTTTACGTATTTTTATAACGATGGTATCAACGTTTCCTTCCGCACCGCAGACACTGGCTAGCGCACATGCGAACGCTCAAAAACTATGTTCCGCGCATATTTCCGATGTATCTATTTCGAGTATGATTCGGACTGCTCCGTTTATCTTCGCCATATGCGCTTGTACGGTCGCTTTGGGGCACGCAATTTCGTGTCTCCAGTTCACGTTTTGCATTCACTGTGACTGCATTGTTTTCATCGCATGTGTGATTTCAACGTTTATTATTAATGATGGAAGTTTAATTTATGCAAAAATTCGCGCGCGGAGTTCATTTGAAGAAAAGCTTTTAATTAAGAAGAAGGGAAGGCCTATTCCTGATCATCAAGTAAACTACACTTCCCCAAGTAAAACTCGAACTTACAATAGAGTATTCAATAAAAATATATATGAAAAATATGAGTGGTATGTGCGCATGTTCACTAACAAATGAATTATTTTGTTTATATGCTTGATTTTTAAGGAAGAAGTTAGTGCGTGGAATAAACAAGGTTAATGATTTAAAAGCATTCGCAGAGAGGGCAAAGGAACACGAAAATTCCGTTTCTCACATTGAAAGCATGCGTTGGATTCTTAATGTGGACATGAATAGTCGTGAAAGTTAGAGCGGCTTTATTTGCGACATAAAATTAAGTACANTAATATAAAATAATAAAGGTTTTATTGTCCAACAGTACAGACAATTACAGGACAAAATTATAAAAATTTCATGCATGCATATAAATAAACGCATGTATACAAAAAATAAATAAATTAAAAAAAAAAACAAAGTAAAAACAAAAATACAACAATTATAAACTTAAACATAAAAAAGTATTCAATGGCGGAAAAAAAATCCAAAAAAAAATTAACTGCGTTTCTACACATCGTATAGAGTGGTGATTGCCAAAGTAAATTGGTTTTCGAACAGGAACGAAACTATTGTAAAACGAGCTGAAGAGCGAGCACACGAAATTTAAACCACAAGAAGGTGAGCAGTCGATACACCATTAATTAACTTCACATAAACCTACTACTGTGAAGCTCCGCGAGTGATAGAATTGAACATATACGGTCTAGACAAAATTGCTAATCAACTCCTCGAGCGGTAAGAGAGTCTATCCAAATATAGAACGTTCAAAAAAAACGAAGCTGTAAGCGCTCACAAAGGAAATGATGACAAATATAATAAGGCGACCACACTACACAGAATATTCAAGGGAAATATAATAAAGGCGTAATACAAAGAATTTAAGGTACACAATTAGTGAAATATTTGGATACGCGCATAATAAAACCTAGTTCTTAGAAGTTGTGGATATGAGGTGATAATATCAGATTGAAAGTGAGACGACTATCAAAAAGAAACCAAGATCTTGATGGTTCAGATTTGGATAGGGTTGATTTTGTATATAATACGTGGTTACAAAAGGCTTAGTTTTTCTGCAGTAGTTAACAACACGACATTTACTAAATTTAAAATTTAAATTAATTGTCAAGCACCATTGAACAATTTGTCAATATTAGTTGAAGACTGGGATCAAATCAAAAGGACTGGTAAACGGTTGAGTAAATCTTTAAATCATCAGCATATGCTAGTAACAGGACAGGAGAGTGTTTTTAGAGATCATCAATATACCATTTATGAATAATAAAGGACCTAAATTTAATCCTTGTGGAACACCTGAGGTTGAAAGAAACAAATTGACGAAACCCATTATAAAATACATAATTAGATCTATCGGAGAGGTAGATTTTAGTAATCTAATAAAAGATGACTTAATCCAAAGCAACTCAACTTTGTCAGAAGAAAACCCATGACTCTATTGTGCCAAAAGCACTAGAAAGTCTGTATATACTCACACCTACTGTTCTCCATTATCCAAATGTTGACTTAAATACTGGAAATAATTACTAAATTAGTATCGTGTGATCTACCTGGATAAGCATGTTATGCGCACATAAAAAGGTTTAATAATTACCAAAAACACACGAACAGATGATGTTCTCAAACACTTTGCAAAATTAGATAGAAGAGAAATATGGGCCTGTAATTTTTAATAGCTGATAGGTCACCGTTTTTAATGGATAGGCAGGACTTTAGCCCTCTTCCAACGTTGGGAAAAGTGGAAGTCTGAGGCGAGATTAATAATAATACAAAGGGATGAGAAATAACAAATCTAATATCACGAAGAAAGAAGCTAGGAAGCATATCATCACCAGAGGTAAACTTATCTTGAAGTTTTGCTAAAATTCTAATCACGACGTATTCTCACTATCCGCATCAACTTCAACAAGGGGAGAGGATTGTGTTTGAATATTTTGAAATGACTCAGCAAAAGCATTAACAATCAATTGCGGATGGTTAACGCACTCATCGCCCAAAAACATAGGAATTCTGGTAGATCCTTTATTCAAATGTATAAATTTAAACAGATCTCGAGGATTAGAGATTATGTCTGTTTGAATTTTATTTAAGTACGTTTGGTACGCGGATGATATCTCAGCTCTACATACAGATCTCAGTCTTTTGAACTCGTGCTGATAAAACTCAGAATTAGTCTTAATCCAGCGTCTTCTATAATAACATTTTAAATATTGACTTCGTGAAATGACTAATAAAATGCGGTACAGCAATTGACAGTTTTTCTTAAGCCGACATTTTGTGATTTCAACCTACTACTTAGCGATCATTCCATGGCTATGACAAAAAGAAAGCTTCGAATGACTAGGTATAGAAAGAATGGGCATAAATAAGTTATGGGCCAGTTATGGGACTTTAACTTTAAAAGCAAATGAAGCTATTACCTTCCCAGGACCTTCCTTAGCCACAACTTGTTGAGGTTTATTATGATTCCTTTTGCCATTTTTCTTCTTAGACAATCATTGATAATAGGCCTTTTACATAACTATCTACTTTGGAACTTGTCAAGCCCACTAGTAGGAACCTTATTTCTGCTAAGCCTTTGGGGTGGCCATAGACCATGAATTGCGGTTCATCTTCGTCTTGACAGAATCTACAGCTAATATCCTCTTCCAACGCAAACCTCAAAATCACAGTAATTTCGAAAAATTATTTGGACTCTTTTAAATTTCTCCCCCTTTTATAAAAGAAAACTTTACTCCATCCATATAATCTCCAGGCCGTTGTCGAAGCCGACGAAGAAGACGACGACGTGCCACCTTGCGGTCCAATCAGGATACGGAACCTGGAGGACCTCATCCGTCAGCTGGAGCATCATTCGCGCCATATGAGTCCCAGCGGATCCGAGGACATTCGGATGTCCGAGACGGAAGCGGATCGCCACTACAGACAGGAGTCGTCCTCGGCGTGCTCCGAGAGCTCTCACCAATCGCACAGGGATTCGCGCTTCCTGTACGGCAGGTACAGACAGCCGGCCGCGCGACTACCATATCCGCACCCCCACCATCAGGCCGACGAAGAGAGTATCTACGAGAGCGCAGACCACGAAAGGGGTGCGCCGTGCGGCGATATACCGGATAGCGAAAGGTAAATTCCCAAAAAACTTAGAAACAATTATGCTGCATTTGCTGGAAAGAGGAAGGAATTGCACTGGTAGTGTAAAACTATGGGATTGTTTAAATCCGACGTTTCGGTAGTGTTTCAACTGGCGTCATCAGGATAGCTGCGATAAGGACTGTAGCTTGCCAATTCCATTGTTTGCGATGGAAATGTATTGCAAACTCTATTTGCAAACCACAGTCCTCATTAGGACTAGTCTGATGACGACGGTAGAAACACTGCCGAAGCATCGGATTTAAACCATCAGACGATGGAAACAGCCCAAACATCAACTCATATTCTAGTAATCCAATACCAGGAATTTCACGTCATGAGCTAATTAAACCACTTTCAATACCAGAGGCAATTTCCTTACTGTACATACATTCATTCATCATTCATGCTTGTGAATAAACTTCCACTTACATAAACTGTGCAATAATACAGTAAGTAATTATTCCATCCAGGAGCAACACTTGCTTGATATACTTGAATAATTTGCTTTAAACTCATTAACCGCTGCGAATAAAAGAAAAACTAAAAAAAATATTATTATATCAAAACTACCTTCCTAATCATAGGACGCCTAGTTCGGGCTTTTTCGACTAGCGGTAGAAAAAAATCGACCTTTCGGGTTATCGGGCGTTATTCTGTTTACTTTAGAAAAAAATATGGTTTCAGATGGGACCCTCCTGAATTTAGCAATGCTCCAGTTTCAATACCGGTAACCAATATTCGAATCGAAAACAAGGAAATCCGATATTTCGGCATTTATTATATCGATTTTCATTCAATTCAATCGACATTTTTTATCGAATATCCATATTTTCATTACTGAATATGTATTTTAGATGATAAATTCCGATACTTTGAAATATAAGTTAAAATAAATCATTTTTCTATAGAAACAAAAAGCAACAAAGAAAAAAGAAAGCTTTGTCATCGAGTATATTAAAAATATTGTTTATCGTACGTGCACGGATAATATAGTAATAGTCAATGTGTATATACGAGAGGAGTATTACTTGGGTCAGAATAATTAAAGGCAAACTATTTTTTACAATATTACAAATATTAACGAAAATATTAATTATTTCAATTACCACTTATTTTTGAAAAACATTATACGTTCACAAGCGCATTTATTCATCTTACGCACACCCTACTTAAAAACTCAGTGTCCAGGTGACTTTCTACCTGTAAACATTCTTAAGTATTACTTATATTTTACTGAAGTGCGAACAGTGCCCGGTGCTTGATAACCCGATCACTTCTAGTCGGGGACAACTGAACCAAACTCCGATCGACCGGGAAGGTAGTTTTGAAATATTCTCAGGCAAAGGGGGAGACAAAATATCAGAAAAAGATTGTACATTTTGTAGTATTTATACTGGGCGAGTTTTTGATCTTGAGACAACGGAGTATCTCTAAAACCCTGCATCAAATCAAAAAAAGATCTTAATAAGATGTGTTATAATGTAGGGGGCTCACTGAATGGTGCCGAACTCCATCCCCCACCTCACCACCCCCTCCAGAGTGGGAGGAGGGACAACTTTGAAATCTTAAATGGGAACCCCCATTTTGTATTGCAGATTCGGATTCTACGCCATCAAGTATGTAGTTTTTTTGATTCGTAACAAATTGTGATGTAATCGCAAAAAAACATGATTGTGAACGTCTAGAAAAAATACACAAAAAAAGAGAAGCAAGCAAACATGATTTTGTGTTTGTTTATTTTAACATTAAATAACATTTCAAAAAGCCATTCAACAACGAAGAACTTTACTTTATCATACCCATTTCAGAAAATGTGTTCGAAAATGTGCCCTTCCACTTTGATACATTTATTTATTCGCAATTGGAATGATTGCACACAATTGAGAAGTGTTTCCGGCGTAATCCTTGAACAAGCGTTGGTGATTCGCTCAATCATGTTTTCCCTCGTGGTTGGCCTTCTGTATAAACTTCAGACTTTAAGTGGCCCAACAAAAAGAAGTCAGGAGAAGTAAGATCTGGTGATCTTGCAGGCCACACCTCTTCCGATCCATGGATGATTGTAGGCTCGATCTAATACTTCTCGTGCTATTCATGAATAATGTGCTGGACAACTGTCATGTTGGAACCACATTCTTTGTCGTATGTCCAAGGGAAGGTCTTCAAGTAACACTGGACGTTCGTTCTGCAAGATGTTTCAATATTTTTCACCATTTAAGTTTCCATCGATGAAATATAGACCACTAAGCTTATTGCCAATTATTCCACACCAAACATTTACGTTCCAAGGAAGTTGATGTTCAACTTGGCGCAACCAATGGAGATTCTCGATACTCCCGTAATGCATGTTGTGCCGATTTACCGTACCGTGATTTGTGAATGTCGCCTCGTCAGAAAATAATACTCGAACAAAAAAATTGGAATTATCTTGTATCCGTTGAAGCGCCCATTGACAAAATCGCACTCGATTTTGAAAATCACCGCCATGAAGTTCATGATGCATGGAAACTCTAAATGGATGATATTCACTATCATCCATTCCACATACTACGCTTCAATATTTGGAAGGTAGTGGACTGAGAAATTCCTGATCGGCGAGGTATTTCTCGAGTACTAATGTGCGGATTATTAGCTATAGCAGCTAATACCGCGATTTCATTATTTTCTCCAGCAATTGTTTTTCGGCGATTACGTTTTCTTGGCTGTACAGTTCCTTCGCTAGAGAACTGTTTGAACGACTCGGTAAAAAGAAGCGCGCGATCGCACCTTGTCGGGAAAAAAGATTAACAGCATCATCGATATTCCTACCACTTTCGCCGTAGATGTAAATCATTTCAATTCTCTCTTGTAGTGTTATAGCTGTAACGGAACGGGTTTTCTTAACTGGAAACTTTTGGGGATGGTCAGCCCAATTTCAAATAAGACAAAGCCAAATTCCGTCTCACAGATAACCCACCTGCTCTTTGGAGCGACCAGCCACTGCTGGAAAGCAATCTTTTTGTTCGGTAGCGATTGGTTTTAGAAGATCTAGCCAAAGATGCTCTCCAACAGTGTTTTCCTCGGTCAGTCGAAGCAGGGCCGTTAGTTAGCCTAAAGATTGTCGACTTACCCACTTTGTCGGCTTTCTCCTAGCGAAATAACTTCCTCTCCAAAACTATGGGTGCAAGTTAAACTTCTTTTTTTTAAAATTAGGTATGGCAAAATAATAGAGTAACTACTTTTTTTACATTAATATATTGAATAAATTTTGCGACAATAGGATTTAAACTAGCAAACTACAAACTTAATGAAATAACAAGTAAAAGTCATGACGAAACAACTATTTGGATGATTTTTTTAAGCTCTTTTATAATGTTGTTTATCTTAAACTCTAGTAATTTTTCTTACAAAATCTATTTATTAAGGGAGAGAGAGAGAGAGAGAGCGAACGAGTTACGGTTTTTACGTATTTGCAATGGTTAGTTTTAAGCAGAAATTTTTAAGATCTTACCAACCGATATGGGTAATTAATTCTTCCCGTAATTCAAATTATAGGGTACAAAACTTACACAACACTCACAAAAATTTAGACCAAGAAAAGGGGGAATTCGAACAGATTTTTAGCACAAAAACAAAACATCTCTCTGAGGAAAGCTTTTGCTTCCTGTTCTCGAATTTTTAGGCTTATTTTAATTGCAAAAATTAAGAAGAGAAGTTTAATTTTAACTTTAAGTTATGGAAACGCCCGGAACGAAATGGAGACGCGTGCTTTACTGTAGCTAAATTGGAGTCCACGAATTAATTGTCTCAAAACAGCCATGTAAAGAATTTTTATAAACTTTAGTTGTGACGTCATTCTACACTGATAAACTAGTTCGGCTTCTCTTTACAGGAAGGCGCAAGTATGGCGGAAGGCGTTATTTTTCTGAACTTCAAACGCCTTTCTTGAGAGTAACGTGGGATCCGCTGGTCAGCATTTATAACATACAATAAACAAGGAAGCAGATAATATTTAAAGTAATACCGTATTATCTTAATTACGCAAGACTTTTAACAAAATAGACTATTAGCAGACGCTGCTTCAGCGAATGCCACATTACTTATCATCTACGTCTTAATAAAATGAATTTAAATACTTTGTATTATACAGGATGGAATTTCGAATTCTTACATAGCCTCCATTATTGTTCAAATATTCAACACTAACTCATTTGTATTGGATTAATAATTAATAATCTAAATGGGGATCGGACAATGTGTAACTATTCACAGCTTGTCAAGTACTGAATAAAGTACGGTTTTGTATCGTTGAATAGCATTCCAATTGCGAATAAATAAATGTATCGAAGTGAAGGGGCACAATTTTGAATACATGGCTTTTTGAAATGTTGGTTTATGTTAAAATACAAAAAAACACAAAATCATGTTTGCTTGCTTCTCTTTTTTTGTGTATTTTTTCTAGACGTTCACAATCACGTTTTTTGCGATTACAGCGCAATTTGTTACGAATCCAAAAAAAAGTTTCAAACAAAAACTACATAATTGATGGCGTAGAATCCGAATCTGCAATACAAAATGGGGGTTCCTATTTAAGATTTCAAAGTTCCACTCTGGGGAGAGGGGGGAGGGGGATCGAGTTCGCCACCATTGAGCGAGCACCCTACATTATAACTACTTTTATTAATATCTGTTTTTGATTTGATACAGCGTTTTAGAGATATTCCGTTGTCTCAAGATAAAAAACTCGCCCTGTATAGATACTAAAAATTAAGTTAAGCATCTTTGGATCTTTATCCAGTCAATAGAAAGTTTTTTGAAGACTTCTAATGAATACGTAATGCTGTTAACGGTTTGGAATGTAAGTGGAAGTCTAACACTATACGTGCTCATCAAAGCTGTCAGTATGTAGTTACCACTACCTATGGTAGTGTTGTTACAATTCTTATTTTCTAGTGATGAATTTATTCAAGCTCAACAACAGCTAGCCCGGTGGGCAAGTGAGGACGCCGTCGGGCAGGCGGGAACAAGCGGCGCTGTCCCCAGAGAGTTCTACCGGTCGCCGAGCAGCTCGACCAGCGAGGAACCGACAAGCATCGTGCGAGCTCCCGTTCCCGTTCCGCCCGCCGCCAGTACTGCCCATCCGGAACACGCGACCATACACCGCCCCAAGCGCTATCCCGAATATAAACACTGATAGTGACCGAAAATTATTATCTCTTTAACAATTCTAACTCTAATGAATTCTAATTTTATTTAAAAAGAAGAGTAAAAAAAGAACGAGCACGACATCTAGAGGAACAACACTCGAAGGAGAATCGAAATCTGAACGTCGAAAAGAAGCACCGGAAATGGGAAGAATCCTCCATTTCCACCCACTACTGTTACTTCCTTCTCCCCGTTTCTCCCTCTATCTCTACTTCTATCTTCCTCCATCTTGTTACTCTAAACGAAAATTCCTGTTTCCTGAAAAATTGTCTGTAATCCACCGTGTGTCTTTTACGTAGCAAAAATAATAAACCATACACGGCAACCGAAATTACAAATATAGGCAACATAGCGATAAACATTTTATTATGATAATTATTATGCGTTCAACGTTCGCGAAGATTCTCGAAAATTTATCCAAAGCAACCGCGTACTACTTGCATAAATACACTCGAAGGTATTAGAAACGAAATAATAATAATAATAATATCAAAACGATAACGGCTGCTATCATAAAATACGCACGTACGCGAAAACATTTGAGAAATTAATTGTGTTAAGTGTATACCATCAGTGAAACGAACGATGGTGAGTGAGAGAACTCGTTGATGTTTTAAAATTAAAGAAAAAAAAAAAAGAAGAAATGACGAAAAACGAACCAAAACCGTTAGATTGTTATTAAACAAATGTGCTGCTGTTAAGTGGGCCATCTATTGGCGAAACTACACACGCGTCTAATTCTAAATCGATGGTGTGTTGTCACGTTGAAGACCCGACATTTTGCCTTAGTTATGGGTACGAATGCGTTGTTATTAGAACACGGCTGCAAAAGGAAAATAATTAAGGACATTGAACAGTTGTCAGTCCAACCTATCAATTAAGTAGCGCGGTCATCGTTTCACCTAAATTCATAATCTAATACGATGTCTACAAATTTAGGTGATTATCAGCATCTGATCTAACCGATGCTCGGTTAACAAATTAAAAAAAAAGCGAACTTAGATATTTCTAGAGGAAAAATAAAGTCGATTAAATTCCAATTAAGAATATATGTGAAAACTAAATTTATTTTCCAATTTTCTCCCGTTGATGCCAATAGAAATTAAAGAGTAAAGTTAACGTTTACGTACGCGCATCTACCATAAGCTATTTACTCCCAATTCCGAAGTGTATGTTCTATCTATATCCACACTGTCCCGCCGAACTACATCATTAGATTTTTTTGAACTCTAACTTAAGGATTTGACCATGGCCCACTGTGATCTATTTAAGGAGAATATTATCAGCTTTATAGCATTTTCGGTTTATCGGGTGTTGATATCAACTTTCTTATTTTAAGTGGTATGCTGCAACTTTTCATCGATCTAATGAATTTCCCGAGTCATTTGCTACTAGTTTATACGAGGGTCCCTATCCCTAAATGGCAACCGAGAATTGCGCAAAAACGATTCCATGTGGATACCTTAAATTTACAAAACTTCTTTTAACTGGACTTCAACATTGAATGCAGCGTAAAATTCTGCATCGATTGATATTAGGGTTTGATAAACCTATTCTTGATAGTTGTTGTAAATATTAGCGTTTCTTGCATAAAATCACTAAAAATATGCCTAAATTCCAAGTTTCAAGCAAATGGAATGAGTTTTTTTCCTATAAAACACTCTCTATATTATTTGCCTAAGTATTTGTGTTTCAGGTATCTAATAGTTCCTTACTAATAGTAAATGTCTTTTAGTTATAGAGAACACAAATTAATTGTTAGACATTAGTAAAGCACGGACAAACGCGTTCGGAGAAGCAAGGAAGCGGAAAATTCAGTGGCGTTGCCTACACGCAGTCTATGCCTAGGAACTTGCATATGAATCTACATAGTTTTGCGAAGTCAGTAGAGAATATTATGTGAGGTTCTGTATTCACATGTAAAAGAACTTCATATTTACAAAGGAAAATCTAGAAAGTATTATGTGGTTACAAATTTTAAAAACTTATTAAATGAAAAGTAACAATGGTTAACATAATTTAGTGAAAAGAGCTTCCTCTGTTTTTGGTCTAGTTGCATCAATATTTTGAATAGAAGGATTTATTAAGTTTTAATACATTTTTTTTTTTGATAATCGTTTAAATTTAACGTGCCGCTAGATATAACAAACTTACCATCATTTTCAAATGTATTGTTGTGGAAGATTACAATGTTTTGATATTAATGTATTATGAATTATTTGTGAATTGTGAATTATTTGTAATCAATGATAAAAAGACCAAGTTTTTATTTTATTATTTTAAATAGTTAGTGACTCTTTATTCCTGCTTGTTCTATATTTTTTTTAAATAAAATACAAGAAATAAAGAAAATGCCACTATTACCTATTTAAATAATTAATGCAATTATATATTTTATCTTGTTACAGTGCTTAAAACGTATTCAAAATATAAATTATTTTAGCAATTCCTATTTTTCAATGAAAGCCTAAATGGAGATATTTTAGTGCTGCACAAATATAAATAAACAGCTACATCTAAGACGCCGCCAATGCGTAGAATATTGTGAAAACACAGCTGCGTTGTGGTTCGTGTCGAACAAACAAGTTATGTATATATACGTCATCGCTGTGCATTGAAATATTCCCCGTGATTTACGGGCGCTTGTAGTTTTTATACATGTGTGTGTTTTTCTGACTCGGTCAAAACAACTAGAGGATTTATACGGGCAATCGGGTAACTTTCTGTCGACACCCGTATGTGCGTGTTTGGACATTAGTAAACCACAAACGCGACAACAAACAAGTGATATCTATTGCTGGTAATCTACCAAATTGCGCAGTGATAAACCTATGCAGTATTAACAAGTTATACCTTTTATATGCTGTCAACATCTTCGCGCATTTTCTTCTAACAGTAGGCAAAATATTGTAAATCCAAAGAAGTGAGAAAAACATTGAAATGTGACACAAATAATATTTTATGATTATTCTACATTCATGGATAATGTAACAATGATAATGGCTGAACGGGTGGATTATTATCTATACTTTCTTGCAATGAATAAGAACCCGGAAAAAATAAAATACAACAATGAAAAAACACTGCAGCCTCTTGGATTTTTATATGAGACAAGATATTAAACGATACAGACAGATGACAAAAATCAGACGCAAACTGTTCAAAGTCTTTGAAAATATGCAATATAAATGTTCTTTCAGAATACATTAATATTAGTTTCTTATTTTTTCCCTTATATCTGATGTATTTAATAAACAGGTGAAAATATTAACATGTAAGTTTACTGTCGTATATATGGCTTGTTAATATTGTAAACATGGATCCTTTACAATAACATGAAATTTACTAATATCTATATTTAAAAAAGTTGCTAAATGTGATATCTCTAACTATCGGCCTATTGCAATTTTGTGCAATTGCTCTAAGATATTCGAACACTTGCTCTACAATAAGATCTACAATCGTGTTCAGTATTTGATATCAACACAACAGCATGGCTTTATGACTGGTAGATCGACTGTGACAAATTTGGCAGAAATTACACAATTCATTAGCACCAATTCAGATTCGAGGTCAAGTAGATGTTATTTATACCGACTTCACCAAAGCATTCGACACCCTAGATCACTCAATTCTAATATGCAGGGTTCATCAGCTCAATGGGATTTATGTCAAATACAACTGATTTAATAGCATCTTACCTTGATAATAGGTCATGCTACGTCTGCTACAACGGTTACCAGTCCGATATCTATACTGCAACTTTGGAAGTCCCTCAAGGGTCAAAGCTTAGCCCACTACTGTTTAATATTTATATTAACGACCTGCTGCTAGCACCTGAAAGCCGCGTTCTTGCTTATGCAGATGACTTGAAAATCTTTGGCAAAGTTTCTTCAATCTCCGACTGTGAAGATCTACAGCGAGATCTGTGTGTTATCAATAACTGGTGCCAGAAAAACAAGATCTAGATCAGCAGTCATAAGTGTGCAGTAGTAACTTATAAGACGACCAAGAAACCGCTGATTTTTTATTCCTTTATTGAGCAATTCCCTATTCCAAGGCTTACGCAAGTCAAAGATCTAGGGGTTATATTCGACCAACGACTTCAGTTTTCTGAACATATTCTACACGTTTGTATATCTGCGTCACGTTCACTGAGTTTTATTATTAGGACTTGCAAAAACTTTAACAACTTGGGAACACTGAAGAAGCTTTCTTATTCATTAGTTCGAACGAAGTTCGAATATTCCTCAATTATATGGTACCCTTATTACACCTATCAAATTTAGCAAGTGGAAAAGATACCTAGACGTTTTCTAAAATATTTATCATTTAAAAAAACGGGTATATATCCTGTTCGTGGTACAGATTATCAAGAGCTGCTAGAAGAGCATAGTTTTCAAAGTCTTTCCGTTCGACGCGAGTCAGCCAGCGCTAAATTTATGCTGAGACTAATAAATAATAATATAGATGCACCCAATATTTTAGCCGAAGTCAAATTCTTAGTTCCACGCGTAATACTTCGGGGTAAATGTGATAGTTTAATAAACAAAACGAAAGGTGATGTTATTTTGAAATCTTATCATGTGCCGTAGTAAGACATATTATTAAAGTAAGTGAGCGACAAGTTCCAAAATTACCTTGTTTAAGTTACCTTGGCTACGAATTTTTAAAGATATATATGCGCGATCGCACTTAACACTTAAAATGTCAACTCGCTGGGTAAAGCTGGTTAGGAAGTTTCAGACATCCAAGAAGTGACCTTCTTTGAGTTTAATCTTTTGCTAACACTAACACTTAGACTATGTTATAGTAGATGGAGCTGACAAGACTCTTTGCGTTTAATCCATTCAAGCCCCTATCGCATTTACCCCGTTATCACATTTACCCCACTTCACCTTACAGAATATTTTTTAGATTTTTTTTGCTCGAAACTCATATTTTAGGGAACAAATGCTAATATTTCAAAAACTATCATGAATAGGTATACTAAACCCTAATATCCATTGAATTTGAAGGTATCCACATTGGAATGCGTTTTTGAAGACCCTGTATGTGATTATTATATGGACAATAGTATATGGACAATATCTTTAATTAAATTTCAATTTATCTGGCTTTACTAGCTCACAAACTACCATTTAATTTAAAAATTTACTTTTATCACTTTCTTTTCCCTCTATCATCATAATATTTTGTCACTTCTTGCACGTTATGTTACTGTCTTTTGTATATTGGAATGTATCACACTTTGTATTGTCCTCTTGGATTTTTTTTATATCTGTTGGGCGAAAATATATGCATTATTATTATTATTATTATTATTATTATTATTATTATTATTATTATTGCTATAATACCTTATAACTACATTCTAGTACTTACTTTACTAAAACCACTAAATATCTGAAATCTCATGAACTACAAACGTCAAAAATTTAACAAAAATGAATATCTCAAAAACGGTTGAGTTAGAGAATAAAAATACAAAGTAGATGCAAATGGCTCGGTAAATCCACTAGACCGACAAAAATTGCTCCAATCTATTTAAAATAAAAAAGTTGATATCAACACTCTGTATACCGAAAGTGCTATAAAGTTGAAAATATTTTCCTTAAACACAGTAGGCCATGATTACACAGCAAGTTTCAAGATCAAATCCTTACTTGAAGTTTTAAATAATCTAATGAGCCTGTTCGGTGGGACACTTGTATGAAAAAGGAGGTGCATTCTACACCTTCCGGTAAAAGCATGCAGTATGTGAGACTCCTTAAAAATGGTTTACTATCCATCTCGAAAAGTGCGTTACTTCAAGATGAGTCTCCTGCATTTGTCGATGTCTGCTTTTTTCTCTTAAAAAAATATCTTTTTAATATTTAACCTTTTTCCAACTTAAACACTTACGAAATCCTATTTTTCTCTGCATTCCAAGGTATGCTTTAAAAAACTCTACAATATACATTATCACAGCCAAAATTCTAGTACGGACAATCCACCTTCCTCAATCTAAAGAGGTGCTCGTGGTAGCAACGCATGCCCTGCTACAAACTAATAATGAGCAAAATAATATCCCATTTGACAATCCATACCAAGATATCCTTATTCGGTTCTTCCCACAGTCTTTGTATTTCATTATATCTGCTAAAGACGTCCGATATGGTTCCGATTGTAGTTATATTTCAACTCCTTCCTTTCATTAATAATTAACAGACTTCTTCTTTTGGCCATCAAATCACTCGTTGCTCCTCCAGTTCTAACTAATGCAGGTGTGTTTCAAATTGTTGTATTTGCAGGCCTTTTCACTATCGATATTTTCGTTCCTATACTTCTCCTTATCCAACGCCGACTAGATATTCAGGCCTACGACATGGGGCGGGAGTAAGTAACGTGTCGGAGTCTCGCACGGAATACTGAAGCGACGTTCAGTACTGATTTGTCTACCCTTTGGGTGCTCATCGTTGTGCGCTTAGCTCTCCTCAATATAATATAAGGGGAAAACTAAAAAAGGCTTTTTAATTTTGTGATATATACTATCATTCCTTATTGTCTATTTAAAAACTGTTATTTCGTTTGAATTCGAAGAATAGTTTAAAGCTGTTCCTCTACAAAGAAACGTTATTAAAAGAAAATTTTCGACAATTAGGAGAAAATTATTGTTACAGTATTTTTTTTTTCTCATGTGATTATAGTAGTAGTAGTTTTCGATATTTAATTAAAACATTCACCTCGTCATACTTCTGTAACATATTTCTAAATAATTATATGGAAAATATTAGTACTAAAGAAGCTTCAGTGAAAGCAAAAGAAGCTAAAAGAGCTTAAGCCCTGTTATTTATTTATTTATTTCCTCTGAGATGCACGCTTTTCTTCTACGAGATCTTCCAACATCTCATTATATTAAACGTAGTTTGCAAGCAACTGCACAGCCGTGTCGAGGTATGGATGTCATGCCTGTCCACTGTTGCGCCGGGAGAAATGCCCCACTAACTTCTAGTTCTCGGAGTATCCCCTTCTCCAAGTCCAAAGCCTATTTTCTAGTCGGCGTTACCTTATCCAATATCTCCGTCCAAATTTTACTACAGTAAAGTAGGATAGAATCGATTACTGACATAAGCAACCTCCTATTTACCTACTTGAAGATGGTAAATCACATTCATCTTCAACCTACTTAGGAGAAGCTAATTTGTGCCATAACTTGTTTAGTCATAAACCATGGATGTATGTCTCCAAAAATTTATTATACTTTCTAGATGAATGAATGTAGTTACTGTTTTAGTACTTGCTGAATCTCTAACAGAAGAATTCTGCGTACGGTCAATAGAATCATTTCTGTTTTGCCGCTAGCTTCAATAAATGTTCTTCCGTTTAGGCGCTAATTCGCCTCATAACCTAATTTAATTATGCATTCACAACATTTTTTGCAACAGTTTTACCATCATACTTCATTTGTCTTCACCACATATCAATATAACTCTTACTAATCGATATTTCGATTATTTAAATTTGTTCACTTAATCAAATTTAGTTTCTGTAGGCTGGTTCCTTTTTGTGTACTTGTTTTCAGGTGTTTTAAATATGTTTTCACTCTGTTTGCCAAAAATTTAGAATAATGTCAGCAAACGCTTTTCCAATTAACGATTTTACATCCACGCAAAAACGTTGTGTTTTTTACTTGTTTTCCTCACACTACTCATAAATAACCCTAAAAAAAAAACGACTATTCAAATAACTGATATAATGATTAAAAATACCTGCTCTTGTTATGTTTTCATATGACCAAATAAAAGCTTGAAAAAGCTAAGAAAATTATTTACAACTTAGGAGAAATTTATATCCAATTATGCATCTTTACTCACCCGCAAATATTATTTATTTCACTCAAATAATATTGCTTTTTTTATTACACTATATTCGCCTAATTGTGACGCAATTTCTCACATTTATTTTTAAAATTGTTTATTATCATAAATTATAACAGATTTGTTATTTGGCAAGCACAGTATTGTCAATTAGGATATTATAAAGTAAATTAGTGCCTTTTTGTTTTAGCTATTTATGCTTTTGGTAATTTATTTAAAAAAATGCCTTACAACGTCACAATTGGCCTCTTATTTGTGCAAATGTGACATTATTTGGTTGTAATTGCGACATATTCTTACAAGTCCATATACAACAGTAAAGACGTCTGTTTTAATAATGACAGCATTGTCAACGATAATTGCGACTTCTATGTAGGTATCTTTAATAAATAGTCATAAAAAAATATTCAACTACAAATATATGTTTACTTTTATACAGAGAATGCAAAGTTGTAATGTAAAAACAACTTCTGTACAAAAGTAAGTACCTATATTTATTTATTTATTTAAATTATATTGATGTGTTACAATTGCCTTCATGTCACAATTAGGCGAATGTGCTGTAATATGTTTGTAATATTTTTTGTTGATACTAATGAATATTCAAAGCGTTTTGATATTTCCAACGTTGTTTTAAAATACTGCTTACTATAAATGCATCAAAATAAATATTTTTTTTTCTTAAAAATCCGTTGAAACTTCTAATATTGGACTTCATTGAGAAAACGTGTTATGAGAATGAATAGCGGCGCTTGTTCATTGTATACTTCGGGTTAGACCGCAAAACTTACCTATATATACATTCTTATGTATTTTCCTAGTCGTTTTTCTACTTTACAATTATAATCTATAAGAGCGATTCGATTCTTAAAACGATTTTGAATTCGTTAAGAAAAATGAACTCAATTCATCATAAAAATCGAAAGCGTATACGTTTAGAGTTACCGAGTCTTTTTGTATTCGAATCGACCACCACTAAATGTAATATAGGTATATAGCATTACATATTGCAATAATTATTATTTATGATACGTAAATTATTTCTTTACAATAATGTAACATTTTAATGTAATAAGCTGATAAACATTGCATCGAGTTAGATATATTTGGGTATACGCAGCAGCAATGATAAATAATCGCCATTTTGAGTTCAGATTTTGCTTCCTCTTCTAACACACGTTGTTTTTCATAATAATTGTAATCAATTAAGTTACAAAGTTGACACATCTCGTGCTAAAATAGTGAAATATCGCCAAATGTCTTTTCTCTGGAGATACAATATCAAAGTTGTCGATACTAGGTGACACATTTCATTTTATTCTATGATAGCCAGTTTGTGGATTTTCGGCTTTAAAATGAAAAGCAAATTTCCAGATCATTATTGACAATGTTTCGATGATTTATTGTCTTTTTCAAGTTTATAAGGGATTAATGAAAATAATTACAATGCTGTAGTTGACATTTTATCCATTTTTACATTACAACATAATGTTGTTAGTCAAGACATATAAACATATTAAAAAGTTGTAATGGACGATATCACATTAACAATTATTGACAAACATTTACAAAACCGCAGTAGTTCCTGTTTTGTAAATGTTTCATTAATGATCTGAAAATTTGCCTTTCATTTTAAAGCCAAAAATCCACACAAACTCGCTATCATAGAATTAGAATATAACTAAAAAAAGTCAAGCAATTTCATTTTATCTCTTCGTTGATTCAATCAGCCAACAGAAAAAAAAAAAACAAGAAGCGTCACTTGCTGTCGGAACGTATGATGTTTTGCCTCCAAAAGAATGACTCTTAGTAGTGTTACATTATTTTAGCACCAGATCAGCGTGCATCAGAGAGGGAAGAACAGCCTCGAGCCAAAATGGCCGCTATTCATTGTCTGCTGTTATTTGCTACGTTAAACGTACTGCTGTGTATAAATTGAAGTAAATAAAAATGCTAAATGAATTTAAAATGAAAAAGAAAATAAAATATTGGCTAGCTCAACGGAAAAGATTTTTAATAAAACAAAAGAACTATTAACCTCATAGTTACCCTCGCGAATTAAAACTTTAATCTAACCACGAAAAGTAAATTGTGAGTGAATGAAATCAGACTTTCTTAATTACACGAAAAATTGTAAAGGTTTAAAATAAAATAACAGAATTTTTTAATCCAGTGAAGCAATCAAACAAACAATTTATTTTTAACACAACGGGTTAAATTACAATTGTGCAGAAAAAAACCTTGAACTGAAGGTTCTGGCCTAAAATAAAAAACTGCGCTAGACTCTAATTTAAAATAGGACAATGCTATTTCCTATACAAAGCAAAAACGAAAGGTATTATTTGTTCAGGAAGACTATTCAAAATCTTTGAATTTCTATCCACGTGGTTTCACAAATTAAATAATCTAAGCGTGGACAAATGCAAGAAATTTACAAAAAATGAAAAAGCTAAATGAAAGAATAAAGTCTCTACTCACCCAAACGAGGTGATTGAAAAATAAAAATGAAACAGCAAAATAGATTAACAGAAAAATTAACTCTTTAAAAATAAACGAGAAAAAAAACTGAAATAAATCTTCCTAAACAAAAAATAATACTTGATCCTATATCTATAAAGTGCACACTTTAATATATTAACAATTATTAAAAACTCCTTGATTGACTAAATCATTACAAAAAAGAAAAGTTAAATTTTCTAAATCAAAATGAATTACAAAATGGCAACAAAGATATACAAATACATCTACTCACGTTAATAGTCGAACAAGGAAGTCCTTCACAACATTTTACAATTGTTTTTCTTACAAAAATCCCTGTCTCAAAATCGTACAACGCAGACATATAACATTACAACGACAACATCAAATAGAATACGCATAAAATCAGCACAAGCGAACAATACACATTTGAATGACTGGAATTAATTTAAAAAAAACTTAACACTATATGAATTCAAATCATATAATAAACTCTTAAACTAAAATTAATCAAAACAAAACAAAATTGTGAAAATTCTCGGTAAATTGAAAATCAGCTGAACGGATAACGAAATCAAAACAACCATAATATGCAACTTAAAATACACTCAGCGATAAATGGGTTGTATAAACCACAGCAGTACGTAAGCATATATTGTCTGGAATTTGAATGGCAATAAACAAATTTTTACTGGTATTTTACTAAATAACAATACAATAATCAACCAAGAAAGTAACCATAAGTTGGTTTAAAAACACGATAGAATTACTCCAAGGATAATATTTTATTATTTTCGATTAGACCCAAAGACTGCATTGACTAACTCTGTAAATTGATTATTATTATCTCTTTCCTGGTTCAACCTGCTATTGCGGCATTTTACAATATATGTCTTTTTTTGATTCTTTAAGTTCGTCTATGGCTGTCTGAAAGTTCACAATGTCAGCTCTTATTTTATCGCAGCCACCTGCTTTCCCTCCTTTACTTATATCATTCCTTTCCAAAACACTTATACCTAGAACTAATAAACAATCGCAACAGTTTCTTCATTTATTTGAAGTAACTGCCGTCATTCATTTTTGTCATTGCGCTACAAAATGGAATTTTACTGCATAAGAATTTCTTCCGACTTCTCAATCTCATCATGCTTAAATTTACAAAATTCACACTCACACATCTAAATATTTTATTTTATTTTCGCAGTCTTTCTAAAGTTATCGCAAATTCAAAAGGCGCAAATTGCGCTTATGAAAATTGTAAGATTTAAAAACGAGGATAAATAAGATTTCCTGAAATATCTAAGTTACGTTTTGCTTTATCAGACAATTTGGCAATTAGATCAAAATTATTAAAGCGGAATATCATCCTCTGCGTTCGAATAAATTGCAAATCTTTTTATGCCGCTACCGAAATCATCAACTTTATCCGATTAAGAGAATTCGAAACTACACCAGCGAACCTTAATGTACGTAGTTATAATCCAGCCGTGATCGTCGAGTTGTTCTCGCGACGATTACGTAAGTTTAAACCAATTTCGAATGGTAATTGTTCAGGTGCTAATACGTACGGGAAACGTTACATTAAAACTTTCCCCGATTGCAATTTGCTCAATTGTTTTAGTTCGTATGTGTAATAGGGGATTTTCAAGTGTTCAAATTGCGAATCACGAAATCTAATGCCAAAATCGCTTTCCTTTTCCAGCTGTATGTAACTGACGTCGTTCAATTCCCTTATTCAACATATATACGTTCTGATGTCGAGAGCTTTCAGAAAACGAAACGATTTTTTATTGTAGCTGTTAAGGTATAGTTCACTTTTTTTGGTGATGTAGGAATATAAACAAAAAAAGAAACTAATAATAAAAAAGCAGAATAAGAACGGGCGACACATGTTGGCCTAATAAATTTAGTTAATATATTAATTACAAGAAGAAAACAAACTATTAATAAACACTATTGAAATTGTAATAACACAAAAAAAAAATATTCGTCGTTATATCATCAGTTGTTCCGTTTGTTTTCCGATGAGGGCGAAGTCAGCCAAAGTCTGGGCCAAAATAACCCTTCCCCTAATACACAACACACACAATCGTCGTATCTGGACCTGGATCGGAGCTGCAGTCGCCGAAAAATCATTAGCTGTTATTTAGAGTAATAATTTGTCCTATCCATCCAATAAAGATGAATGAATTTGTATTGTACCTTCTTATAGGTCGTTGGTGAGGACGAAATAGTATACATGCAACGCTAGCAGAGAAGAATTGTAGATGTTCATTTTTAAAGAGCACCCATGGAAAACAAAAAAAAATAAACTCGCTTTTGTTTGACCCTAATGTCTATATGTTGAAAAACGAAAATAATGTCATAAATTACAACAATTTGGTTCGAAACCAACTTGAAAATTACTTTATTTGAATTTCTATTAACATTATTAGAGATTATCCATCAAAGACAAAATCAATAAAGGATATCTATACTACAATTATTAGTTCATATTTTCACAATAATTCAACATTAACATGCTTTAAAATATTCAAAGAGAGATTTTTGTATTACCTGCCTAGCCATAGAGTAAAAGATTTAGGAAGCAAGAGAATAGTTATTTGTATCACTAAGCAAGAAACTAGAGTTTTGAGTGAGTATGAGTACGGTTACTTGCAAAAGAGTTTGTGATACATATTTTTTAAGCTAACCAATCTGAATTAAAGCTAAGAAATTGACAATACAGGTTGGTATATGTGTTACATACCCTTTGAAGTTTCCGAGAATAAGTCTCTTTCTCCAATGTTCTTTGTAGTTTGATATTTATTTATCAATAATAAGTGCAATGGAGATACCAGTTCATATTTTACATAGCAGTTTAATACACATCCGACATGTCTAATGTAATGCGCCAGTCTTTAGTGACATTTTTGCTAGCCTAGGCTTTGAAGTAATGCAAAATGAGTAGCTCTGGACGGAGTTCGGAGACCCGAAAACATTTTTCTAATAAATTTATTTATTTATTTATTTCCTTCGGTAGGTCTTCAAAAAACTCTTCCATCGCTGTTTTGAAGCATTCAACCGAAGAAAAGCACCATATATACCGTTATATATTATTTTGTAAACTTGAGGACCTTTGAGAATTCTTTTTCTTGTACCTAATTCCTGGCATTGACTATCATAAAGAAGCGCAATTCTTTTCCACGATTTTGAGATCTTTTTTGAGGAATGAGAGATTATAATTTTCCATATGAATGAAATTTGTGTTCTTGCTTCTTTTTGGGGGCGAATATCCTTATTCACCCAGCACATGTCTTCTTGTTCTATCGAACAAACACTTGTAGGGTAATGGGTGTGTCACAATTTCTTACAAAAGATTTTTATTGTCAGCCAATGGTATAAAATTATAAATTTTTCTCATAATATTTATAGCCTGCACATTTTTTTGCCCAGGAATAAACAATATCGGAATTCAACGTGTTGGTACATTACAATTTTTTTTATTCTCGTACTAGCTTTTGACATCCGTACTTTAGCATCAATTATTCTAACCCTTATTCTTCAATTTACTGACACTAGTTCTTTAAACTTTCTCAGTATCTTCATTAATCCTTCATTCAGCAATTCTTAGATAATCTTGAAATGCTTCCCTATCTTGGCAAATTGTTTCCACCAAAAGTTTATCGTGAAATCAAACAGCGCTTTCCATATTGTTGTCTCCTTGTTCCAAGATTTGTCATCAAAAGTCGCCAATGTCACTTGCTTTTTTTTGCAACAAAGGTTTTTAATGGACTTGTAAAGCATCCAGATAAATGCCTTCATAATATTTGGTAGTTACATTAGGTAAGTAACTATGGATAGGACAATTTACACATAAAGTCCATATCACCTATGAATATTTTGTTATTATTAACTTCATCTACTTACTTTGCTACTTTTTGTGCTTACAGAATTATATTAATTATCTTCAACTGTAAATTTGGCAGTTTTTTCAACAATCTTAGAACAAAATGAAAATAATTTCGGTTTTTTTCTATTTTATCTTTTTATAATGACTCAGTT
The DNA here is from genome assembly GCA_004143645.1 of Protaetia brevitarsis. NCBI lineage: Eukaryota > Metazoa > Arthropoda > Insecta > Coleoptera > Scarabaeidae > Protaetia > Protaetia brevitarsis. The sequence continues at coordinate 1,026,800 of RXPK01000129.1, forward strand.
GTGAATTATTCTAATTAATTCTATAGCTTTTAAAAAATAAACTTATCTAATTGTTTGTACCACAATTCCAATTTTTTGACCAATAAGTATTGCTTTACAAAAGTACTCTATTTTACGTAAACCAAAAATAAGTCAGCGAAATCACTTTGTTTAAAAGAGCTGCTAAATTTTATTAGAACCACGTTTTATTAATATTTCTTCAAAATTCAATATTATGTATCTAATTATATAACAAAAAAATTGTATCAAAGTGGGTTTTTTAGTTAGCTGTACTAAAGAAATCAATTTAACATCAAATTTAATTTGGTTACATGAGTATATTTTTAGTTTATATAAAAAAAGGGTATCTTAAGCAATATTTGATAACAAAATTGGAATGATAGTTCTGATAAAAGGGTTCCAATTGATACACCTCCACAGTTATTAGAATAATTTAAAACTGAAACAGAAGAAAAGAAGAAAATAATCTGATTGTTCGTGTACGAAGTGACATCATCTTTTGAGCACAAACAAACAGCAAAATTAAAATTCAACTGTGATGATTAATAAAGATTTACGTTTGTGGAGTTTGTGTATAAGAGAATGTAATTTAGGAACTTTACTAACTATTACATAATTTATTAATACATTAAAAACCTATTTATAAAAAAATAGCATACAATAGCAACACGATTCCTAGGACCCAAAGCACTTTCATTAAAAAGCTAGTGCCGACGCCATTAGTTTTTTAAACTTCAATTCATGCTTTAAAAGGGGCCATTCCTATGAAACTAGTTTTTGAATAGTAATTCATGCCTAGGTAGATAATACCAAAATCTTCCCTCATAATTTTCCAAGTTGTTTAATTACCACACCCGCAATATCTACTTTTAGTTCTCCGAAATTCTATATCTATTGGTTTCCTTTTCTCTCCACAACATATTTAAAAATTGTTTTAAATGAGGGATATGCGGGCGAAATGGCCACCTTAAACTTTAACAGAGTAGCAAGTAGTGCAAGATAAATAGCAATATTAAGATTATATAACCAATAGCGCAGATGGATTGTATATATCTTTAGAGAATATCTTATAGTATTTTTTTTATTAGTGTTATATAGAAACACACAAACTTGAAAACAAGTACTACTACGTCGCAACTTACAATAGTATCTATACTAGACTAACAATAACTTTAATTCGTCTTTCAGCAGATGGCGCTAGTAAATAACAAAATATTAACGGAGGCCATTTTATCCCAGTTAGGCACTTTACCCACATTCTCCCCATTAATCAATAAATCTTTTTTTTACTTTTTACTCCAAAAAATTGCCTAATCAATTTTATAAAAATCTGTTTGCTTTTTGTATAACAAATTCTCAACTATGTATAAAAAGTACTTCAATTATTTAACATTTTAAAATCCTCACCAATTCTTTAGAATTATAAGATACATCACTCAACTTTATTTTGTTATTTAGTTTACCAATTGTTACCTTGGGTTCTCTTTAGCTGAGCATCTGCATATTTTATTCTCAATCTAAATAAGACAGTGAATGAAAGGATTATTTATTCATATCAAAATTATGTAAAGTTAAAGCATAGATTTTTTTCAAGTTCATGATCTGAAGTGTATTTTTCATTTTAAATTTGCAGCAATTCCGCATTTAGAAATAAAATTTTAATACTACTGATTATTATTATAATCCTATATTTCTAAATCGTTCTCAAAAAAAGCTAATACAGTTTACGCATATAGGAAGGATTTTTCAAATCAAAGAAACATTCTTTTAAGGACATACAATATTATTTGCATTTAAGTTGCAGTAAATTAATGTATTATTTACTTTTTATTTAAAAAAATACATATTTAACTCGCATTTCCTTGAGTGAAAAAACGTTTCTATCTGTTACCAAAAACGTTTAACTATTACAACAAAATTTCCTGTTTAAATGTCACCTAAATGATGAATACTTTCCAATATATTAAAAAAAAGGTCTTATTACAGAAAATTCTATAGAATATCTACTAACGCTACTGCAAATTTTAATTCAAAATCCACTTCAAATGACGCAAACAAAATAAGTAGTTGATGTATATCGCTGTAGAAAGAAGATGGTTCTTTCTTTTCACATTATGGACATTATTATTTATCTTAATCCTAAACAAATTACGTAATTTCGCACTCACCAACACCGTGATAATTCTAAAATGCTCAGTAGGAAACAAGACAACTTATTGTCACGAAAATATGATTTTAGTCCACAGGAGGAAAAGTAAATGAAATAAAAATGAAAAATACTGTAGTGACCGCATAGTGTAAAACTGTATATATGAGAATGTATGATTATTGTTATTATTATTATTATTTTATTATCATCATAAAACTAAAAATAACGATAGAAAGTTTATGAGAACCTAATACGATTATATGAACAAAAAGAAAAATTTTAGTGATGACACACTATAGAAAATAATACAAGTACCGTTTTTAATTTGGTTTTTAACGAGCCTACATTTTTGTTTCCAATAATACGTACATATTATTATATATAGGAAATACTAATAATATACAAAAGAACAGTCGAATGGTTATGTATCTCTATATAATAAACAAAAACAGGGTTAATAAAGTATTAAATCAAACTACTACAAACAAAAAGGAAACAAAATCCAATAGAATTTAAGATTATAAGGTAAGGCGTTACAAAACGAGGAGCGGACAAAATCAATTGTTTATACAAATTTGCGATATACTTGTTACAAAAATTATGGATGCCCTCTCGAAACCAAGATTCGCTTACGCGAAATAAGTAAATAAAGCGTCGTTTCCCCACAAAAGCAAGAAGAAAAAAAAAAAATGTTCAATGTTAACTCCCCACGAATACAGGTATAGCCTGGTAAATTGTATTTATAACACGATATTATGTGAAATAAAGGAAGACGTTTTAAATACAATTTTTTTTCTATTTTCTTTAATGTTTCGCACTAGGATAATTTTTGCAAGGATAGCTTAGGTAAGTATAGATATTAAGTGTGCAATAATGCAAAATCTAGTGAAAGTGGTATCAAATGGGTAAAATCAAAACCTTACCACAATACACAAGCACCATTTAGCCTAAGATAATTTCAATTAGATAAAATGAGTGTTTATTTTGCCAAATATATTTTGAACAAATTATAAATTTTCTTTACCTTATTTAAACATTTTTGAACGATCTTTTTTTTAAATTTCATTTATTATTAAATCTACGTTATACATGCCTTATATTATCATATTATATAGCATATGTAAATGCTACATCCCCAAATAACAACCACACTTTTGCCCCAATATTTAATAGTTTGTTGTGAGTACCAGCATATCAAATAATTTTATGATACTGACTTTTACATATCTTCGTAAACGATACGTATGAAATACGACATTTAGACGAAATAAAATTTATAAAATGGTGGTAACTACACATCAAACATCAATGAATATCCCTGTATTCATCTCGTCCTAATCAATTTTGATAATAAACTAGTAATTAACAGGCTGCTTCCCAGAGAAACAATAGCAAGCCAAATAATTCATTAAGAGGTTATTATGGGATGGAAGGACAAGTATCCGTAGCAGCTTGATATAGCAATAGTATTTGCTTTTTGTTTAAAAAAAAAACACACTCTTTTTAACTGATTGAATTTCTTTTATTTCTAAAGTCCAAGTAGCATTGTGCGTGATATAATTAATAGTACATATATTATATTTTCGCCATAAATGATATAGTTGAGTAAACATTTAATCTTGATTTATACCTATTAGAATGAACGATGAAGTATCCACAGCATAAAACGTTGAAATAAAATTTGTCATATACTACTAGCAGATATACAATAAATTGTATTTCAAAATTTTAATTAAATCAATATTAAGAGTTTATTCAACTGTGTACTGTATTTGAAACCGTTGTGGTGCAAAAATTATATCGTTTATGGCACTAATGGCAAAACTCAAAATCAAACGTAATGTTTATGGTGTGTTCTAGCTTGTTTGTTCTTCGATACATGATAAAATTGAGTAAAAGTAAAGTGGTAATGTTGAAGAACTGAACAAAAGAAATGTATATGTTAGTATTAGTAAAAATCGGAGCTGAAATATTTGTGCGTAATAATGAGTTTAAACAACATTTCGTTTAATTTCTTAATTACATGCACGTGAAACAAGATATGAAATAAGCTTTTATTAACCTACATAGCTGCAGACAGAAAAAAAAAAACGTCACAGCTTTTCACCGGACAATAAGTTATTATACTAAATCTAAAGACATTACTTATTATTTCAGCATAAATACAATATTTACAAGTGTTTTAATTATATTTGAAATTGTTACTTTAGCTTAAAAATATAATTTTATTCCATATTTCATTTTATAGATTAACTAGGCGTGGATTTATATAAATTCTTTTCGAAAGCAATAAAGTTTAAGAATTTTTGGTCCTAGTATAATTAAATTGCAAGCTTCTTAGAGTATGAAATCAATTTATTACAGTAATTAGCAGTAATACATTATTATTTATCCAAACTGGTACACAAATTGTTATAACTTAGTCTTTCCCATGCACACTCATTATCATTAAGTCGTTTCACCCTTAGCCCTATAGCCTATCTTTTTTTGGCTAACGCCGAGGCTTAACGCCAATGTTATTTTATTTCCTCTTATCAAGGAGAAAGGTGAAGTGTATTAACTTCGCCTTTCTGTTTGTCACTTTCATTGCATCCTACGCCGTAGGATGACCCCTTCTGTCATTCCTTTCCTCGAATTCTTCGAATTCTTCTGCTTTTGTGTCCTAATGTGGCGTTGCCAGATCTCTCTTACAAGTAGCAGTGATCAAAATATCACGATGATTGAAAAATCAATTTCAAGAATTTGCAATAAAAGGATAGAGGATTCTGCTTGTCATTTTGCTATTCTTTGGGTGGGCTTGTGGGCATACCAAACTAATTTTAAGGCTTCTGCTTACGCTGTGTTCAAAAAAGATGTTTTTACTTTAATAATAAAATACCAGTGTGCGTGTTAAGAGTTGACGATAGACATTCAACCACCCAGGAACCGCTTCACCGATAATCTCTTAGTTTTCCCAAATTTTCGTCCTCATCAATCTAAATAATTATTAAGCGTTGGCAAATGTATTCTGGTTCCTACGCCATAGTCAATTTTAAAGCCTATATACTAGTTCGATTCCGCTTTTGTTGGAGTGCTTTCTTTCAGTCCTTCTTATCTGATATTCCAACCTATTATTTCCTATCTAGGTTGAATATCTGAACCATGACATCATTTACCATCCCCATAAGGGGTGACTCTTTAAGTTGATAAAGTAGTTTTTGATGCTCAACACCATGGGATCGATTTGCTTATCGATAGGTACTGGACTGCGCATACATCAATATATCTTGAACTACTGCTCCATAATTCATAATTACTAAAGCCCAAATTTCTTTCGCCCAGCCTTTTGTACCTGCCCAGGGTAATAGTGGTCTTCTTGATTCTTTTCTGACTATATGAGTTCCATGTAAGTCTTTGATCAAAACATACTACAAAGTATTTCACTTCTTTAATGCGGAATCCTTTTACCTACTAACACTAGTTAGTATAAGCCTTCTAGCACTGTTCTTTTCGTGAACTAATACAGATAAAAAATTACAGTAAAATTCAATAAAACTGGGACAATATATACCTAAGATTCTGCCAAAATAACACACATATAAGTAGCCTTTTGTCTCTCTCCTCTATTTAATGTTGTTAAAATTGCTTCCCCAACTTTCTTATGAGTTTTTGTTAGCTAATAGGCTTACTGATAGAGTAATATGTATTAGATCAAAGTATTTCCAAAAAGTAGCGCAGAAAAACGTATGCAGTGCACAGCATAACAGATAAAAATGTGCCACGTCTATGAAATGACGTCTGTTGTTATCATTCTTTCAAATGTCATATTGATTCATATGGTTATAAAAATAATGACTGGAATGCCAACGAACAAATGTCGATTGTGCAAATGTACAATAAGCAATAATAACATGCGAATATAAACGATTCAGGGGTTCTAAACAAAATGACCTTTTGTTTCTGTCAAATTGCACAATTGACACTTGTTTATTGACATTTCTGTCATTGCTGCTGATAGATTTGACTTGACATTTGTAAGGATGATAAGAGCAAAGGTCATTCGCTTCTATTACTTGTGTCCTGCACTGCGTACACTTTTTATTTTTCTGAAATATTTTCGAAACTTCTGGAGCGATTGTGCAGTGAACTGCTCTAGTTGTTTAAGATGTTTCGAGAGTTTTTAAGCTATTTCGGGAGCTGGTGAAGTTATTTAAGCTGTTGCAGCATAAAATAAAATTGTAAACCTTATGGGATCTCCTTTTATCTCTGTATATTCTACGTACAAGTCACAACAAAGTCACAGTCTATCCTCTTTGGCGACATATGAGCAGAGTGTTGGATGCGAACGAATGAATAGAATGTTTTTATACTTATGTGGTGTAATGCAATAGAATAGAATGTGACTAGCGTGGCGCTCACTGCTCTCCAAGCGGTCATTCCGAAAGTCCACGATTGTATATAAAGAAATATTATGTTGCGTCTCAATATGCGGTGACATGTGACACACCAGGACGAATAATAGCAACCCTAGCCTAGTGGCATCTATTGTGTTACCTTCTTAATCACATCGGCTTATTTTTACCAGCTTAACTAAATATCTCGTTCCCTCCATCGTAATTTCACTGCTTTAAGATACCTGAACATGTTTTTCATCTTCCACTTCTCTGAGCCTTTCAATTTAATGCCTCTTCAAACTCTGTTATAATGCTATATATAGGACGCCAGCTTCATTTTCGCCTAAAGAAAAACGCATGATGAGATGGACGGCATCTTAATGATGTACTTTTCACCAAATGAAGTAAAATAGCTTCCCATATATGAATGTTGATCATAAAATAGTACTATTTGGTGAAAACTTTGTTCTATTCACTCTAAATAAAATATGAAATAAAGATATTTATTTGCAATCAATGTGAAGAAAAATTGTTATTGGAATTCTAGAAATATATAATTTTCTGTTATTTAGCATTTAGGGTAGGTTTATTTAAATTTATTTAATTGTTTAATGTTTTTCCTAAAAAGTTATTTAGGTGTTTATTGTTTATGCTATCCACAACACAATGCTTAGTACCTAAATAAATAACTTTACTTGACTATCTTATATAGGAGACAAGGGTACGACATTCAGAGAAAACATTGAAGAGTAGTGATGCTAACAATGATAATATTTGGTAGGGAACACCCATAAACCAGAATAAATGATCGCTACAATTTCAATGATCAATCTATTTTCAGAAAGAAAATTTCCAAACCACTTTTACTTAGATCATGTACATTCATGAGCAAAATGTTCTACAATGACACTATATTTTCATGGCTGTTTCACGAGATATGTAATATAGTTATGAACATTGACATACGAATAGAATAAAACTAAATACATTCGACTGTTCTTTAAGTGACAACCGAGAGAAATTTTAGTTTGAAAACGATTAATGTCAATTACGATGTTTAATACACTTAAACAAAAATCACATCCACATCACATAGACTATATATACCCGCCCTCTAGCCAATCAATGTACTTATTATAATATCATTTAAATCGAAACTAATTGTGTAGTTTAGTGATGGCTGTACCGTGTTTGTTCCATTAATTTTGTTGCAGTCTGAACATAAACGAATCCACTAGAATAAAGTGTGCCAATTTAAAGGAAAACTATAAAATAAAAAAATGGAAAACACCTTTTTCGAAATTAAGCAAAACGATGTAAATACAAAAGAATTTATTTGGAAGTAAGTCAAAGAGAAAGTGTGCGAAAATGACTGCAATTTTAAGCGTACTAATCTTTCTTTCAAAAATGAAATAAGTAAATAAAATTGAAAGGGACAAATTACAACTACTTTAATTGCTCATCTTTATGTTACTTGTTAAACGAAAAGAAACTAAATATAAGAAACTGAAAATATCATCTGCTCTTGTAGGTATTGTTATGTTATTCAAATCGATTATTATTATGTAATTATAAAAAAAGAGAAAAATTAGACGAGACAGTAGTTAAATGTTATACACAATTATCATCCGGGTGCAGATGACATTTTCGGTAGGGTGTTTTGAATATATTAGAGGAGAATTTTGAAGATGTATGCCGATATATCACGGGAGTTTTCTAAGACAGATTGATGTAAATACATAGTGTTTATGACGATATACACTGCCTGAATAAATAATTATTATTACCTAAAATCAAACTATTATTTCGTCGTACAAAAGATTGGAAATAATTGAAATCGTATAAATAAACAAAATGTACCGTTGCTATCTTTTTATTTCTTCAAATGAGAAGAGAGAGAGAGCGAAGCCCTAATCTTAAGAAAAATGTGGCAAAAACACGGTAAGTATGAGAATAATTTATGATTGTAGTGTTTTTAATTCAACCATGAAAAATGTCTAGAACTTGTCCTAATTTGTATAAATAAAATTTCTATAATCATTTTTAAACTAAAATTTTCTAAATCAATCAAAGCAGTAAAATAGAATACTAGCTGAATTTAATTGACATATCCACACTTCAGTAGAAAAATTGTTTGCTTTTATATCAGTAGTATTCTGTAGTTCACTGAGAACACCTCTTGTTTCTTCTAAATTTTAATACTTGTCATCTATTTTCCATGCTACAGTATAATTGCAACAGTTAAGTCAGCAAATATAAGTGCATTCAAAACATTTTCAAAATTGCTTTTGCTGAAACACTTGGATTTCTTTAAAAAAAAAAAAACTGTTTCACTTCTTCTATTTTGTACATATGCTTCTCTGATCAGCAAGATTTTGTTAACATCTGCAACAGAGAATCATGCTGCCGTTTGTCAAAAATTCATAAATTTTGATAATAAATATTCTAATTTTATTCATTGGTTTATACTTGGCTTGTATGTAAAGACAAAGTACTTCGAGATTGCAAAAGGCAAATAGGAGCCAACTTTTGAAAAAAAACGTATTTTATTTCTTATATTTAATAAAATTTATCCACTGTTTGATGAGAAAATCAATATGTTATAGATACAGGAAAAAATTGCTATTATATAACTTCAAAATATTGAATACTGTTTAAACTTGTTCAGAATTTTTGTTTTGTGCTTTATTTATGCCTCATCATTACAAATTCCATACAATAAATGTATACTTACCTAAAAATTAAAAAAGAAAACTTGTTAAGTTGCACCATCTAGTAGTTCTATAAATAACTATCAGAATGTGTTCCATAAAAAACACTTCTGATTAATTTGGTAATAATTAAAGTCTAGAAAGCATGTGATATTTTAAATACTGTCTTACAGCTCAACAATTTCTTAATAAAATCGTTTGTAAAAATAAAAATATTACGTAAAAATCAATAGTTTAATTAGGATCTGGCGGCCTCTATGAATGAGTTTCGGAAGTTTTGCTGTAAAAACAAGTTTAAACTACTAAGCGGTAGGAAGTTTCTGCCCATGTGAAGCCTGGTAAGTTTCGGTAAGCAACGGAAAACTGATGAGACCCACTTCTTTCCCCTACATCGGGTCCCTATTGTCTTGAGCAGTTGCGAGCTGCTGATGGCGTGAGGCTCACAACGTCAAAATTTACGATAACTCGTTCCTAGCACACATGGTGTTTTCCATGATACAAGAAAATAAGGTATGCTCATCTGAAAACAAAAATTCTTTTCGCGCATGGCCCTCAGATACGTCATCACTCGGCTGTCCTCATTATTGTTGATGTATTTACCAAATGACTATATTTATTTTAACAAGTTTCAATTTATTTTTAAATCGATTAGAACACTTTATTTAGTTTTTATTTAATGTTTTGTGTCAGCTTATGCTTGTAGTAGTTTCAATTTACGTGTATAGTGACTTTAGTTAGGTGTTATAAGTTCGTTTTAAGTTTTATGTGGATAAACTATTTATAAACGTTGTAATGAAAATTCTTGAGTGACTTTCATTCGTTTCATGGAGTAGAATAAAAAGCATTGATAAATGAATTTGTAAAAAAAGAAAAATAAAACACTGCACTCACAATCATTAATTAATTCTTTCTTTTTTTATCTGCACTTTTTTTTTGTTCCAACACTGTCTGCATTAATGTTTGTACCAGATGAATAGATATTTCATTTGCCATTAAAAAAAATTTGGACCACTTACAACTAGTGAAATGTTAGTACGTGTAAGTACAAACAAGTATGAAGGTAAGAGCTAAAGAAGTGTAGAACATGTTCTGTTAAAGTGAAGCTTGTAATTATTAATGCTTTATTTGCTTCTGTGCACTAAAATAAGCAAACATGAAATGTTATACAAAAGGCATAAAATACTCTACATCAACAAAATCACTCATCACAAAGCAATAATGATTTTGCATTCAAATGAAAATTACATTTAAAAATGTGAATTATCTAAAATTTTGATTGAAGGTAATGGCAAAAAAAAAACTGTTTTATTGATTTTAATAGGATAGATTTAAAAAAAAATGGGAGTTAATTTCGTTTGGCCCTCAAATACGTCAAACCTAGATGCGCAAGAGCATACCTTATTTTCTTGTATCATGGTGCTTTCCTTTCATAAGCATGAAGCCACAAGTTGCTCAAACTGGGCAGCTCTAATCGCCTACGTATGGAATCAGTGGCGGATCTAAGTAAAAGTGAGCCTCGGTGTAAGACAGGTTTGTGGGCCCTGGTTACTAAGTATGACAATTATATGTATCGATACTTCCCACGACTATGTATCTATACTGAAATACAAAATTCACGTCTCCCTAAAATTTCTTCATCAGCGAATGATATATCTAATTTAAATGTGAACATATCTGAGGCAGCACTCTACGAAAACTTGAGCGGTTAATATTGAACAAGGGTCACATTTTAAGCAAACTCAGAGAAACATTATATTCGTAAAATAGAAAGAAATAATATGTTAGAGAGACATGAGTTTTGAATTTGAATATAGTTCAGGGGAGTCCCTTTTACAGTCGGAGCCTCCGGGCACCGCACCGATTATCTGAATATCGCTGAATGGAATACTGAAATTGGGCAAGCAACTCAGCTTGTCTGGCGTTAAATCTATTGAGAAAGGAACACCGTCAGGCAAACATAGGGGCAGCTAATAGCGTCTTTTTCCAGTGAAAGGAAAGCATCTAGTTTAGACCCCTCGAGCCATGGGGTCTTGAATTTCAAACTTATAGAAAAGATTTCGTTTAAAGCACATAAGTAGTTATTGCAGTAGCATTGTCGACGTGAGGCCTAAAACATTAAAATTTATGATATTCCTTTCCCTTTACGCCTTCTTTTAGGAGCCTTTGGGGTCATGAAATCTCGAATTTAAAACTTATGGAACACTACAGAAGTACATAAGCAGTTGCCAGCTACTACTGGCCTGCCCTCCTACTGCGTCAGACTTTATAATGTTCATAAAAGAATGACTACTTTTTATGACTATATTGAACCGTGGATATGCAGCTACAATCCAACTGTTTGGTCGATGTTGGCACAGATGTATGTTAGAAAATTGCTTTAATAAACTTAACGTATTATAAGTACACAAAGATGTATTTGTAAAGTCATAAAAGCACTAGTGTGTTTTAATTATCCAATAAATACTTAGTAGTTTTAAATAATTCTCTATATATTATGAAATTTCTTTTCTTTTTCAAAATAAAAAAAATTATGCGGAACCCTGGTTAATTATAAAAAAAATAGTATAGAGAATACGGTCATAAGGCTTAAAACACTAATTCATCAAAAACCACTTTACGTTTGAATTCGTGTTTTAAAACATATCTTGTGAAACTATAGTTTTTTAAAATACGAATTCTTAACATCAAGTTACATAACATGTAGTCATTACAATATTTAAAAAATACACACAAAATCTATTAAAAATTTAAGTAATAATGAGAGGTAAACTCATTGAAATTGTGTATTGTATTATGAAAAATATTTATTTAGAATTTTTAAATATTTTAGAAAAAAAATCCAAAGGGCTCTCTCTTCCTTGTAAATATTTTATGGAAAAAAGAAATGAAAAATACTTCATAAGATCCTTAACCATTTAAGTTAAAACATATGGGTAAAATCAAACCTCAAGTGATCTTAATTATAATCTTATTTCCGGGATTCATAATTAAGCAACAGCTTAAAATAATTGTCTTTCGTGGCATCGAATTTCAATTTCTTATATCTCAAGGAACCAATTTTCGCTTGCAGTTCCACCTTAAATGCTTCTAAATCTCTATCGCGAAAGTGCAATACAAACATTTGATTTTCTATGTAAAGGAGCGAGGAAGGCTTAGCGATTTTGGAGAGGATATTGGGATCGATATACTTCAAGTAATTAAAATTGAAATAAATCATATCGAAGAAATTGTGGTATTCCTTCTTATAATCGAACGTAGATAAATAATTCAAACTGATGAAGATGATACGAGCGCCTGGTAGTTCTATACACTTTCTCAGATGCTTGTTCTTGATGTAGTCACCCTCTACCGCTGAATCGATCACTTTTAAATCGTTTAAATCGGTAGTTAGACAGCCTAGATTCAGTTCGTTGATTTTCTGATTGACGTATTCCTTGCCGTTATGGATTTCGTGAAAAATTTCTCTTAAATTCCACTCAGTCACGTCCGTTGATCTTTGTAAATGAACGTTATTGGTAGTTTTCATCATCTCCTTGTCTCTACAATCTAAACCGTACGCCACAAAAGGTCCTGTTATTATATCGCCCATGTATCCGTAATGAATATAACTGTTGCCATTCGGCAATAAGCCGCAAACCATGGATCTATTCGGTTTAGACACTTCAGATTCTATCCACGAAAAGGCTACGCCACTGGATCTGAAGCTTTGGTATTCTTGGTTGCCTACTACGCTGCCGCCGACACTGCGGTACCTGAAAGAGTTTATACAACGCCTTCGATTAGTGTTGATGATGACGTTACTTAGTTTATATTTGCTTTGAATAAGGTGGTAGTCCTGTGTAACACGCATACGGCATGATACATATTTAGTTGATCAGTAAGGCAGTACGTGTTTATAAACGAACATGTCACACTCCTTAGTGATCTGAATCCGTTCTCAAATTATGTATATCTATTACGTAATAATTAGAGCGAGGACATTGGATGCAGTTCGCTAACGAGTATTAGTCAACCCAAGCGTCAATCAGATATATGCAATAGGGTAGATAAATTGAAAATTTGTTAATCATCAAGTGCGTTTCCAATACAATCGTATCGCTATATAAATACAATTCCTAAATTGTTCGTTGTAAATTGCTTTCGTTGATAAGTCAATATATTTTTTAAATCTAGAGAAAGATCTTTCTATGTCACAGGTAGCAATTGGTGCAAAATGAAGGTATCCAATTAAATCCTTATTTTCATCTGCGTTTATCCAGAGGTAATGTTCACCCACTTTCGACCTGATTTGATTTATTGTTTGGTCGAATTACTTAGGTACATAATATTTTCAAATTGTCAATGGATGGGAAATACCTTGGATGGTACCTATATTTTTAAAGAAACCCAAGGAAAAATGGATCCTGTAATTTATTTAATGTTATATTGGCACCAAGAAAAACTGCGCATAAATCAATTACAAATTTATCATGTGAAATACCTCTTTGGTATTCAATATGCCTCGTACTTTTCAGATGCCGTTCAAAAGTATATTTGCCCCTGAATCCTAATTTTGCAGAAGAAATGGTGCAAAGAACTTCATTATTTGTTAATGACGGTAAAAATAGTGCCATATTTTGAAACAATGCTTAACATTCACAGCGTTGTTGTGTGTACACGTAAATATTAGATAAGGATCGAATATATTATAAAATTATAAAACGAAATATAAACTCTAAAGAATACTTCGAAAATATGAGAATACCTAACAAACTAAACCGAAAATTAAACTTCTAAAACAGCACAGTAACAGTATAAACCAAAATCAAAACTTCTAAAGTAGGGCAGAAACAAAATAAATGAAAAAAACGACTCTTAAAATCGCACAGTAACAAAATATACTAAAAAGGACACCTATAACATGAAATGCTAACAAAATATCTATATATTTTAAGGTCAGTGCTGCCATCGCTCTCTGTCCATCTCCTATGTAGCGAGTTTTAGATTTATTTAATTACTATTGAATAGAGCAATTAGCATTAAGTTATTGTTAAATATTAGAATAGATACTGCTGTTGTTTTATTTGCTTTCAGTTCATTTTATATGCAATAGAAGAATAAAAATAGAACAACTGGGAAAGGATGGACATAGAAGCCTGTTCCTACGAAAGACAGAGGAGCGACGTGAAGATGGCCCAGCTAGCGGAGCTGAAAGGACATGGAAACTGCTTCTTCCAAACCCAGAAGGATATATAGTAACAATAATTTGTTGGCTATCAGCTATAGCACTTGGGGCTGCTTCCATGGTCGTCGAGAGCTGACAGAATTATTATATTTTTGTTATTGTATTATATTATTATTAATATATCCAGGGAAATTATTTAGTTAGAATAGGAATATTTATGCTGAATATCTTTTGCTTACACGAAACAAGGTTTTATGTATCTATCCTCCTCCTCATCATTATTCCATATGTGGAAACCATGCCGTCATACGATATGCATGGTGTAACAAAGTGCTATGCCTTGAACATTTCTTTGAATAGTTTCATCACGATACAGAATAATCCATTATAAGCCTAAATACAAAAAAAGCTTAATATTGGTAAGATGACCACACCAGTAGTTGATATATGTCCAATTTTTAACATATAAACAAATAAATACTATCAGTAGGGGACAAAGTTGATTTAATCATAATTAAATAAATAAAATATCTAATTTGAAATGTGTTTTATAATATAAAGCTGGAGCTACTAGGACTATTAGGGATTTTACAACTGAAGGTTTTTATTTGACATATCAGGTGAAGGCTGGAATATAGGACAAGTGTTGCTGTTATCTATAAGCAAGGTAGTACGAGGGATATTTGACATGTTTTCAGCCTTTTTAACAAAAAAAGCATATTTCGAAGTAAAACAAAATTTGTTTCTCGGCGTAGTCTCCCTGCATCTTGATAAATTTGGTCCCATGCTTCTCCTATCCTTTCAAACCGACAGAAAAATCGTTTGTCTGAAAAATACTGGTTTACAGCGTCTTCCAGCATTTGACGCCTATTTCTTTTTTGACATTGCGACCATGCATGTGTGAACCCAAGTGTTATCCTGGTGAAATAGATGTTTTTTCTTAGCCAAATGCGGGCGCTTCTTCTGAATTGTGGCCTTTAATTTATCCAGCAATGCAGCGTAGTACTGTTGGTTGACTGTTGTACCCTTTGTAAGATAATCGATCAAAATTATTTAACAGCTATCCCAAAATACTGTTACCATCATGTTTCCTGTAGAGAGAACGACCTTTGTCTTATTTGGAGTTGGTTCTCCCACCGCAATTCACTGCTTTGGTTGCTGTTTGGTCTCAGGCGTATGGTAGTATACCCAGGTTTCATCGACGGTTATCAATCGCCGCAAGAATTCTGCTGGATTCTTTTGATATAGCCTAAGACACTCGCGCGACATGTCCGTTCCTACGCGTTTTTGGTCGATCGTCAACAAGCGCGGATATATTACCCAGCGTGCGGTTAATTTTCTAATACCTAAATCTTGATGTAAAATCTTGTGCACCCATTCAGATGATATCCCACAAGCCTTAGCAATATCCATAACAGTCATTCCATGATCTTCCACTTCAGTTTAACGCACTAAATCGACCATTTCGTCAGTTGTAGCGGTTTTTGAGCGCCCGGAATGTTCCTCGTCAAAAATGCTCGTACGACCACGGTTGTACCCGGCCACCCAATGTTTAACCTTTGTGAATGACGGGGAGGCTTTACCGTATACAGAGTCTAACTCATCATGAGTCTTTTTCCCTTTCAAATGAAGGAATTTTATCACTGCGCGATACTCAATTTTCTCCATTATTGACAAACAACGTGAATTGACAACTTTGAAATAGTATCATACACAAACTAATGATTAGAATGACTTTAAATTTTGATAGTTTACACGTATGTCTATGCCATCTATCGGATGGCGAAAGAAACCTTTTTCCGCAATGACTTTATATCAGTCTTGGGCAAGTTAGGGGAAGTGAATAAATTTCTACAGCGATTAGACATACTCGTGTGTTGTCGGCTCTCAGTAAATCACTAGTTAACACTGCTCCCCACTCATGACGCGAATAAACACGAGTGTATCTAGTCGCTGTAGAAATTTATTCACTTTTCCTATCTTGCCCAACACTGCTTTATATCCATAAAAGGCCGGAAACTTATCAAATATCCATCGTATAAGCATCGTATAGATGTTAGCAGTAAGACTTTTATATCATAGCCAAATGAGCGTACATTTTTCTTTACAAACTAGTTATATCCAACAAATAAAATGCATATTACTTTAAACAGTAATTATCTGAATAAGTTTTAAAAGTTTCAACGAAAAGAACCAGCTGTTGACATGGATGTCAACCTTTGGTTTTTCACGTTTCATGTTAAAGATATCAAAGCAAATAAATACTTGTATAAAGAATAAACACCAAAATAGTCGAATTCTGTCATATTACCAGTATAACGCCAATTCAAGAAACAATAAAAAATTCATCAATATTTGACAGTCTGGAATTTGTCGGATTATTCTTGATTAGGCAGTTAGGAGAAAATACGCCGTATACTGTTGAATGGGATCTGATAAAATGTCCCGAACTGCAGAAGAAGCGTTTCCAGTTAGAATATTGCGACTAAATTGGAGTTAATCGATTCAGTAGAACTTTTAACATTTTTACGCGCCATTGTATAAATGCAGAATATTCTTTTTACCTTATTTTATTTTTATTATTAATTAAAATATATTTATTTAAACTTTGTTTTACCTTTCTTTCAAAAACTTGGAAATTGTTTTGTCTAATATAGGATCTATATAGCAATAAAAGAGCGAAAAAAACAAAAGCGAAACTTATTGACTTAAACTTAAAAAACTAGAGTGACATCGAATGATGATGTCTGTTTTTTACCATGTCAACAATTGAGTCGTTTGATATCTGTATCTTTAATATTTATTATTAATAAAACATAACAGTTATGTATACTAAAGTATAAAATGGCTGCATAAAGATGGCAGCTTTACGTTAACCAGCAACTTGATAAATACACGAAATAATAAAAATTTTAGAACAATCTTTAAGATCTGGCCTTATATTATCAACTATTGGTGCACTCACATTATCTTAGGTGCTATTATCTATAATAAAGTTGGATGCTGATGATGTAACTACAAATCTCTTATACAATCAACCAATACATGTATTATCTAGATTTAACCCCAACACGTTTAAGTACCTAACTGTTGAAAAAATTATATGTAAAAATGTTGATGTATATTAACGGATTTTTTTAATAAAACTCGTTCAAGCAAACCATTTTTGTTTTAAAATCTTTTTCTCTTCAATCACAGAAAACTCAAAAACAAAAAAAAAAAAACAGCGATTTCTTTTGAGTAGTTAAACAAGAATACCTCCTTAACACAAACAATCTCAAGCAGAGTAAAACTGTATACATACCTCATATGTAGATCCCAATCAAAAGCTCCTTTCTTATTATCATATCTAACACCTAACGACTTTCGTACTCTTTTGTCCCATATATCAGATATATCAAAACCTTCGCAACCGCGCCAAAACTTAAACACATTCTCCAAATAATCGCGTTCCTTGTGCCTCAAATCCAAATAAACACAAGGCATTACATCTTTCAGGTATTCGTAATTCGTAACCATTTCAACAAGACCTGCTGCTGTATTTCTTAAAAAGTTGGCGACTGCTGGACGCACTACCATGTTACCGAACAGTTCCATGAAATATCTAGTTTTTTGCACCAAACCCATTCTGGTTTCCCTCTGCAGAGCTACATAAAGTAACAGCAGTTGTTTGGCGATTGTCTCTGGACATGCTTCCATTATGTAAAAGTTCACTTTCATGTTGTCATGTTGATAGCGTTTAGCCAGCGTCTTTAGGACGTGTCTGCAATCTGCGCTTCCAACTAATAGGATGTTTACACTTTTATTTGGCGACGAATACTCTTTTATTTCTCTTATAAGATCTAAAGCGGGTGTTAAGCCCCAAAACATGATGGCGTTTGATGGGGTTCGTTGTCATTAGTCAAATAATTTCGAGAGAGCCAATGTTGTCGGTTGTTACTATAGAAGTGAGGAATTATCGATTAAACAAACATACTGTGATTCAAAATTGGCAGTGAATGCATGTTATTTGGATCTACTAGAACTAATAGAGTGCAACATTTGCTTTTAGTTATTATTTAAAACCGTTGTCTTGGATATTGAACATTGGTACAGTAACCACGAAATTAGAAACTGGTTAGTATAATTAGCATAAAATAAATAATTTTATGGCAGTACAAAATAATGCTGAACATTTTACTATCAATAAATTTTATTTTGTTAAGAGTTTATTCTTATCAATATTGTATAACATATGTAGTATGACACATCCCTGCCAAAAATAAGACACTCAAAATTAGAATGGGAACGGTAAAACTATTTATAGTAATAAACTTATGTTTGTTTAGATAAAGAGCAACATTTTTACGAGGTATTTTATTTCTTTTCATCTTAGGGATCCGTATTAACGGTGAGATCACAGAACATTTTTCTTGAATAGTTTGTGACGCCCCGCAAGGGTCTGTTCTTACGCCTACACTATTAACAATCTATGTTAATGATCTACGTGAATCTCTTGCACCCTGTTTGATTTCTCAGTACGCTGAATTTCAACTGTATTGTGGTGGGTTCGACATTGGATTCAAGGTATCTATATAAGACAGATTTATTACATTTAGAGCCCCTACAAGCGCTAGAACCAGTCCATCGATTCCTAATTCTGAGACCGTTCGATTTTTGCGTTTGACTGTAACCTGGGGTTTGGGGAACATTGCACTGAACTTGAACGTAAGTTATATTCGGCATATTTTGATGTAAGAAATTTGAGAAATACCTACACAACATTAACGTTCTTCGCTTATTTTATATGATATAATCTTCTGGGAATCGGAATCAAGTGCTGAAAAAATTTCCATTCATCAAAAAAAAAAAAAATTAGGTGTCTGCTTGACATCTCAGCGATGGAATCCTGTCGTCCTTTAATTGAGAATTTAAGGATTTTATTTTTATGGCCCTTATTGTTTATTTATTTAGTTATTTAAGTATAACAAAAACAGGACTAGCCCAAGAACATTGTACTCTTAAGACATAAGAAAAAAAAGAGAAAAGTACGTAAATGCTAAGTGCAAAAATTAACAGTTGATTACATATATATTTGCATAAAGAAAAAGAGATAAGAACAACAACAAAAAAATATAAGAATGGCAACAACATATTATATCAAAAAAAAGAGGGAACGAACAAGACGTTTCTTAAATACGGTCGAAGAGTCATAAAAGATATCTAGATCATTATTGAATTTAAAATTGTCATAATATAATCGCATTAATCTGTTAATAGGGGATTTCTGGAACGCAAATGTGCGACACAAAGGACTATGGAATAATATATCCGCTCTGGTAGTATGTGATGGAATTTTAAATGTAACTAATCCCACCAAATCAGTACAATTAACACCATTATTAAGTAGCTTTTTAAGAAAGAGTTAATCTCCGAGCTGGCGTCGCAGATAAAGTGGTAAAATGTGAAAATACTTATAAAGGCATCTTCATAAGACGAATAGGCATAACTGGCCTTAAATGATAGAAATCTTATAAACTTGCGTTGAATAGATTCAATGTTATTAATGTAAACCGCAGACTTCGGAGACGAAACTACAGAGGCGTAAGTGACAGCACCACCAATGTGGGTAAAGTATAAGCTCGTAAGACGATTGACACTACGAAAAGGCTTCGACGTTCGCATCAAAAATCCTATTGCATCTATCAACAACATAATCAACATGAGAATTGAAAGCCAATCCAGTGTCCAATAAAACACCAAGATCTTTAATCCATTCAACCTTTTTTAAGGCGGTGTTATTAATCGCTGAGGAATAATTTTGTTACGAACTTCACTAAATAAAATAATAATATATAATATATGGCTCTGTACAGTATTTAAATACTATACTTTAATAACTAACCGATAAGTAGGGAAGTGATGTTAGTGGCAATTAGTAAGAATAATGCAACGAGCGTAACTCATTGTGTTGCGCTCACCGTTTACATTATAATAAATGTAGTGCAAGTTTCTTGTGTATTGATTGCCCGGATTGCCCATAGTTAATTAAGGAGTACTAAAACATGGCGCAGTCAATAGGATTCAAATATACATCGCCATAGGGACACTACTTTCCAATCACGATTCGCCTTTTCTTGCTAAATTACATTCTTTGGGCGAAGATGAAAATAACTCACTGTTCAGAGCTAATATGAAACTATAACACTGCGTAGGCTTTCACGGCCGGTGTAACTATAACTAACAGCTTCTTGCGGGTTTCGCCGTGTGTCAAAACTTTCGCTCGACGTTTCGCTGTTCAGTTATCCTGAAGAAGCTATCAGTATGAACAGCGAAACGTCGAGCGAAAGTTTTGACACACGGCGAAACCCGCAAGAAGCTGTTAGTTAATATGAAACTATACCCAAATTATTCTGTAGTTGGTATATTGGATAACGAATACATATCTTATGACAGACATGGTTCAGCAACACTTGGTTTTCATATCCTATATGTGTTATTGTTGTTCTGTCTTAATTCATACCCTGATGAAGTAATAAATTTTGTCACGAAACTCAATAATATAATAATGAAGTTACTTACTTCTCTCTTTCCGGATGCTATTTTCAATATATACTCATACTACTACATTAGAAGTGTTGCGCCCAGAAGGAATAATTTGTTTAACTTGATTTTTTTGGCATCAGAATGACTATATTTAAAGCTAGCTATAGTAAGAATGTCAACGTTTTATCCTTTCTTTCGCAAAAAAATAACTCACTTAGTTTTTTTTTTGTGCATGAAGAAACCTGTTTATGAGAGCTGAATAGTACAGAAATGTTTAGTTATTGCGCGTCTGTCTGCGTAACAAAATGTCTAGAGCTCGAAGACGTCAAAATTATCACCGTGTTAGTGACTTTGACAGGGGTAGAATTGTTGCTTATTGAGATGATTTGATTTCGTTAATGGAAGAGAAACTTGCAGATGTGTCAAAATGTCCACCTAATCAAAAAATAGTCGAGCTTTGAGGTATTTTAAGAGTGATTTCAAAAAGAAATGGGCAGCCGCTGGTTATAAATATGAACGTTTTTTTGAAAAATAATGAATTATGGTTCACATCTTCAATTGAAGTGCCGTACTGGGCTGCAGAACCTGTACACAAACCAGGATGCCCACTTAATACATTCTCAGAATTAAGTGATCGCAGTAAGCTTCGAAAAACGACTTGAAGAAATTTGAAAAATGAAATTGCATACATAGAAAATCAAATTGCGAATTTAAGAGAAACAGAGAACTGTCTACTGGAGTAGTCAAAATAAAGCATACCATGCTGTTTACAATGATAGACGGAAAAGTCTGTAATGCTGCCACCAACACAGCATCCACAATGGGATGCTATATTTGCGGACAAACTTCGAAAGAATTTAATAAAGTAATTAAAGCAGAAGAGGTCAATGTCGAGGTACTGCAATTTGACTTTCCGTTCATCACGCTAGAATCCGTTTCTCCGAATCGTTATTACATTTAGCATACAAATTACCACTGCAACAGTGGCAAGCGAGAATTGTTGAAGATTAAAAAAACGTGAAAGAAACAAAAGAAACAATTCAAAGAAATGGGTATTCTCGTAGATATTCCAAAGTCAGGATTTGGCAATACAGACGATGGCAACATATCTCGAAGGTTTTTTGCCGACCCAATATGCTCTTCTAGAATTACTGGCGTCAATAAGGGGATTCAAAGTAATCTTAGAAGTAATTTCAAGTGGCAACAATATTGATGTTGACAAATTTGATGTTTTTGCTTGCGAAACGGCAAACATATATACGATACCATTTCTCTTTATTCGAAACAGTCGAACAGCTGCGCCTTATGTTAATAATGTCCTACAAACCACTTTACTACCTTATCCAGATGGCCGTTCACACGTCCTTTTTCAGTAAGATAGCGCATCTCCCCATATTGTTCGTCGAGCTATGGAATTTCTTCAAGAAGCAAGCGTTAATGTTCTACCGTTGCCACCCCGTTCACCGAATTTAAACCCCATTAAACATGAGTGGGATATCATGGGGAGAAAACTGTCCACTTTGCACCATCCTCCACATAATCTAACACAGTTAAACCACGAAGTTCAAGTTGTTTGTCGATGTCTACACGTGTACAGGAGTGTACTCAGCTTCGGGATCGCCAAAAACATTATGATTATTTTCCGTATTAGATGGTAATAAAATTGTTTGCAAATGTTATCGTTTCAATTTTGATGCGAAACCATCACAGCCAAAAAATCAGGTTGAAAAAAATATTCCTTCTAGCTGTAATACTTCTAATGTCACTGAGTATATTTACCTTTTGATGTTCATTTTAACTTATATTCTCAAACGTGTCCAAATCACCCCTTTTGTCACGCTCATTCGTGCCAACCATGACACGAATAAATAGGTACGCTTTTATGGAAACGAAAACATATAGCCGGTGATTATAATATGAAACGCAACATTGTAAAAATGACAAGTAACATTTGAAAATTACATGCAATTTAAATCGAAATTTTATGCGTCAATACAAATTTGATGTGGACCAATGGCTATAAAAGTAGTTTCATTTATTTTAATAGTAATGAGAGTTAATTTCTTTATATTAGTGACACCTATGTATAAACTATTGGATTGGTAGCACTGTTTAGCCCTCCAATACGTCTCAGCTAAATACGCATACCTTTTCTTAGTATCCTTGTAGCGACATTCACCCACATATGTTGAAGATAAAACTTAAATTGTGAAAAATAGAGTATCTAAAAATAATATGCTGTTGTAAAATAAAACAAAATTTGTAAGACTTGATTTATTTATTCACATAAATAAAAAATATGACGGAAGGCGGTCTTATAACAATTTATACATTATTACTTAACAAATATAGTATTATTTCCCCTTATTCTTAACAGTATTGTTTTTATGCCTATTAATAACTTTCTTACTTTTGAGTTTACCTATTTGCTTCTTCTTCTGTATCTTTTTCATTTTCTTTTTAAGCTTAGTACCGACTTCCTTGGGAATATCTGTCAATTCTATATTATTGACGTTATTTTTATCTAGTTTTCTGAGTTGCTGTCTATTTTCATTAGAATTTGTCGACGCATTGTTGGTAGTATTTGTTTTATGTTTATTCTTAGATTTTTTTACCTTCCGTTGTGATTCTTGCTTGTTAGGTTTCTTTCTATTATCACCGTTGCTATTTTTCAACTCATTATCGGTATTAACTGTTCTTTGTTTCTTTTTAGCCTTCGAAATCTTATTTTCCTGTGTAGTGTTACTATCGGGTTTACTATTCATACTATTTTCTTTCGATTTCTTTTTAGGCTTGTGAATCTTTTGTTTCGATGCCTCGTCATTAGATACCTTTTTCCCTTTTCCCTTACTTAGTTTCACTTTCTTTGACACCTTCTCCTCATTCGTCTCTTTTTCCTCATTATTCACAACTTCAGGGGTATTTTCATCATCTATAATTTCATTTGATTCGTCGTCCTGACCTTTCGGTATTACATTTGAGAATTTTCTCAATTTCGCCACAAAGAATCCATCCATATTATGAGTGTGAGGGTAGAAACGTTTGGTCAACTTCATTGTCGGATGGAACCTATGGTGCCTGTAGTTTACGAATCCATCAGTACCAAATTCTAATCCAGCATCGACTAATTTCACATTTCGTTTCTTTAAGGCATAATCTACGATTGCTTCATTTTCCTCTGGTAGAATGGAGCACGTCGAATAAACTATATAACCACCGGTGCTTGATTTCGCATTTACACAGTCAATGGCTGCTAGCAGCAATTGTCTTTGTAACGTAAAACACCTTTGTATGTCTTGATCGTCCTTGCTCGTTTTTACGCTAGGATCTTTGGCTACCACTCCAGTGCCGGAACAAGGTGCATCTAAAAGAACTCGGTCGAATCCTTTGAGAACTTCTGGATATTTTCTACCATCTACCGTCGATATTACCGAATTTATGACACCTAGTCTATGGAAATTACCAACGACCGCCTTGATACGATCCTTATTAACGTCATTAACAAATAAAACTCCAGTATTTTTCATGATAGCAGCGATATGTGAAGCTTTTCCACCAGGGGCGGCACACATATCTAGTATTCTTTCGTTTTCTTGTGGAGCAAGTGCCATAACAGGTAGGAAACTTGAAGCCCCTTGAATAATGTAGTGACCAGCTAGATATTCTGGTGTTGCACCTACTGGAACTTGACTCGAGTAAATGACTAAGCCTACCTTGGTCCATTTTCCAATCGGATCAAGATTTACTCCCCTACAAAAATTACAATTTCAGCATATTCACATTACTCGCTATACAAATTACAAACAATATTGCAAAATAAGATCGTTGAGTGAAGGAATTGTAAAGAAAAGTAGCTCTACATGCACTTGTGAAATTGAAGAGGGATTCGACCGCTAGATGTCCCTATATGTTTTAACACTTGGACATACAGAGCGGCAACATTAGTTGTATATTGAAATCAAGTGAATGTGATTAGTGAAAGTCTATATAAAGCGAAACGTCCATTCAAACATTAGACTATGGTTAATCGGCTATGCGGACGATGTTTTTTGTTTATGGCAGGGAAATACAAACGACATTCATAAATTTCTATTTTGCATCAACCACATTCACACAAAATTAAATTTTACACATAAAACAGAAAACAACTATTGGCTAAACTTTTTAGATTTACAAGTACATATAAACACATTTTTTAAATTTGAATATGCCATTCACAGAAAACCAACGACCACTAGCAATATCATACCGTATAATCCATATCACCAACCTGCACATAAATATTCAGCATTCAATTTTTACACCCATAGATTCATACCATTGCATTATCACCCTCAGAATATGAAAAAGAACTACAAACTATAAAACAAATAGCACACGAAAAACATTTTCCATGGATAAATTAATAGTAAAATATAAAATCAAATCAGATTCATTATCAATAGACCTTCAGAATACTAATAAAAAATTAAACACACAATGCAGCCCTTCATATACAATATTTTTTCATTGAAACTTTTTTCAAACATTACAACATAAGACCAGGTTTCAAATCGAGAAATACAATACCTACAATATTTTAAATTTTAGTGGCGGCCCGTGACAATATTGAGTAGTGGGGCTAATCCCCAGCCAACTCTCACCTCTCCACAAAACGGGGGGGGGGGGGGGGGTTAGTGGGGGCGTTTTTTTTTGTATTAATTTTCAAACTTAGAAGACATTTTAGAATGAGAAATACATTAAGTTCTTATCGGGAATACTTATTTACTTAAATATAAATACTAACGTATTTCCTTCAGAATCGCAAATATTTTTTAACCGCACGTAAGTAGGTACGTGAGTCATTTGTTTAGTTCAGGTGTTTTTGTAATTTTATAACGACGAAATCATAATAACACAGAGCACGTGAGTTATTTGAGCGAAGATCGTCGAGTAAATATAATGCATATTTTATGCATAACCCCATGTATTTCTTACAAAGAAAGGAAAACACAATTTTTGTTTTCGTTGTTTGTTTACCCAAGCGAATTGCTTGTTTTTTATGTTTTTATCTAAAACCTTATTATGATGTATTTTTCAGGAATAACTCTCTTGTTATATTTATTATTTTATTTTTATAAACATCTACAGGGCGCGCTGTATAGGGTCTTGCGTGAAAACATTAGTCTGCATATTCGATCATTTGTCGTTCAGGTTTCGCTATGTGCAGTGCCGTGTTCTGATATATTTTACGTCATTTACCTACACCTTTGTTAATTTTTTTTACAAAATCAGTTTTTTTAAAACTCTCAAGGTGAAAATGTCCGAAGTTCCTGACCATTTTGTAGCGGGATCAACCCCCAACAAAATGATTTCCATAAGGAACTTATTATTAACGTAAATTATGACAATGATACCGATTCTGTATTTGATTATTCAGATGCTTTCATCTGAATAATCAAATACAGAATTAATAAAAATTTTAAAATGTCCAAGTTCTTTTAAACAATATTTTATTTTTAAATAATTTTATCATTCAAGTTTACTTTTTCATTTGCTGTTGGCCCATAATTATTAATAATAAAACGAACAATTTAATTTTTTTTTTGTTAAAATTTGTCGTATATCATTATATTATTTTCTACATATAATGAAATATTACAACAAATTGTGGCTTACTACTTTAATTTTATCCAAGTCACAGCACAAATAAATCAAACTCACTTGTTAGTTTTAAATCCAGCATTTTTACTTATTTTAAGACCCCGAACATTTATCTTGTTTTTTAAATTTAAATCGCTTCAGTGTCGATATTTTTAGCGTGGATAGTATGAAGCTTAGACCACGCCTCGCGCATCCCAAGTATCGTCAAGTTTGGATCGGACTCTATCACGATAATGGACTTTTTTTAAAAAAAACTTCTGGGCTTACAGTGACTATGTATAATGAAAGTGAAATAATTTATAGTTATCCACAGTCTGATTTTGTATCTCCAAATTAAGACTGGACCTACCCTAAAAGATCACAGCGCCATCTATGCAAGAGTAGTAGTACCAAGATAAATAGGAAATCTACAAATATTATTTCCCTCAAGACAGAATTATAATTTAGTAAACATTATGTCGTATCCTTTTAGACATTGTATATGCTGTATATTAAAATGCAGAAAATCGATAGTAATACAAACAAGGGTAAGTATCTTAAATGTGAAATAGTGCTATCTATTGACGAAAAGTTGTATTATACAACTAATTGAGATTTAACACTGCTTCTTATTCTCACTAGCAAGTATTATACTAGTATATTTGTCACTAGGCATCCAGGCTTCCTCACCAATTTTGGACAAACGAACACTAGGGACATCCAAAAGGTTACTTTTAAGGGCAACTTTTAAGTTTTCCTGTAAACTCAGTTAACTTTCAAATTTCCAGGAGACGCAAAAATTCGAGAAATGCATACTTTATTGTTTTTCCGACTCCGAAGCTAGAAAAGTTGTGTGAACTACATATGTATGGCTCATTTTAAAAATATTGTCGTAAAAATGTTTGACTAATGTATATTTTGATTGTATTTTTCGCACTAATTAACTATTTTGCGTCTCCTGGAAATTTGTGCTTTTTCACATACTTGTTCCGTTTTCTCGTTCAAAGTATCGCGATATATTTTTTTTCTAAATGTAGAATTAGATAGAGAATATACTGAATAAAGCGTTTTTTTAAAATAAACGTCTGCTCTTTAAACAAAACAAAAAAATCGAAAATTTAAAAAAGTAAGCGAAGAAAATATCGATTTTGTAAAACTCATAAAAAAACGTCTTTAGAAATTTTATGAAATCTTTCACTTAAAGTAATGGGAAAATACTAGATAACGTGTGCAAAAAAAAATCAATGAGATGAGACACGGCGTTCTGAGAAAAAGGGGCATACCTAATGGCGGCTTTCCCATATGGATAAAGATATGTAGTAACCCTCTTAAGCTGATTTTTTTAAAATTGCGAATAGTATTGAAATGGGTTGATAATTTAGTACTTCTGGCCTTCTAAATGTACGTAATAATTTTGGGTATTTCATATTAATCATGGCAAGGGTCAATCTCCATAAAGTATCAGATATAGAATAAGAAATATAATGTAGTAATTTTAAATTTTTACCGAAAATTCATTTGCCTTCGACGATATAGTTATATTTGATACCCAATTGGCAAAATTTAAATTCCCCACAATTATTTTCAGAAACTTCAACAGAAAGACATCAAAATAACTAGTAATCCAATATGAAACCATTGGTAATTTCGTGTTTCAATGGTGAAGTTACTAAGAATAATTGTGAAAAATTTAAATTTTGCCAAAGCGGTATATTTATGTTCAATGATATTCTTTTAATCATATTTTCTTATTTTATTATTTTTAATTGTGTATATAATGATTGGACAGTTGTAAAGGCAGCATCTCCCATAATAATCTACTGGAACAGCATTAAGAAAAGCATCTTCTAAGCTCTATAAAATTATTGCAATCGTAATTTATTAATTTTCAACATCTTTCTGTCACACCTTGAAATTTACCTTGTAATATTCCTTTCAGACAAATTTAATTTTTGCGCAATTATTTTTGTAACTTTAAGGGAACGTTATTAAAATAACTAGTAACATAACTCAAAATTGTAGGTAACAAAGTTGAAGTTACAAATTTAAATTTGTCTATCACAGTTTTAATTTCATTTGCATATAATGTAAAAATCAAAAAAACATAAATTATTATCACTCATTCAATAAATTAATTGTAGCTGAGATTAAGCACTCAAAAATTAAAAATTAAGCACTGTACTTATTCCCTGTAGGTCAAAATATTCCAAAACCAAGCACTACAAAAAAAGAAGTAAATGAGATAAATTACCTATTTATGAGGGCTTGAGCTAAATCCCTACGCCTCGTTTTCAAGTTGTTTGTGCGTATGGTCAGCGGTCGTTGAACTTCACTCGCCTCCAGAAATTCCAACAGTTCCGACAACGGAAAGAGTTGCATTAATTTTTCCATTAAATATTCATTGTAGCTATAATACATGCACAAATCCTTTTGCAACAAATTGATATAATCCGCTCGAGAACGATCTGCCTGTCGCAGCTTATTAAAATCCGATAAAACCATCATTACGTCCTTTATTCGAGCTTGAACTTCTTGTAGATTAGTAATTTGTTTATCATCATCTTCGGATGGAAACTCGAACATCTCTTGATTTGCTATATTCAATTGCAATTCTTCTTCGGCTAATTTTGCCTCCTTTTCTTGCTTCTTCTTGAGAATCTTGCTTTGCTTTTCAATTGGTAACATGTCATCATCGTCATCTTCATCCTCGTCAGAATTTTTTGCATCATTTTCACTGCCACTTTCTGAATCATCGGAAATATCTTTTAATGTGCCGATGTTGACATTATCTTCACCCTCTTCTTCCTCGTCGCTATCTTCCACAGATTCTTTCTCTTCCTCGCCATCACTATCTTCCATAGCTTCTTCCTCCTCTTCTTCATCAACAGAGTCTTCATCTGCAGATACTTCGGGTGAACTATCAGCTTTTTTCTTAGTTTTATTTTTTGGTTGAAGTTTTTGCTTCGGCTTTAACCAACTCTTGTTATCATCTGTAAAACCAGCAGATTGCATATCTTCTTCAGAATCTTCTGAACCATCCTTGGATAAATTATTTTTAATCTTGTTATTTTTTAATGTCGAGATGTGATTTTGTTTCGATTTTGCTTGTGCTTCTTTTTGTTTCTTTAAGCGTTTCTTCAATCTTAATTTCTGTCGCCTACTTAACTTTTTATTTGGTGGTTTTCCTGGAAAGACATGCAATTAATTTTATTTCCATTTAGGTTTAATAACGCACTGTTATAAGCGATAAAAGCAGTTAAAAATTAAGTACACTAAATACAAACCGATTAATTCTCCCTTAATAATAGGATCCTTTTGTTTCTTTGCTTTTCTACCGGGTCCTTTTTTCGCTATTACGCCTTCCGTAAATTTTGCTTTTCTACCCATACTTAATTTTTATGTATTAACAGCAACTGAACTACAACTTAGTAATAGTAATAAGTGTTTCACGTGTTGATGTTGTTGAGAGAAGCATATTTATTTTTGTAGGTTAGGTTTGAGTTTGTCGCTATATTAAGTACAATCAATACTAAGAAAATTATTTCCCTAGTGGTTACTAGCATTTTGAATTTTGAGTATTTATATATTTTTATTTTAATAAAAGAGTATTAAATTCCACTCGTGTCGGCATCTTGCTTTAATTTTTAGGTGAAGAAAAACTTTGAATTAGTTTAAAATTAAAAGAGCATAAAAAACAGGATAATTAAACGTATATATTTGGAAATATTAATTTTCATTCGGGTGTTCTTGTGAAGAATTATAAACATTTCGTTTAAAGTATGACCATAAAAGCTGTGTTCATTCTCATTCATTTTGAAGAATACATAAAATAAAAAAAAAAAAAACTTAATGTATACCTTCGATTCTAATTAAAGCACCCAGAGCAAAACTAAGAAATTTCCTATTTGTCATAGGATTGATTCCAGTAATGTTAGGAAGCAATTAATACAAAACAGCTCTACAAATTATGGGGCTGACTATTAACCCTCCCTTTAGCACATCAGCCTAACGACCGAAACCGGCGGTCTCTCGCCTTGCTCGGTCCTACCCCATGCTAAAAAATACACGCACACAATAGAAGCCCTCCTAAATATTGTAAAGCTGGCGGTCATGCAATTCTTGACTTTCCCTCGCGAACGCAGGGGTTGTTTCACGATACCCTCGATTCCTCTGGCTTTCTGTATCCTCTGCGATGCAACTGCAATCGAAGCCGGTCTGCAAAATCAGTGTAAATTGTGACTCATTCCTAATAAGACGTGATCAATCAAAAAAGGCCAACGTTTCCTATCATTTAAAGTTTTAAATTTTCGTGGTAAAGCGATTATTGTGGCATTGGTGAATTCCGGATTAAAAGTTTACAAAGCGGGAGTTTTGCTTTTGAATACCAAACGTGTGGACAGCTGTATCATAGGTCCTTTATTTCAGCGGGACAAAACAAAACGTGCGGTAAGGTAGGTCATTTCAATTAAAGTGCGTTAGTTGAGAATTTCAGTTGAATAGATTCGAAACGCATGATTTATAGGTATATAGATATACTTAAACAGCTTCCAGATTATCTTTTTAGTTTTTAAATTATATTGAGGGTTATGGATACCTAAATAGTCACTCTTTTTCGGTGCATTCGATTTAAAATAATACTTTACGTTATTCCTATCTGCCTGAATTTATACCAAATTATTATCCATAAATGTCCAGCCATCAGGCATCACAGTATTTTCAAGAGATTTGTAGTGCAAATTTTGAAATCTTTTGGAATATCGTGAAAATTATTGCATTAAAGTATTGAATGGAATTGATCTATTTTCACATTACTACGGATTTTGAATGTTCTACAACGCACTTTCATGCTTTTTCAAATTACATATCTTTAGAACACAATATTGTATATACTTCCATATATAAATTTCGAGAAAACTGGAAAATATTTAGTCTTTCTCGATGTTTCCCTTTCAAGGGATATAAGGAGACAGTTTTTTTCTATTTAAGCAAATTTGTATAAAAAAAAATAATAAAACTAAATGCGAGTGATCATAATAAAGTGTATTCACATACCTGTTACTTATGTGGGTACAAATGAAAAAGTAAGTATTTTTTTATATTTAAAGTAGGTATTTTCTTTCCCAAAGTTCATTTGTTCTTAAATTTGTAAAATTTATCTGGAGAGACAGATAGAGGTTGCAATATTTTAAAAATTTGTTAGTTGGATATTGCACAAATATCTTTAATTGTTAAAAAGAAACAAAATAACAACCGTTTTCGAGTTTTTTCGAAGAAAATTCGGCTCAATCGAACCGTCATTGCTATTATTTTGCACTAAAAAAGTTTGGTCACCTATAATAGTTCTACTTTGATTCTAGAGGGCATGCTCTAGGGGCTAAACAGATCAAATCGTTTTAGAATCACTTTAATAAAACATTCACATTAAAATAGAGTAGTGCAGATCCCAAAAGTTGGATATATGTTTAAAAGTTATAGGAGGACATTTTTTATTAGTTTCTGTTACCTAAATGAATGAAAGACAGAATTCTTTTATGAGTGACGAATATCTAAAAGAATGCCGTAACAACTTTTTATTCTTTCATGACGAATTACCTGGCACTAGTAAAGAAACAAACTATTATTCTATCCTGATCACATGGTAAGAATTATCCTGAATGGATATAGAACTGCAATAGTTTATTCTGGACGGATATGGATGAACTAAAGACTATCAAATAACTAGAGCAATCAAACGAATCTGAGGTTAATTTTATTGGTCAGAGAAGAAAAGAATTATCCATATTCGAAAATAAAGTCAAAATGGAAATAATCTTAGTGATTTAGTTTTTAAAATATTCAAATAGATTAGAAATCGTGCTGTGAATTACAAGATCTCCAACCCCAGCAACGGATGTCGGACACAAATAAATAAAGAACTTCTTTCTGATACTGCGATTCTTACAAACTGCGACACAGATTTACACCAGAGTAACAATATTATTAAGCTGCAATAGTTAGCGCGCTATCAGTTTCCTTCGCCAAGATTTTTCAAAGTCCGCAAATGCTGCTAATACAACCTTTCGTTTATTTTCATTTATAGCAATAATTATACATATTAAGTACACCTAATTACTATAGTCACAATTTTACTATTTACAATCATATTATGCACTAACAGTTACATTATAATATATACAATAGTACACGTTTCATAGGCATTTTACTTTTATTTTAAATCTGCCCACTATTTTCCGAAAATGTATCATTGTTAAAACATTAAACGCTGATGCTATTGTACTTATTACGTTATTCTCAAAAATAATAAATATATGTACCCCGATCTACCGTTGTTTATTTTTTTCTGAAAATAACACTAGTTAATTAGTTAGAATAGTATAAAGATTGGTAGAAAAAAGAAATTGATAAAAAGAAGAGCAATTCATACTTTGGCAGTTGATGAAAATTAATGGCTAGGTAAATATACTAAGAAATCACATACTAGAAATACGAAACTAGTTAATAGAAAATGAATGAATGAAGATCAATGAAATATGTCGACTAATTTTAGAGAAAAGAAGATTGATTAATTGAAGATGGCAATTTTTGACAGCAACAGAAACATCAGTCCGCTCAAAACTATTTTTTTTTATTAAAAGTACGGATTTTTTGCCGGAAATATATAGTACGAAAGTATCTGAATAAAAAAAGAAAATTTATCGAATAGAATCGGAAATTTAAAGTTGAAATAAAATAATCACCTTTTTGGCAAAAAAAAACGACAATTGCCCCTTAAATTGAAGCATTTTCGCCTTCTGTGAGGCAATGCATGCTACCCAGTGGGCAACAATTGTTGAATTCGATGAAATTATAAAATACTTGAAATCTAGAAAAGCATCAGGGCCTGACCAAATCCAAAATGAAATGCTAAAGAACGGAGGGATTCGATTGAGCGAAAGAATATTCCAATTAATGAAAGAAATATGGAAAACGGAGAAAATGCCCGAAGAATGGATGTCTGGAATAATCGTACCAGTACCTAAGACAGGAGATCTAGCAAAATGCGAAAATTGGCGACAAATCACGTTACTAAACTCGACGTACAACATACTATCATAATTAAACATCGACGTTGAAGATACAAGAAGAACGATAGGAAATAATCAAAACGGCTTCAGAAAAGGTAAATCTACAATAGACGCAATACACATCTTCAATCACATAATAGGAAAGTGTTATGAAGAGAACATTTGAACTACAAATAGTGTTTGTTGATTTTAAACAAGCATTTGATAGGTTAAAGAGGTGTATGATCTTGGAAAAAAAAGGGGTTGGTCTACCAGAAAAATAATTCGGTTAATCAAAATGACAATGGATAAGTCAAAACCGGCGGTGCGAACATCGGAGGGTGAGACATCAGAGATACAGGTGTACAGAGGAGTGAGACGGGCGGATGGATTATCTCCTATACTGTTCAACATAGCGCTAGAGGGCGTAATTAGTGACTCCGCAATGTATGGTACCTTAATTGAAAAAAATGTGCAAAATAGCGTATGCCGATGAATATAGCATTAGATAATAGCGAGGGGCATGAGATAATTAGAGAGTGCAGTACTGGAAATAAGCAAACAAGCACAAAAAGAGGACTAGAGATCAATGAAGCCAAAACCAAATATATGAGAATTACTAGGAACGAAGAACAAGCTGTAAATAGAAATTGGGAAATATAGATTTGAGGAAGTCAACAACTTTAAGTACTTGGGAACCATGATAAATTATAAAAATGATCGTACGGAAAAGATAGGACAAAGGATGCAATTCGGATACAGCGCATATGCCAAAGTTAAAC
This sequence comes from Protaetia brevitarsis, assembly GCA_004143645.1. Classification (NCBI taxonomy): domain Eukaryota; kingdom Metazoa; phylum Arthropoda; class Insecta; order Coleoptera; family Scarabaeidae; genus Protaetia; species Protaetia brevitarsis. Next base: position 1,061,169 of record RXPK01000129.1, read on the forward strand.
AGCTACTGAAAAATAAAAGAATTAGTAAACATACGAAATTGGAGATTTATAAAGCAATAATGAGACCAGTGGTAATGTATGCGGCAGAGACTATGTACCTCACACATAGACAAGAGGAACGATACAGAAATACTGGTAGGTGAAGATATAGTTAAAGCAATAAAAGCGCAAGGAATGAAGTGGTGTGGACACATAAACAGGAAAGGAGAACATTCAGTTATAAGAAGGATTATGAAATGGAGGCCGAATGTAAACAGACCTAGAGGTAGACCGATACCGCGATGGGAAGATGAAGTTGTGCGGGACTTGAAGATGATGGGAGTAACTGGAAAGAGGAAAAAAATAAAAGTAAAAGAGGAATGAAGGAAGATAGCCGAAGAGGTGTATTGACCAACCATACCAATAGAGATGTCAATGAGTTCCATGGAGCGGCTTCAATTCCTCTTGGAAGGTATACCCTTATACAGGGTGTTCAAAGTTATCGACACACTATTGCTAACTTTGTTAATATTGCAGCTACGATGTTGGTTAAATTATCAAAGACGTAGGGTTTTTTATCGTGTAATTGGAACAACAATTAAAAATCGTGTTTACGAGATATAATAGATAACCCCGTTATTTTTTTCTTAATGGATCAGTCTGTATATTTTGTCACCAATTGATAGAAAATCAGTTTCTGCATGCAATATTGTCATAATAGTATACC